>OZ025186.1:15670030-16166859 GCA_964019065.1 Catostylus mosaicus
AAAGACGCCTATTCCACAATTTTTATGCATCCCGTTCAGTGGAGAGTTAGGGGGTATGACGTTTCGAAGGGCACTCTTCATCCTCGCCGCTTTTAGTCTCAGTTGTTGATAGAAGTGATACCGCAGCGTATATCAAAGTTTTTGGTTCAGCGGCAGTGGGTTATGGCTGTGGAGAAGCCAGGGACAGCTCACCGGGAGAAGCTTTGCAATGGCATCCTTTTTATATTAAAATACCCCCTGTGCCCCCCGGTTCCTACGTCTCTGGTTCGGCTCAATAAATTCCTACATTTTGGCCAGCGGCATCTCACCAAAATCCTCATAGTTTTTCTCCAAAAAGCGTCTGAACTTGCGCATTGTCTCATTACTCCAGCGCATTTGATTTTTGCGAATCAATCAACATCTTAACTTTCGTCTTCATCCTGATTTTCATCATCAACTGACATCTACTATGCAGTCCAAAATGAACACGAGACGAGTGAGAAAATCGTTTGCGGAAATGTTTTACGCGAAGATACAGCAATTTTTTTTCCTCCAATGTGACTGTAAAAAGGGTATTTTTTTGTTTGGGGAGGGAAAAGGTTGATAGAAAAAACTCTGTTCTCTTTAGAAAACTCTCTTTTCCATTGGATTTGCCTAGAATTATTCCAAATTGCAGCAAAAAGGTTTTTGTGCGATTAGTTTCATTTCAAATTCAAACTGTAAAAATTTTGTTATTATCAGGGGCCTGGTGACAAAATCTTTTGAAATCTTGGGGTTACCAAGCATCCACAACAACAATAAGTGGTTTTGTTTTTAATGAATCATAAAATGTCATGTGCTTGAAGTAGTTGTTCCAAAAATGACGGAAGATAAATTTTAAAAAGTATGAAATTAAATAGAGATTAAGGAATATAAAAACTGTTTAGTTAAGTTTATTTAAGTCCTGTGGTAATGACGTTGAGTATTTTTCTAATTAATAACGAGGAAGTCAATAGATTTACAAGGAAAATCTCAAGTTTAAATTACCTTCCAGGTTTCCCAAGAAAAGAGCCTTAAATTGGAAATCAAAAGGCAGTTGTTTATTTTTTGAAAATATAGGAAGCTTTCTGTGTGAGAAAATGTTTAAACATTGAATTAAATAAAAAAATTCTTTAATTGATAGAGTGAAAATTCTTGCATTCTTGAAAAGTATGACATATATGAGACTTCACTTGAAGCAAAACAACGCTTAGCAGCAGCTCTGTTGGGTTTTGGTGAAATACAAATCAGAAATAATAAATAATTAATTAGTATAAACAGAACCGAATCTCAGTACCGGATTTGTTTGATAACTTTCTGATGTACTGAAAGCGGTCACACGTTATTCAATGCTACAAGGCGCTATTTGTTCGGCATAGACAAATTCATGCAGAGTCTAGGCCTCTTTATTTGGTTTTGGGTTGCTATCTTATGATGGGCAAGGATTTAATTCTTTTCTGAGCTTTCAAAACCAAGAATTTTGTTCCTGACACAAAGATAACGGAAAGGAAATGAAACAGAGTCACAGGAACTATTTCCCTCTTAAACTTTATATTGTTGGAAGGTGATGAACAAGTACGAGATTCTTGGTGTAGTTGGAGAAGGTAACTAAGACAGAATGTTTTGATGACTTTTATATTCAGATTTCTTTAGTTTTCAATTTTAGTTAGATAATACATTACCAGAGTTGTTCAAACATTTTGTCTTGTCCATTCTTGCTATCTTTATTTTTGACATCAAGAATATTTGATAGAATTATTTACTTCAACTTTCAGGAGCATATGGTGTTGTTTTGAAGTGCAGGCACAAGGTACTGTGATTCATAAAACTTCGATTTCTAATCTCTTGAATTCTCAATAAAAGGCAACAATTATATTTATATACATAATGAAGGTTACTGTTAACTGGTCTGCTAAAAATAGTGCTTGATGCCACAGAGGGATGGCTATGTATATAAATATAATTTGTTGCAAGGCTCAAAGTCTTTACTTCCGGGACTTTCCAGAGATATAAGAAAAGAATTAGCCAGTCTATTAAACAATTTAATGTGGATTACTGTAAACAGGTCTGCTAAAAATAGTTTAGATGCCGTAGAAGCAGAGGTTTTCTAAACTTAGTATCAGAAAGCCACGGTTTAAGTTGTAATTTTAAGTTTCATGCTTAACTTGATCTTCAGATGACTTGTTGTCTGAATATCACATCAAGCACGAAACTCAAAGTTACAACTTAAACCGTGGTGTTCTGTTACTAGGTTTTTTCAACAATTTATATATATTTAATTATGTTAGACATCTTGTGCTAACGTAGAAAAATGAAGTGTTTAGGACTAGAATTACAAATCATTTGGTCATTGATCCACACTCAGATTTACATATTTAAATAGGTTTGGACTAAAATTAAACAAAGGACTAGAATTCGACAGAAAAGCATATAAGGTGATATAGAGCTGATCATAGAAGAACTTAACATAAAAGCAAGCTGTTATGTTGGAAAGTGATTAATGAAAAAGTTTCTTATATGCATAACACTTTGGCTGTGCTTTGTAGATATTAATCAAAGAGGTGACATGAAATTTGAAGATTCGCAGATGGTTTTCATTAAATCATCAATTAACAAAGCAAATGTTGATAAAGATTTCTAAACTGTCTACATTTTGATTGATTATTTTATAGATGAACGATGCCCATTAACTTTAACTTGCATCTGTTATCATCATTAAAAGTTGTGTGCAAAATTGATTTAACTAAATTATTTATTTTGCATTGTTGAAGATGTTAAAAACACTTTCATCAAGTCTTCGTATCTTGGTTGATCTTATACTGATTTGCTCAACAAACTTTTTGTTTAAGGTCATAAACAATTTATAGATCAATTTAACCATCTCAATAGTTTTTATTTAGTCTTTTATTTTCAACCTACCATTGTTTTGTCCAACTCTTTTCAATTCTAATGGTATTTTGTTTTTCGCCACTTTCCTTAACAAGCAGGTGAAAATCAAATTGAAAACTCTTTTAGCACACCCCCTTTGTCATTAATTTGTCTCATCTTCATTAGGGCAAAATTTCCAATCCCCAACATAATTGATTTCTAAGAATTCATAATATTGTTTGATTTTTTATCTGTATTTAGCAAACTTGTATTCTGTGGTAAAAAATAGATTTATATTTTTCTATTAAATCTGAGGGCGTGTGATTGGCCAACCCTTTATACCCCTAATTTTTGGCTTTTCTTAAGTCAAGTCCCCCTAATTCACCAATGCAACTTGAACTAACAATAATTAACTTTTGTACTCCTTTTTATAAGATGTCCCCTTGTTCTATGTATCTTGAGCTTTTTTTGACAGTTATCATATCTCTCCAAGGAATCAAATGAAGTTGTTGCTATCAAAAAATTCAAAGACAGTGAAGGTTTTTGTTATCTGAAGTACCATTTGGATCCTTACCATTTTCCATGTCTTTGTAAAACTATTTCATCTTAAAGTCTTTATTTGGTAAACCCAGAGAACAATTTTGTGTCATCTGTAAGATTTGGTTTGATTTATGGACGATGCTTTGAAAAAATCACGAAAACAGTTTTGTGATACTGAGGACTATGAAAATTACATTGGAAACTTAAATGAATAGACCCCCATTACCCCCCTTTAACTTTCAAGTGTACTGTAATTTTGATACTTAAAAGCATTAATCAATTTCAAATGGAACCTTTTCTCTGAACTATATATTCCTCTGTTCATAGGCAATCATTCAGTTACCCCCTGCTTCACAGTGCTCCCACCCCTGGCAAATTATAAGGTATATTTAAAGAAGATATATAAAGACCAACTTGGAGCTACCCTTTATTTTCTAGAAAATGAAGAAGTTAAAAGAACAACGCTAAGAGAATTGAAAGTATTGCGAATGCTGAAGCAAGAGAACATAGTTGAATTGAAGTATGTTGTAAAAGTATTTCTTTTAAATGTCAATTTTTTTCTTGAAAAACTTTTCAATACAGTTTTTCAAGTTTGTCAAAGTTGTATTTTGCCAGAAGCAGATCATTGAATTTTAAAATACAAATTACATTTGAATTCTCCAGGGAAGCATTTAGAAGAAGAGGAAAACTTTATCTTGTTTTTGAATATGTTGAAAAGGTGAGCATAAATCTTGCATCTGTAAAGAAGGAATCATTTAAGAGCAAATAACGTTATTTGGATGATGGTTCACATCTCTCTCTGTTTTTGTAAGAAACTAATCTTAAATTACCTTTGAATAAATTGCAGAGTGCATCAATTTTATCGAAATTTGCATCAAAATATCAGTTAAATAGTTTTCTAACTTCTAAAATTTGATGAGCAAATTACATATATTAGTAATTTTTATATTCATTTTCAGAACATTCTTGAACTGTTAGAAGAACTACCTAATGGAGTACCACAGTTGAAATTAAGGTAATTGTTTTTAATTTTCAATTACATGAAGTCACCAATTAAAACTGCAAGAGGAGCAGTAGACTCAAACACATCCATAATTTAGAATTTTTTAGAGGTCATGATTTCAATGTATAACCTTCTTGCGTTTTGAAAACGATTTTCAGACATTGTGTTTTAATATTGCTGTTTTCTTTGCTTGATCATTTTTCTCTCTTTTAGTGAAGATATCTTACATTTTTATTCTTGGCTCCCTGACTTGCACCCATTTACAGTTCCCAAACTTACTATTGTAATATTTTGCAAATAATTCTTTTAAACAATTTGTAGAGTTTTTAATCAGCATATTTTGTTGACAAAAGGTGTTGACTTTTCCTTAATTCTCTTTGATGTAACTGTATTTTTTATAGGAACTATATTTACCAGCTGATAAAAGCTGTACAATGGTGTCATGTCAATAATGTCATTCATAGAGGTAATACATTGCAGTTCATTGAAATTGATTTATTTGTTAGATAATGATAGAAAATTTGTAATAGAGTTAAATAAATGAACTTGGTATAGATGGTATATAAGGTTTTTCAATTACATATTTTAAAGATATTGGCTAAAAAGTTATTAATTAAAATGATATTGAGCAAAGAAGTCCGCAAAATCAACATGAAAAAAGCTGGAAGTGAATGTTTTTGAATTGTTAATTATTGCGTTATTTGTAATAAAATTACGTGTGTTTAAAATTTCAGCTGTTCATTTAGAATAAAATGTGTGAATGAAATCTAAAAAGCGCTGTAGCTAACGTTTTATTAAAGAAAAATGCTTACTATCCTGCCACTCATTGTATGTCATTCCTTTTGATCGAAAATTCAGTTTGATTTTTGATATTGATATCAAATTAGCAGAGAAACATACCCCTTATAAATTTTTGAAATAAAAAATAATTTCTGATATATGCCTTATTCTATGTTGATCGCAATTTAATATTATTCAACTGTGGTTTTAATATTGTAAAATTAAAGTTTTAAGAATGCAGTTTGTGATTTTAACAAAAAAATGTGATGCTATGTTGTTTTGTCATGGCACATAGAAGTCCGTTATAATCATTGTTGTGTTTCTATTTCAGACATAAAACCAGAGAATTTGCTTATAAGCAAGAATGATGTTTTAAAGCTCTGCGATTTTGGTAAGACCTCAGTTTAATCTCAAGTCTTAAATGCTTTCTAAATGTAGAATTCTTTCTGATCTTTGTTAATGAGGTCCTTGGAGCACGAAAAACGCACTTCCAAAAAGCATTTATTCAAGAGCGTACTTGCAACAGGTGAAAGTTTTTAACTAGAGTAATAGCATTATCCAATGCAGTGCTGTCGTATTTATGTCACGTGAATGACATCACTTAAAGGAAAAGGGTTTGGTGAGGTTGTTTACGAGTGGTAATACCCAGTCATAAAAACCCTAAGCATCATCGAGATTATCTCAAATTTTTATGAGCCTCATATAATCAAGTGAAAGAAACCGATTGTCAGGATTCCAAAAGTCTTTGGAAATATTGAAATTGTTTTATTACAATTTTTGCAATCTGAAACCAAGTAAGATCACTTGATTTTTAGGATTCTAAGTACCTTAACAAATCTAGATTCTCCATGGTTTTAATCTTTGCGATCCATTAAACCAAGATAATCAATCGAATTTAAATAGGTTAGAACTCAAAGTAAGTGATTTTGGAAGTTATGCGGCCCTTTCTTCTAATTTGAGGCCATGATTATATTCAAACTGATATTTTAAAAGAATTATTTCATCCCTACTTAGATTTTATTTCGCCCTGATTGGCGATGATTAATCGACTTACTGGCTTTATATTCCCTTCAAAGATTATGTTAATTTGCCCGGTAATTCTATATGCAACAGCATGTTTTTAATTTCCTGTATTTACCAGCCATATTCTAAGTTGAAAAACCCAAAAATTCCCCATGTGTGAAACCGCGCTTTATTTTTATGCATTTTTTTGGAATCTTCTTTGTCTTTTTTATTCCTTCTCAGTGAGGTTTTGTTGTTTTCAAGTTTAAAAGATTCATTTTTCATTCATGAAGCGACAAGTCTCTATTTTGCGACAAAAACAACTTTTTCCAATAATAACTCAGCATGGCTAAATCCTGTTTTTTTCAAAACAACTTCGTGCAAAACAGTGCGCTATATTTAGGGCGATTAATATAAATTCAGCCAGTGCATTGAATTGACCTTCCAAGTCAATGTGAATTATGATTCGTAAAAATATGAGTTATCACCAGCCTCCACACTCTAGCCTGTTAATCTACTGCTGCTGAGTTTCTCAAAAGTGCCTTGCCAATTCTGTCGAGTGCTGGATGAGAAAGCATTTTACCCCTCTACTCCCGGTGATAGTGCAATTGTACAATAGCAACCAATGCATTTGGCAAGATTGCAAGGGGGTTCTACAATTGAAGGTGTTGAAGGCCATTGACGTATAACGGTGCTTCAATATTGAAAACTACCTCACTTATTTCTAAGCAGTTGCTATGAATAACATGATCTAGCGAGCTTTTTGTTTCGATTTTATTTGATTTCCTGCCAATTTTAACATTGGATATGTCTATTTCTCTCATGTTTATACCATTTAGTTTTATCTTCATAATATCGTGCCTGTTCATTTTCCTCTCGTTTATCCGCTCATAAAAGAGCGGGAAATCAAAAGAAGCATCAGTAAACATATAAAATTTCTTAAAATAGGATTTATAATCCTAGAAATATTGCATGTTTGTTGTACATTTGACGAAATCAAGCTGCTTTTTAAAATCGACTAAGTCATATAATAACGGGATAATGATAACAGCATTCAGGTCATTGGACAAACAAGGACATGTTTTATTTCCATGGCAATCAAGCAAGTAAAGGTTTTCGAATTTATCTGTATAAAAAATGCAAAAAACCCTGTTTTGTTTAACCCAAAGAAATTAATTCTGATTTCATTTTACTACATGGATTCCCCAATTTTGTTATAGTTTCATGTTTATCTTTATATTTATATTCATCCTTATATTTATAGTTATGTTTATGGTTATGTTTATAATTTGTGAATTATTGCGTTTTTCTTACTCTGACAAGCGCATGCAAAAAAGCACCTAAACATTTACATTTTCATTATTATTCATTGTGCCCACTCTATAACGCAGTCTTTCTGTTTTGTTTTGTTAGTGAAAAGCGTTTCCATGTCGCCCAAGCCTTGTCGTTAAAACTGCAAAATTAATCTCTGTATTTTGTTTTATCGTCTATTAAGAGTACCCAAAATAATGATTCGTGTTTGTCTATGAAACAATCATTGATGATCAATTGAATATTATCTGTACAAAAATCTGCTTTATTTCCATGACATCTCCAAGACGTATGGAGAGTGCCCGTGATTAAGGTTAAGATACTTTGAAATTGAAGGGGCATAGACACACAACTTAAGAGCAAAATTGTTTATACTTAATTAACCGATCTAGATCCAATCTATCCCTGTTATAGTTTTACATAGTCGCTAAATGGAATCTTGTTTCTAATGCTTATGTTATCAAGTTAATGTTCAGTTTAGTCGATGTTAGGGCTATTGTGCCATCGTACAGACGACCCTCGCGATAATTACTCTCCCCTCCCTTTCTCTATAGACTATCATAGAAAACTATATTCATATTACCATGATATTGTATTTTTACTAATAACCGAATCATTCTTTAAATCTAGGTTTTGCAAGAGCAATAACCGGTTCTGGGACTGCCCAATACACGGATTATGTAGCAACAAGATGGTACAGAGCACCAGAATTACTCTTAGGGTATGTTACAGTTATCGTTTTTATATCTACGAACATGTAGCTTATTGAAAGAGATGCATATGTTGTAACGTTCATTTGAAACAAAAGATGACTGTAGTTATCCAGAGTTTGAGATAAGTACCATTTATTAAGAGATAGCAAGGCCCTGACAGTAGACGAAACAATTATGAATCGATTTTTCCTGTTTTATAAAGTAAATACCATTTTAAATGTCCATTATTAAAGACCTAAAGAAGAAATGTGAATCGATACTTGAATGACAGTGCTATCTCCCCCTATTGTTAATAACAAGGGAATTCATCCCAAGCATGATTGGCTATACCGCATTGAAGTAAGTGCGGGCGAAACCTTTTCAGCAATTAATGTGCAATTAAGCCTTGAGAGACTGACAGATAGTTTCAAGGTGGTATTTGAAAACCACGAACTAAGCAAAAGTTGTAATTTTTAATCCAAGGGCAATCTGCATTGTAAAAATGAAATGTTTTCGTGTCAATGAGTGTAAACATAGGATTATCTAATTCATTAAATTCCCAGTTTACCCTCTAGATATTCACTCCAATCACGCAAAGAAAATCACGAGATCTTCTTTAGTTGGTTTGCGCTATTAAAGGCCTGATCTCCTTCTAAAGTAGCTTGTTATAGGAAAGTTTAGGATCGAAGATTACAGAGTTTGCCGTATTTTTGAAATCACTGCAAAAACAATCGTACTATCTAAGTCATTGCTAGATGACAAAGCAAAGGTAGTAGTTGTTAACTTTGCTTGCAGGCTTGCTGGATGATGTGTCCAGTTTTCTCAATGAACGGGGATGGGCATAGACCATTAGTCCTCTTTTGCACCCATGTTGCACCCACTACAATTTGCAATTGCCTCAAGATATTATAAGTTCTTTTCATGACCTCTTTTATCCTTTTCTTCCAAGAACACTTTCATAGTAATTGATACTTTGTTTTAATTATATCCCTTTTTTATAAATACCCATCTCCTCTTCCAATGTGCATTTAAGTCATATCTCAGTTCTAGCTGACGTAACATCAATTTTTCAACTGTATTCCTCACATATTTATGGTAATTTGTTTTGTAGCGGTGGATATGGCAAAGCAGTTGATATATGGTCAATTGGTTGTATACTCGGGGAACTGAGCGATGGACAACCAGTCTTTCCTGGTGAAAGTGAAATAGACCAATTGTATGTCATTCAAAAAATCATAGGACCTTTACCACCGGAACAAATGCATTTGTTTAATTTAAATCCACGATTTAGAGGGTTGAAGTTTCCAACCGAGATTAAACCATTAACTTTGAAGCAAAAATACCAACACAATTTGCCCAGCGATTTGTTGGAGTTTTTGGAATCGACATTGAGGCTGGAAGCCAGAAAAAGGCTGACTATCGACCAGTGTGCAAATCATCGTGCATTCAAACAATTTAATGGTCAAACGATGGAAAAGGAGAACAGGAGTGAGGAAAGTGATGAGGGGACTGAGGGGTCCTGGAAAGAGATCCAATTAGAAGATCCTTGTCATGAGACACGAGACGAAAATTCTTCGACAAATGAGACAAAAATCGTTGGAAAAGTGGATCAATATCAAGGTGTTAATGGAAAAATTAGGCAAAAAAGTGACAAGTGTGAGAATCGGCAAAAACAGGGTCTTATTGGAAAGATGACGGTGACGGAAAGGAGAGAGAGTAATTCAGAGAATGGAGGAAGTAATGGCATGGCAAATGATTCGATTCAAAGACAGTATTCTAATCCACAGATGCAAGAATCAAAGATTGTTAAGGACTATAACTATAACAAAACACTGGAAGGCCGAAATGCCAAAGAAACAATTGTTAAAGAAAGTTTGGGAAATAAAGGATCACACAGGAAAACATCGAACGATATAAAATTAGAAATGGGACCATTGACTAAACAATATGGAAAATATAATAAAGTAAATATGAATCATAATACATCATCATTTGGTAAAATAAGTGCTAATAACATGACATGGTCAATGCAGCAATCGAATTATTCAAATTCAATGCAAAGGAGTTTTCAACCAAAAAGTTCATTTGGACAGTTGCAAAATCAAACACAGGTAAGTGACATCATGTTGACCTTATTGAGATTGAATTTATTGAGAAAATATTGCTGGAAACAACAAGAGATGACGAATTAAAGAAAGTCTGGAGATGCCAGTCGCCTTTCGCAGTCCCTACCACAGTTTACTTTCAAGACAGGTCCATGGTGTCTGCTTTTGTTACTTGTACCATTCTTCAAATACAATAGCTTAGCAATAGGTCGCATGGCAGCATGGGAAAGACTTTCTCTCTCTCTGCAATGGGCCGCATCGTCAAAAGTTAAAAGGGAAGCAGAGTAGAAAACCAAACAAAGAAACTTAAGTTGCTTCTTCATGAGATTGTTTCATGCTGTATTTCGTTTTGCTGATTTTCACTTCTTCTGCTTAGGCCTACGACCACCATAACCCGAAAGAAACTTCGAAGACAATGAAAAGTCAATATTCTGAGAGCAGCGAAGAATTCTCGAAAGGCTACACACCTGATATGGTTCATCAAATGCAAAGCAGTTCAGCTGAAGGAAGGTTTGTTTGCATATTTGATATTTGCTTATTTGCTTACTCATTAAATTCACTTATTTGAGATGTCATAAACATTATGCAAAAGCCTGTATAATAATATAAAAAGGGACTGCCCATTTAGTGAGCCGTGTTTTCTATTCATCGTGTTATCCCAATCGATGCATGATGGCAAGCCTCTTGAAGTTTAAACCATGCATTTTGTTCATGGCCTCCACAAATGAATAGAAAAATCCTTTTAGGCATATTCAAGTTGTATCTAAGAATCTGTAGATCTCAAAATTCTCCTTACATAACAACATTTTATAAGAATTCAGAGATTAATAAACTCGAACGATTTACATCCTTTGTTTGCTTTTGCAGAGATTTTAAAGAAGCTACGTCAAGAACTCAATGCAAAGGTGAAAAAAAGAAAAGGAAAAAGAGACAGGTACCTACATTTATGGTTTGTCAGATGTAGGAACAATGTTTACTGCAGTTCACATTCAACATTCTATGATGGACAAAACTGGATTAACGTCATTAATTAAATTGAATTTTCCCGGCATACATCGATATGTAGCTCAACTTTAAATCTTCTAAACTCAAATCTTTACGCAAATGCAATGGATTTCTGAGAAAGCAGCTGCCATGTTTATGGATTCTTGGGAACAGATGGATTTATTGTGAATTTTTTGCAACAGTGATTTCTATTTTTATCAGATCCACTTGTCCCTTGATCACCGGTTAGATAATTCGATCATATGCAGGTCATTGGTCAATTTCTAGGTCAAAGGTCATTTGTTGAAAATAGATCACCATTTCGTGAGAAATAGGTTAAAAAGACATCAATTTGTTAAAATTTCGACGTCAAAAGATGCTTTGATTTGGCATTAGGTGAAGATTTGTCACTTTCTGTATTCTCATTTGCGAATTTCATGAGCTGTTTTGTTTGATTTATTTAGAAAAGCAACACACATCCAGAGATACAGCCATCTGAGCAACTTGGATTCCAACGTAGTTTGAAAACGCCTTTAACTGATTTTACAAGGTAACTATATCTTTGTTACATATAAATTTCTTTTTGAATACCAAATCATTTTGCATCCCGTCAATGCCTGAGTTTTGCGTAGCATTTGGTAGATGCAGAATATTTTTAAGATGTTCTTTTCCATCCACATTGACAGTTGATTCATACTGGTCACCATTGCTGTGTTATGTTGGATGAAAATAGCTCGCAAAAACTCCATGTTGATATTGATCATCTGTTATTCTGATTTTTAGTGAACATCGAAACAATGATGATAATGTAGATCAGGTGAATTTTATTTATTCTTAATCCCAAATAAAGTATTCTTTATTTTATGTGTATGCTAAAAATCTTTCTCCCAAAGAATCAAACGATATCCATTAAGCATTTCATACCCTTTAGTCACCACCTAATCCAGGCAGCGCCACATAATCAGGCAAAAGATCAAAATTTCCTGTAGAAAACATTCAAATGTTTTACCTCTTTCCCTTAAAAAATATACATCTGTATACTTTTGTTGTTTCTTAACACAATCTCTTTTATATTTCACTTTTTTATGTTTTTGTGTTTCAAGGGAAAAGAAACAAGACATGCAAAACTAAATCCACTTCATTCATTTGGCGATCATCGACATGGAGTAGAAAAAGTGAGTGCACTTTGATTGCTTTTTACTTTCATATTCTCATTGGTTGACTGTTCTTGAATCAAACCTTGACTATAATCTGTTCATTTGATCTTGAGTTAGGGCTAAGAGGATGTTAAAATCGAGTTAAGAATCATAATTAGAAAATTTTGAAGACGAACCAAAGACAAATACTTCTGCTTGGTATGCAAGAAAAGATTAATTTTTGGTTTCATCTGATTTCAGATGCAGTAACATTATTAGGTTTTGATAAAGTAGCTTTTTCAACGAAATCTGTTTTCGGGCGAATGCATTGCGGTGCAAGTTTTCTATCACTGTTTTATTGAGAATAATATCTGTTTTCACAAAAAATGATTCGTTTGATTTTCAGGACCTTTTGCCATTACAAAGGCCGTCTCTGATTGATGTCAAGTTGCAACCTGTGAAGCCATTAAACAAACAATTAAAAAGCAGCCAAGGTTCTAAATTAGGCAATGTCACATCAACAAATGATTTTCGCATCAACCCAACTCAATCAGTTCTAATGATGCCAAACCAGCAGTCAGATATGACCCGTGCGCAGGAATCTGTCTCTTCTCTCCATGCTCCTGACAGGCTACAGCCAGTGAAACGAGGCCCATCTCGATTAACTGCCCCGCATGGTCTTGATCTTGGATATAAAGGTGAGCAGAGATTGTCTCGTTTGTCCCCCGATCCTCTTCGACCGGTGCAAATGGGGAAAATGGGGGCATTAACTGAAAACGATAGAACTAAGAAGTTGTTGGATCATAATTCTGGCAAAGAGACTTTCTTGTGAAGTATTCTACGTTGCTTGTTTATAGAAATTAAATTATTAAATATTTCTTCAGTTAGGTTATAGTAAATTGGATAATATTTTCATAATTGTTCGTAGTTTATGTTAAGTAACTTTATTTTAAGATTTTCTTTGTTTTGCTTCATTTTCATTTGTTGCATTATTGCAGTTAAAAATGAAAATGACACATTTGCGACTTTATACTTAATAGTTTGCACGGGATAATAGCAAACCTGCATGCAATATTTCATTTACAAGTCCACTATATAACTGCAGAAAATGATGGTTTATCTCGTTTTAACAATAATCAGTATTTTTTTGTGAGCTATTATGAATGACCTTTATCCTAAGTACTTGCAAAGTGCCTTGTAAAATGCTCTAAAGATCAAGCAGATATTGATACCACATGTTTAACCGAAATCTGGTTCCAAATCTGTATTCAATAGTTGTGCCTCTTGTGGTTCTCTTGTTTTGAGACATAGGGAGAGTAAAGTTATTATGTTTGGAACAACCGAATGCAGGTGCAATGGAAAATTGAGCCAAGTGTAAAATTAGTAACGTAAGCTCGGTTGCCTTATTGACAAAGTCAGTTGATAATGAACTACTAGCAGTAGCGTTATGGATTAATTAATATACCTGTCTTGGAGAAAATATACAATCTACATCCGGTAAACGATATTTCCTGATTGCATGAAGGTCGAAATCGCAATGATTGTCTGGGACTAACTTACTTCTAAATTTAATTGTTTTTCAATTTAAAATTCTTGTTAACTAGATTTTTAGAATATTTTTTTAATATTCGCTTAACGAACTTTAACAGTTACAATGTAAATAGTAGAATGAAGTTTTCATAAAACACATTGTTTATACTAAGTTATCAACACAAAATTTAACTGCTTTGGTGTAAAATCATATCCTGCATATCAATTCTAATACATTAACTTGTTTGTTTTTATCCTTTTACTTCTTGCTTTTATTTGCTTCAAGGAGGGGCTGTTTTGTGGCCCAGAGCTAAAGGGCTTGCTTGAGAGACCCCAAAAGCAATGCAGTGGTTTAATGTGTATTTGCTTATCTTAAAATAATGTTGCCGTTCTTTGTTGATTCGGAGACCCAATTTGAAGAGTTTAATGCAGATATTTAATGCAAAACAATATGCTTTAAATCATGTAAAAAAGATTAAAAAATAGTTGGAATTTTGGCATCAACTGCTGATAAAAGCATTATCAGGGACAGGTTTCAGACTAAGCTAGTAACCTCTGCGGGGTAGAGAATCCCCTGCGAAGTTGGTTTTGCTGTTGTTGTTGTGTTATAAAACCGCGAAAATACAAATTGAATCAAACGTTTGAATTTGAAGGAAGACAAAATCAAATTAGAAATTTACGTTAAAAAATTTGTGAAATCAACGGGAAATTCAGATAGTAAAGTACAAAATTATTAAAAGGAGATACTGCAAGGTTAATCTGCGTTGAAAAAATCAGTTCTACGCTCAAGAGCTTCCAGGTTACGGCATCCGCTTCGCATTAAACGAGACTTTACACCCTTCATTCAGGAGCCAGGACAGGCAGAAGACCCCGACTTGTTTTACTAGAAAAACACCAGAAAATAATGGGTGTTAAGCATTTATGGAGCATCATACAACCAGCAGGAAAGAAAGAGCCTCTGGAATCACTACATGGGAAAATTCTTTGCGTGGATTTAAGCACTTGGATTTGCCAAGCTGAAGAAACTTTTGGTTTAAAGCAAGCTGTTGCCAAACCTTATTTAAGGAACACGATATTCAGGGTTTTATGTCTGAAAAGACTAGGAGCACGTTTGATATTTCTGACTGAAGGAAAACCACCAGAACTTAAATGGAATGCAATATTAGCCAGAGCTTCCGCTAGAGCAGAGGCTGAGAAAGATGGGAGTAAAATTGTTGGATCCAGATATAAAAAAGGGAGATGTTATCAAAAGAAAAATAACATTAGTAAGACAGAAGGTGCAGCTGGAAAACCAAAGAAAATTGGAAGATCAGTTTTCCAAAGAAAAATCAATGAGGTTGCTGCTATAATGTTTGAATATTAAAACTATTTGATAAATTTAGAATAAATAGCTGAGCAAGCATTTTTATTTGGTAAATTGTTTAAAGAGGGCTAGGGTTGTCCTGACTGCTAACTTTGCTTTAAGTGCAGTTTATGTGCTGAAGCTCACAGCAAAAGTTTCATTTGACTTGTGTGAAGACAAGAAGACTAATCCTGCTTCAGCACCGTGCTTCGCATGACTTTTATCCAAACAGTTTCAGAGGAGCATCCGCAAACAAGTTTATCGTTTCTAAAAATCCTCATTGCACACTTGGTAAAGTTAGCAGTCTTGGGGTCTTCAAATAGCTTTTCAACTAATGTGAGCCCTGGCTGCTAAGGACTGTGTTCAAAGGATTTCTCTTGAGTTCCCATTTACCAACCTTAAAGAATGGATAACCAAATAAATAAAATGGGTTGTTTTGTTGCATGTACCAGAGACACTTGGTGCACCATTGGTTCAAAAAATGTACCCGGCATTTAAAGATATTGTGCACAGCTCTAGTATTTTTAATAACTCTCAGGACTTTGCATGCATTTTTAGTTTCCAAAACGTAATTTTTAAAAATTTCTTTTCCTACTTTCTAATTTCAGTGTGCACAGTTGTTAAGATATTTGGGCATTCCTGTGATAAAAAGTGAAGGAGAGGCTGAAGCGTGTTGTGCCCTCTTGGACAAGAAAAAGGTTTGAAGAAATGCAAACTCCCTTTTTCTGCATGAAATAATCAATTCATGAGATGATTCGTATATAAGTGTTTGACAACATAAGGAATCAAACTGAAATGCAACGGAATACATGGTAAATGTATCACAGCATTTCAAAATGGAATTTTTAGGTGGCATATTATCAAAGATGTTTGCTGTGAACTCTTTTCTACAGAGTGAGGGTATTTTTCTAACTTTGTTTCTTTGTGACATTATTTAAGTAATATATTTACTGAGTATTAGTGATATATATTGTTTTATTTCAATCAGCTTGCTGATGGATGCATTACTCAGGATGGTGACACATTTTTGTATGGAGCAAATGTAGTTTACAGGAATCTAGGAATTTCTAGCAAGGTATTAGAACTAAATCTTTCATTTTTTTGCTTTTGTACTGATAAAGAACTATTTTACAAGTTCCATTTTTCATTAACCAATTGCCATAACTCTCAATTTATCACAAAATGCTTTGAAATGTATTAAGATTTAAGTGAATTATAACATAAGCAACCATGTCCTTATAGATAACATTCATTGATAAGGACTGCATTCTAAGAATTTTTTACCAGAATAATAAATAATTTTAATCATTTTAATTAGTGTTGCCTGTCCTGGACAGTTAGTTTTTCTCCAGAAAATAAGCACAGAAGATCTAGAATTTTTCTCTTTTGTCATGCACTAAATTTGCACTGTCCTTAATTTTAAACAACTCCAAAAGTTATATATTTAGGTTCTTTTGATGTTAGAGAATTGAAGTTGGAATAATTGAATCACATTTTTATAGGATCCACATGTAAATCGCTATTCAATGGATGATGTTCAGAAATGCCTTGGTAACCAATCAATCTTTTTATCATATCAGCATATAACATTTTGATTCTTGCATTAAAACTGCATCAAATATCAATTCTGTCATTTTTTGTATGATAAATACCTGTTTCTAGGCACCTGTTTCTCACAAACAGGCTACATAAAAATCTATAATATATGTAAAATCTACAGGTATTTAACAGAGTTTGAAGCAGCTGAAATCAATATATCATTCAACGCAAAAATCCAAATAAATATATTTATCTATGTTAATTATTCCAATTAGGAATCACTAGAGAGGAAATGGTAGCCTTGGCACTTTTATTTGGATGTGATTATTGTGATGGTGTTGCAGGTATTGGTGTCAAAACAGCCCTCAAACTTTTAAATGAATTGCGTGGAACTGGCATTCTTCAAACGTAAGATTTCTTGTTGCATTTTTTATTGATTGAACTGCTTTTAATATTTTTTCTGACACTTGTCAGAGTTTGACAACTTGGGGCAAGAATAAGAAATTGCTTGAGAATGAATAACCAGTTGTGAATCAATATTTGATATATTGGTATTTTGGGGAAAAAATGATTAGCTCCTTGCATTGACCAATCAGTTCATATTCTCACCAATCCTGATTGATGAGTCTGAGAAATTCTGTGCGAAAAGTATTTCCTCATTTGCTAAATTATATTTGAAAAACTGCTTTGTTCTGTAAAAATTTTGATTTTTCTTGAAACTTAACCATTATCAAGAATTCTATTATATTCATTTGTATTTAGTCTCTCTGGTAATTCTGCAACATAACTCGAATTTTACACTGATGAATTTGGTGAAGTGTACTGTTATCCATGATAAGATGAAATTTCAAGAGTTTTAGTTCAAGTCAAGAAATTGAATCGCAAAGGAAAAGCATTAAATATTTTAATTTAGTTGCAGATTAAAAGCAATAGTTTTTTTCCCTATATTTGCTGAATCATATAAAACAAAGCTTTTCCTCATTGTAACTTTTTATGTAACTTCATCATGTCATTTCGATTCTCTCCATCCTCAGGTTTCGGAGCTGGGCAAAGGAAAGAAAGCTTCCAGATTCAGCATCTTCTATTGAAAAACAAATATTCAGGTATGAAGTAAGGAACTTTTGTTAATGATGTAGTAACTTGCAGAGTTACTATTAGGCGAAATAGCATATAACTAAATAAATGATTAATAAATAAATAAATGAATAAATAAATGAATTAATAATTAAATTAGTAAATAGGTATTTATTCAATCATTAGATGCTTGGGAATTGGGAAATTAAAGATCCACAGCTGTTTGATATTAATATTTCTCTTTTATAAAAGCATTCCATGCTCCAGGCATCTCATTTATCATTTCATTTTTAGAAAGGTTATGAAAATCGATGGATTTCCAAATGAGGAGGTAAGTCTTGGCCATTTATGCGAGGAGAAAATATTCAAGTCAATTTCATATATGCTTGTTTATCCGTTATATTGTGAGTTTTCTCATCATCATATTTCCATTATGTGCATTCTCTTGGTTTGTCTTTTTGTTATCAAACACATTTACAAACCGTTTGTCATTGTGCCCCATAAATTCGAGACATCATATCGTAAATATTGTTACCACTCAAGATAACAGTTAGGAATAGTCGATTTTTAATGTTCAAGGTCATCAAAGAATTTCTTGAAGCAAGAGATGATTTTGAAGCAATTAAAGAACAAATAACTTGGGATTATCCTGATCTAGTTAACATCCAGGTTTGTATGTTTTTGATTTGGTATTTGATCAAATGATGGTATTGAAATCTGTTTCTTAGTTTGGTCTTATGCTAAGAATTTTTGAGAAAGCATCGATAGCCACATGCAACATTTTTCAAAAATCTTCAATAAATTTTTAATTTTCCTAATTTTTAATAAGGATTTAAGCTTGTTATCTAAGCAAAGAGTGCAATTGAGAATATTCTACGTTTTGATGATCCATGCTTATTTCTTCATTAATTAGTTAGTTCTTTTTTCTCAATATTCTGCTCCTTGTTATTCACTTTTTGTCATTTTTAGCGCTTCTGTTTCAAACACATGGAATGGCCTGAAGAGTATACTTTATCAAAGGTACCTGATCACATCTTTATTGAGATTAGATTGGTGTGATAAAATTGCTTGTTGTGATAATCCGTTTACAACTTTTTCGAGTCTTTCGAATTTTTCATGTTAGGTATAATTCATAATTTTAGGTATTGGGAGTTGCAACGAATGAACATCTTAATCGAATTTCGAGAGGGATTTCTGTAAATTGTCCATTTACACCAAAGAAGTAAGTTTCTTTATCAAATTCTTCCTTCGAAACTCAAAAACTTCGACATGATTTTATGCTTCAAATTCGCGTTCTAATTTTCTGTATTAAAATTGCGCATTTGTAGATAATGTTGATGTGACTAAGTCATAACTCATATTCATGAAAACAAATCACAAAGGTGATGGCATTTACAAAATTTCACTTTTATTCTAAGGTTAGTAAAATCAAGAACATTAAATGGTGTGCCATTATGCGAAGTTGAATGGAACATGGGAGTTGAACAGAAAATTCCTGGTTTATGGCGAGGATACCCAGATACCTTTATTACACTCGAATCTCAACAGGTATGGGAAAGTTTCTTTGAATTTATGCGGAATAAAAGTAGGCCTGTGTTGTTATCATTCCCAGGTGGTAGATATTCATGGTTTTTTTCTACTTCCTTATCGTCAACTACCCTTAAATATCCCTTCTCTTGTTTCTCCCTGCCCTTTTTATCTATACCCTTAATAAAATTCTACTTTTCCTCTTCTTCTTTTCATTTTTCTTCCTTTTCATTCGCATTTACTTTGTTTTCTTTCGATTTTGCTTCTCACTTTTCATTCCTATCCTTTCCAAATCTGCTTCCACGTTTTTGTTCCTCATTTTCTATCTTCTGATGCTTTGCTCAGTCAAGTTTATATCTTTTTTAAAAATATCAGGCAAATTTAAAATCAATTGGAATGAAAACGCTACATTTGTTTCTATTTTTCAACAAAAACTCCTTGGTTTTTTTCCTTGAAAGTTTTATTTATTTTCTTATGATATGTTTTGTCTTTCAATATCATTATTCATTGCAGGAAATTCTTCGTTGCTTGCCTGACTTGGTGAAAGACTTTGAAAGGTTGAAATTGGAGAAAAAGTCTAAAGGTATCTTGACTGCAAATTTCTCATTAACCCTTTTGTTATATCCACCTAAAATCTACTCATTTCGATCGATCTTCTTAGTTTTGTTAGCGGTTGGCCAAGGTTTGGTTTGACTTTTTCCATCTGAAACTATGTGCATTTTTATTCCACTTTTCATGTTTTTTTGTAGGCAAAAAGAACCGTAAAAAGGCAACTGAAAGGAATTCAGAGGTAGAAGAACAGGAAGATGTTGATGCAACTTCACAAAATCACAACAGTCAATCTAATTGTAAAAAAGATGATGATGAAATACGGGGAAATGCAATGAACGATCTTGGTATAAATGAACAAGATAATGAGATGGTTGGTTTCAATGTGGCAGAATCCTTGAAGAAGACGAACAAGATTAGTAAGTTAAGAGAAGAAGATCTTCCGGAAGCTGATGATGATTGTGTTAATTCTAGCAATCATTATGATGTTGATGATCTTGTCCAATCATTCATACAAATCGATTTGAGCTCATTTTGTGCTGATCAAATTACTGATTCGATGAACATGAAAGATGAAGGAGACGAAAAGGAAAGTTGTTTTGAAGATGGGAAAACCTCTTCTAATGCTGGAAAGTGTCAGATGTTGCCACTGCGTGAGAGGCTTCAGCGAAAGGTGTTGTCGGATGGAAAAGAGCAGGAAAATAAGTGGCAGGTGATTAAAACAGAAGAAGGTATTAAAGCATTGAAAACACCTTTGGTAAGGCAAGCAACGCAACTAATAATTGTCGAGGATACTGATAAGTTGGGCACGTGTTTATCAACGGAAGTGACGACGTCAACGTTATCAAAGGAAGTAAATGCATCAGAAATGGCCTTAGCAGGCGTCAAAGATGATTTTCTATGTAAGAAAGATGATAAGATTATTGATGTAAAGATCTCTAGATGCCGTGATGATGAAGGACGTTCGAAAGACGAGGCCAAAAAGGTTGTCCAAGAAAAACTGATTTCCCCTTCTACTTTCACGAAATTGATTCCCACAGCTGCAGGTCTTAAAGAAGATACAATTGAAATATTCGATGAAGAAGTGAATAATGTAAACAGCAAACCAGATGAACTAACAGAACACATCAATTTACAGGATTTGATTGAGCCTCCTTTAGATGCAGTCAATGTTTCGAATTTTGATGAAAGCAAAGAAAATAGCCTGCTTTTGCCAAAAGAAACCAATTTTGTTTCTGTCAGCATATCAAACGACAGTCTGGCCTGCATGCTAAGCGAAAGTTTAAGCCTTTTTGATTCGCCTTGTTTGAATGAAGAAATGGGAAGAAGTGTTACCAAACAAAGCACACCAAACAATGATGACTATATCAATGATTTACGAAGGAAACTTGGTATTAAAAGGCAATGCACCCCTGTTTCTTTTGGTTCAGTTAATGGTGATTCACCTCAGAGTGCCGATAATGAGAAAAAGATAAAAGAAGTGCCACTTGCATTGATGGAAAGATTGAAAAGAAGACTTCAAAATGCTTAAATTGTTAATTTTTGAATTTTAATGGAATAAGCAATTTAAAGAAATGCTTACCCATGTTTTATAATTCTACTTTAAAGAAATCTGCAGGCTTCAGCTAATGAATTTGCAATTTTTTTTATACAAATGAAAATAATATATTCTTGCTTGTTTATCTCCTAAAACGTATTGAAAGCCTAAAATTTGCAAAGTTTGTGCCAAGAAACATAAGCCACAATCCCATTATCAAACCTCTTGAATTTTGCACACATTTCCTGCCAGAGAATTAACACTTCCCTCATCAAAGCTGTTGCAAAATTTTTTATCGTTATTCTCGAACTTCGCATGACAATTTTCATTTTAATTTATTTTTTATTTAGTTTTATTTATTTTTTGCTAAGATCTTTTACAGATGACGTCACAGAGCATTGCACCATGACGATCCTCTTAATCCAAACGAGGCAAGTAAGCATGAGCGTATTTGGACTGGAATAATTTTTTGAAAAATCAGCGATGGTGAGTTCATGACTCTTGTTGTGTTTTCAATGTATTTTTAATACATGTTTATTAAACCACTGAAACATTAAACTAATTAAAAATATTCAATGCTGCATCCTGATGAAAGCAGAAGGCTAATCTACGGATCTTATTTGTAATTAAACGAAGTTGGGCGGGAAAGTTTTTTGGCCGGGTGGTAAGCGAGGCCTTTTCTGCATTTTATTATCTGTCACGCAAGCCATGGGCAAATACTGTAAACTCCATCAGTTATGAAGGGAGCAGATTAATTTTCTATCGAGCCCATCCAAACTCAATTGTTATATAAGAGTTAGATTTGTGAACTTAATATGTCTGCCATGCTTAGGCCATGATAATATTATGTTAGTTGATATTTCCAATCGAACTTATGTTTGATATTGCCTATTCTTTTTTCAAAATTTACTGGTATTAGATTAGCGATTGACAGTAAGGGGCTGCTTAATGTGCATGCAAGCTATCTTGTAAGATTTGCTTTTATCAGCTACCCAGGCATGTTCTATGCAAGCATCCTGCTTTGCAATGTTATGAACTCATTTCAGATAAAATCATTTCAGTTTTTAGCAAACTTAACCCCACCCAATTTTATAACAAAGGTTATGCTTTTAAACTTTCCAAGCTCAAACTGGTACAATTTCAATCTTTAATACAGTTCATGAATGAATGGTAAACAAAATTTCAATTTCTCACAGGCAGCCACAGTTAATGATGCAAGAAATCGAATTCGTTGCAAGTGAGTTTCTAATATTTTTTGCTCGTGTTAATAACACTGATTGTTTTGGCATTAAAAGTATTATGTAAATGACAGAGAAATGGCATGAAAATCTGAAAAAGCCATATGTATTCTGGGGGTAGTATGTAGGCCTTATTTCATTTCAAGGGTGGGTCAGAAATATCAGTCTATGAGATTGGCCAAAACTAAATTGTCTTGACCTGAATTTCCTTGGCATTGTATACTTTAGCTTCTTTCTAGTTCAATTATTTCACTAAAGATGTTAATAAACACTTTCAGGATGGGGGTTCAGCCTCCCTTGAACCGACTCCCCCCTTCCCCCCAAACCTATGCCTAGGATAACCTTTTTTGTTGTTTTGCAAAGTTCTTCTGTCTCGAATATCAAATTTATACCTTATTATAAATATTTTGTATTCTATTGGTTTCAAATGAAAGTGTAAAACCATGGACTTTATGTTTCTTATAAATGCATATTCATGTTGAACAGCTGCATGTATTTTGACCCTATTGATATTAAATTATGATTTCATTTCTTCTTTGTATCGACAGATACTTCTTACATGGTGTTTGCAGCAAGGGAGATTGCCCATTTTCACATGAAATAAAAGACAAGCCATCAATGGTATATTCAAACAATTCATTAAAAGATTATTTTCATTTCTTATGTTGTTGTTTATAAAACTTGAAATTAGGAAAAAATCACAAGTTTGTCATCATTATTAATAAACAGAAAATGATAACAAATGATTAATTTTTTTTCAAGGTCTGCACATTTTATTTAAAAGGCTCTTGTTCATATGGCAAACAGTGTAGGTATGATCATGTCAAACCAGCTTATACCAAAAAAGTAAGTTTGTGTTCTTTGTTTTTTTTATTATAATTTCTCATCATGCCACATAGGGCAATTCTTTGGCCATGAACTTATATGACCCACACAATATAAACTGCTTAATACACTTTTGTTTATCCATGATCTACTGTTTGATAATTAGCCTTATTTCTTTAAGGTTGAAAAAGTTTTGTTCAAAGTGCCAGAAGTAACTAAATCAGACAAAGTGGATGAAAAACCCAAGTCATCTGATTGGTGGGTTGTAAATGCTCCAGTTTTTGAACCGGTAAAGCCTTAATATTTTATTCAGATGATCTGGGTAGCACCAGTTAATTCCTTTTGGAGGACTGCCTGAAAGTTGAAGAAACTATGTCAGTTCTATCAGAAAGAAGTAGCGTGGCACTGTGAGATGCATTGTGCAGTGTTAATATGAAAGTAAAATATGAAATTTGCTGGATGGCATAAAAGTACTTTTGTCATTGTCTTTGTTCTTTCTTTCTTTTTATCAATTGCATTATGGTCCGATCATTTTTACCTCTTCCACTGTTAATCTGATACATTTTCTATTCCCAGGGAAAACTGTCTCATTTGACTTTGAGTGGACAGGATGAAGCAGCGCCTGAAATGGTATCTAACATGTGTTGTTATGTCTGTCAACTATCTACTCACCATCTACATGGAAAATAGTTACTTGGTTGTTGAATAGTCTAGTATTTTCTCAAATGAAATCATCAAATCAACAAGTTTTGTATATGAATCAAAATCAAGGATGTTTTATTTTACAATGAGCTCAATATAAAGGTCTTTAGCACCAAGTGATAAAAGCTGGTCAATAGGTCGTACTTTGTTATCACCTTCAAAAATATCTTTTCATTACTACCTGTTTCCAACCTCAAGCAATGCTGTGTTATTATTGAAATGTGCGAAAAATAAATCAGATATTTGTTAAAGCAATAGTATGAACTTAGTTTTAGAAGATATCAATAGTAAGATTGGTCAGATAATCATGCTCTTTAAACAAGTAAAATGTAAAATACTTTTTGTTGGCAAAATGATAACATCTCATATTTCAATCTCATATTAAAAGCATTTCAAAAATAATTCCATTGCTTATTAATTTGTATGATGGCTTTGTAACAGGTTGCCCCATCAATGCCATCTTCTGATGATGTAAACAATGAAGAAGAGCAAGAGGTTCCATTTGGTGCCAATGAATTAACTTCTGAGGAGATGGCTAATCTGGTATTGCTTTTTACTTTATTCACATTGATTATTATCATTTTCAATATTTGACTCATATTCAAAATCATCAAAATCAATTTATATTTCAATCAAATATTTTATTTTCACTAAACATTTAACTCATTCTACTTTTTTATTACACACTTGACCTTCGTTTCTTTTCTCTTTTCCTTCCCTTTACTTTCCTTTCCTTTCCTTTCATTTCCATTTTTCCGTAAAGTCACACCACCCTTGCTTTTACAGATGTGTCCTTTTGCTGTTTTCAGAGAATGTCCTTATGGAGAGAGGTATTGTGCTAATTCCATACTGTTCCTTTTTATTTGATTTATACGTTAATGCTACTCTATTGATTATTAATAGCCTTGGGTCCATAATTGTTGCAATTTACTTGAAAAGCTTTCTGTCGTGATGAAAAAGAACATTCAGTTAAACTTCCTATGTTGTCAGTCTTTTTAATCACTGTTCAAATGTTATCCACATGTTCTTGACAGAAATGACTGATGAATCTCTAGACAGCTTTGCTTAATTAATTCTATGTGGAGTCAATGTGATCAAAGTGCACTCCACCAATAGTATGATCATCCAGCGTTCACCCTCGCTTTGTAAAAATGTCTTTACATTCTATACTTCGTTGGTTAATCAACGGTGTTTTCGATTTATTGAAGTCATATAATGTCAATTTTCCGTGATTATATTAACAATCACACTTATATTTTTCCCAATCTTAGCTGCCATTATATTCATGGACTCCGTTGTGACATTTGCGATCGGGAATGTTTGAATCCTCTAGACCCTGAACAGCAAATGGGTATGATATTCTCCTCTTTTCAATATCGTCTTATTTTTTATTCTACGATTGATGTCACAGCACGATAAATACAGACGACGTCTTCAAATCATTTTTCTTTTTCTACTATTACAAGACTCCAACTTAATCTCAAACTTAACTGTCTTTTTTCTTTTTGAATCAACCGAAGTTCAAACCAATTTTCCAAGATGATTTGTGTCGATAGCTTTTTTGTCAAATGATGACTTAAACTGTGCTGCGAGTTTTCACATCAAAATAAAACTGTTAGATGCAAGGAAATCACCAGTTTTTTAGATTAAATGTTAAATGATCTAATATAGGCTCCTGTTATGTAAAATGTGTTTTATAAACACCCAGAGATTCTACGGGATACTGGCATCCCTCTGTCGCACAAAATGGTGAAAGTTTTACTCTTGTCGCATTAGCTTGGTATTCCTGCTGCTTTGCGCTGTTCCGTCTTGCACTCTTACGACACCTTCTAGCTTTAAGATTAAGAGCACCAGTACATACATCGTTGCAATACTCCTCGAGAATCCCATTTGACAGCCTGCTATTTTGTTTTTCACTTTACTTGTTATAATGTAACAGCTTAGTTTCTGAAATTTGTCAACGACCAAGGCTTTTGGTTCTGCATTATCATCCATATAAAAATGTCAGTCGTTGTTTAACCATTAAACATTTTTTGTAAACATTATCGTTACAGAACATAGAAACAAATGTTTGGAAAATCACGAAAAAGATATGGAATACTCATTTGCTATTCAAAAGTATGCAGTTTTTTACTTTTAGAGCCTTATTCATTTCCAATAAAACTCTCATTTTGTATGAAGCAGTCGGTGATGTTGATATAGCCATGCTTTTCATTAGTATTAAGAATTCATGGTAGTTTAGTTTTATCTCTTATCAGAGCCGCTTTGGATGTAGATTTATTATTGGCCCGATACATTTGTGTTACCACTTGCCTCTTCGCATTATAACAATGGTATGACTGATGCGCTTTGTTCTTGTAGTAGAAGCCTGCCAGTTTTTGATAATGGCACAGTAAATGTTGAATAAAACTTAACTATCAGGTCTAATCTTCTGGAATCCTTTTTAATCCTGCTTGATATTGAAGCAAATGTTTGAGTTCTTCAGCTTCTTATATTCCCGTAATATCTTCAAATATTTTGATTTATAGGAGTGAAGGAGTATCGTGTAGTATTTGCATGGATGTTGTTTTAGAACGTGAAACTTACAGTGCGAGGAGATTTGGAATATTAGGTATGTGATTTGAAGATTTTAAATTTATTTCAAACTTAATATTCCTATATCTCTAATGAAGATTATTAGGTTTTTAGATTAATATTTTGCTTGTACCGTAAAACTTTCATAACGATTGGCAGATGGTGCGTCTTTTTGTTGCCATGTTGATAATGGTATTCATGCTTGCTAATTTTTTATATTTTTTACATCAATAAGCGTTTTTGATATTTAGAAAATTGCAATCATTCTTTTTGCTTGGAATGCATTAGAAGATGGCGCAAATCATCAGGGGGTAAAAAAGAAGTCAAGTAAGTCAATTTTGTGGCTCAATAATTAAGGACCAACGTTAAGACTAAGAGTAGCTTTTATCTATCGGACATCAAAGGGTTTTGTTGGGAATAGCTTGTTTTTTATAGATTACGAAAGGGATAATGTAATGACAGAACTGTTCCTGTAGGACAAGTAAGGACTTTGTATGAACAGGAGGGGAATGGTTTATTCCTATTCGAAACTTGAAGACTAACGCAAAGACTAGTTTGGTTCTCTTTGATACAGGAGGCCTTGTTAGCGATGATTCAAGGATTGACTTGTTTCTACAAGGATTTACGTAAGGATCGGCTTGTTTTTATTTGACACGAAAGGTGTTACCTCATTCAAAGTATATCATGATTTATTTTTATCATGTTAACTGTTCTTCATTTAATTGTAGGGCATGTCCGATTTGCAGAATCAATTCAGGCTTTGTTATTCCTGTATGTATCACTTTTCTTATATTTTACCTCAATGTATCTCATGTCGCCGGTTGCCATTCACGTTCATATCAAGCAAGTAGTCTGTCCCTCCACGTCATAATATTTAGATACTTAATCACTGGTTAAACGTGCTATTCAGAGCATGATTGTTATCTTTATTATACATTTAAATTGTTTTTTTTTCCTGGTTGACATTCAAGTGACAGCTTTCTCTCCAATCAACGTTTATTATTTGTTTTTGTTGTGTGTTGATGTCATCGATGTGTGTGACTTATCTTTCGTACAAAAAATTAAGAGACAGCCACCATCTGTTGCTGAGAAAGTACAAGTTAATCAATTGATTTCCTTAGATTTCATCTCGTGTTAAAGTATAGATAACATGACCAAAACTGCAACAACGAATGCCATACGATGAGTATTGTGAGTTAACCAAATGCAAATTTTTCGTCGTTGTTGGTCGTGGCACCAATGCCAGACCAGAAGCTCAAAAGAACTTGCCGTACCATTTGGCGAAATCGAAGAAATCATCAAGTCTTTAAATGAAATTGTTTAAGAAGGGACAAAAATTATATTCTCTTTTCTTGGCTGAACCTCTGACTTTTCCCTTCCGGCTCCTTATTCTGCTTTGCTGTTCATTGCCTGGCCTTTTTTCCATCCATTTAGAGTGAAGTGTGGATTGACAACCAGGAAGACAAGAAACGATTGATTGAAAGTTATACAAATGCTTTAAGGTTCGTCTCCCTGGAATAACCTTCATTTTACAGCAGATTGCATGAAAACATTCGGATTTTGGAAGACATTAAACATAACGTTTTGTATCTATTTAGGTTTTTTTTTAGAGAATAAATACTGCTTAGGCTAAGCTACACTACTGTCATCTAGGCTCTTAATTGTCTTTTGAATTAAAGCAGTTTTATGCTAGTTGTCAATCGCTTTGAGAAAAGGATTGCTTACTATTTTTCTAATGTGCACGAATCTACTAACATGAACACCAACATGAATCTCATAAAGAAGCAGTTTTGGTTAAAAGAGCCCTTTTATTGGATTTATTCTTAAAAATATTTTTTCTGGGTAGATAAAGTCTCAGTTTCAGTGATTTAACTTGTTCTTTTGTCATCAATAATTTTACATTCCCATATCTTTTTCTCTTTTTCATTAATTTATTACTTTTCGAATGATCCTCAAACCTGACCTTCTTGCTTCTCACCCCATCCACTTCCACATTACCCTTTAATCTCTTGTATTCTATCATTTACCATATCACTAATCCCTTCTCTTTGATCAATACTTTTTTCGTTGTTGATTCTTATTCAATAAATTAACACCATAAAAGATGTTTTTTGCATCAAAGTATCTTGTAACGTTTTATATAAAACATACTTAATGACAATATTCAATTTCCTATTCCAGTCTGAAGGATTGTAGATATTTTGATAAAGGACTTGGTGACTGTCCATTTGGAGTTAGTTGTTTTTATCGTCATGGTGAGTGAATTGACAATTTATCAAAGCTTGGTACATGATTTTATTCGCTTTTTAACCATCACCGATAATGAGACGATTGACCCACAAATTCCGTCATTAACCCTTTTGCACCCGGATTTATTTTCAGTTAACTGTTAAAACCCATATAATTCTACGCTTTTCAGGGGGCTGCATAGTCAAATAACTTAGTTGTAATCGTAAACTATTATAGAAAACTGCGATCAGAACATTTACAATATTTTGTACTTAACCCTCTGAAAAATCATCTTTTCCAGTGTTGCCATTGGGCCATATGGCCCGTCCAGGGGTGAAAGGGTTAACTCACAATCATGAACGACTGCCATCTACGTTGTTATTACGTTTTTTTGTTGCAGCCTAGAATAATCGTTTTGTTATTAAATTGTATGAAACTATTTTGCTTAGAATATGGAGATGGAAGCTTAGAAAAGAATGAAAAGCCGAAAATGAGGTTTTGTGCTGATGCTGATGGAAATGCAAAAGTCGTCAGAAATCAAAGGTATACTTTTACTAGTTGCATCATAAGGGTCAACTTATTTTCTGTTCTATCATTTTACCTTAAATTATCCCAAACGGCAAGCCCATTAATGCCAAGATTCTCATACATTTATTGCCCACCTGTGTGAGCAGTTTGGTAAAGTTAGGACCCATGGCTAGAGAATTTGAACAAAAAATGGCAAGCCAATATTCAGCTCATACCAGCTTACATTGGTATTTGAGTGATTTTGAAGCCACCAGGTGCCGCTTTTACCTTATTTCTGTTTAAGGCTTTGGCTCAAGGCTTTCTGTCATCCAGGCTTCTAAGTGGTACATGCAGCTCCCCTGTTTAGCAATTATTATAAGAAAGGCTGTGCATGAGGGCCAATCATATGTTGCTACAAAATGCCAGGTTTTACTTGCTCATCATGTTACCCAGAGGATATACGAGCAGTATTTGGTGCCAATCTAAACAACAATGTGTTGAATGTTTTAAGCTTTAATTTAGGCAACTAAATAATTTTTTATTCTTTAACGTTGGCTAGAATTATATTGTAGCTATTAATAAATGATCAATTTATTTTAAACTTCATCTCTGCAACCATTTCCTAGATAACTCCATCGCAACAAAAGCATGATATAGTTACCTGGCTTCCTCTCCTTTGTACAGTTTTACCTTTCAATAATGCGTTAATATGAGTACACCTCCTCCAAATACACCTGATCTTGCTTTTCTATTTACAATTCCTCAACATCAGAGCACGATTTTTTAAATGATTTCCTTTTTATCGAATTTTGTTACATGTTATCTCTTTTGCTTCTAGACTTTGGGATTTCATCTTTGAACGAGAGACAGGACCAGATGACCGTGACTAACTTCTGCATCAGAAACGTGGGCAAACCTGTCCCCAAAATAAAAAAACAACACCGATTTGAAAATCAGGTTGTCATTCTTACGGTGTAAATCAGAAAAAATGTCCTAAAAGAGCATTTTACGCATTCATTGAAAGTAATACTTTCCCTTCAAATGTAACTGGAAAAGTTCAGCAGTGTGCAGATTGTATGGTAAATACCATTATCATAAGCCACCTTCGAAGACATCGAACTGCCATGAACACTAACGAGAATTGCAGAGGACCAGGGAAACACACTCAAGTGAAATCAATTTAACAAGTCGAGATGCTTAAAAATTTATTTGAAATTAAAATATAAAATTTTGCCATTGTTGACATTAAATTTTTTCTGTGAGTTAGCAATTTATAAATATTTGTATAAAATGGTATTTGATTATTGGGAAAAGTAAATCTGGATTGATGGACAAAGCTGCATCGCTGCAATGAACAGGATTCAAAAAACATTTTTATTATACGTAAGTTCTTTGAAGTTAGACTTTAAGATGTCATCATACCACAATGAATAAAAAGCTGGATACATCATAATGTTATATTTAGTTTAAACATGTTCATGCTGTTTTTATTAGTAACAAACAATTAATGAAATAAATATAAAATGTTTTAATTGTTAAAGTTGAATAATGTTATGAATTTTAAATGAAATTCAAGTTTCCTCTAAATGTGTTACCTACAACATCGTTTCATGGCGTCACCTCCATCTTCTTTATTTTGCTGATGCACAATCAATTGCGAATCATCAAGCAACTTGATGCAGCTTGACTTGGGTTTTACATCCAGCATTCTCGACATTTAAAATTTCTAAATTGACTTTATTGTCTTTATTGGTCGCCGTCCTCATCATAAACTTGAGTGTTTTAGAAGATATTTTTATTTGATTCACTGTGTAAACACTTTGTTTCAAACCTTGATGCACATGCTTTTATGCGACGGAGCCAGTCATGGCTGTACTACAACACCAACTTTATCCCAACTGTATCGCCTGTCACGTCATGCATACAGAGAAAGAAAGGAAAAACAACCAACCACCGTTACACATTGTCGGTTGATGTAGATGTCAGGCGAGTTCGCTCAGAAGAAGAGAGCATTGTCCCCACAAAACAAGCGGTTGATGTCTCAAGTCCAGATCAGGCTGTAACACTAATTAACATTTTGTTTCATTTCTACGCAATTTCAAACCCTAACTTTTTTACAGCTCTTAATATTCTATATTACTGTTCTTTGAATTTGGTTAAAAGAGCGCAAAGAGGAACCTGTGAAGACGTTTATTGGGATTCAAACATAACTTTACTGCATTTAGATGACTTGATGACAAAGATGGGGAAAATGACACGAAACACCATCTGAGGTACTACATAAATGTTTCACTTATTTGCACATATGTTTTAAGCGATTTCATCATAGAATAAAATCGAAATAAAGAATTATTAATGAAATTTCTCATAATAACATTATTTGAAGCAATTCACTGCCAATTCACACTTATCATCTCACTATCAAACAGTTCTGTCTTGATGCTGGTATTAACAAAGTTTATCTCGCAAGAAATGAGAGCTCAATCATACAACATGAATAGAGAAAGATTTTTTAATATTAATACTAGTTATATTGATTTGTTCAAAAGGCAGATAAGGAATTCATAATGTGTCGTGGATGCCTTTGAATTTTACCAAGTTCAGATAAATGTGATGGCATTTTCTTGATATTCTTTTCAAGTGCAGGGCCTTCTTGCAAAATCAAAAAGAAATGACAAAAGTAGATCTTCATTGTGCCAAATCTTCCCTTTGCATGATATCTGATCTGTTTTAAATGATTCCCTTTCCCGACATATGCTTGCTCTAAAATAAATAAAAGAGAAAATATGAGTTTGTTTTCAGCAAAATATTAATCATTTGACAATGCAATACAGATTATCAGATCCATAATTTGATGGTGCAATTAAAATGTCAATTGGCAGTTGAAAATGAATAGATCAAACAATGTTATCAATAAGAAAATATGTTATTGGATACTTACCAACCCATAAATTTGATTTATCTTTTACATGGTACTTTTCAACGGCCAATTTTTGGGCTTCTTCAAGTGCCTGAATAAAATTAAATAATAATAAAATATATTTTTGATGATGGTTGTTTTAGTGCTGATTGAGGATGATTGGTGATAAGAACATTGATGATTTGGGATGGTTAATGATGAATGAAGATGATGATTGTGATTGATGATGATAAGAGAAGATTGGTGATGATTTATGATGATCATGATGATGATCAAGATTGAGATGATTAATGATGAATGGTGACTGATGGTGACAAATGATGATTGATAATGATGATTATGATAAGCATTGCATTTCAACAAGGTGAAATAAAAAGGAAATAAAATTCACCTCTTGTATGGTTTCAGCAGCTTTCTTTGGTGAAAATTTCATTTGAGTGATTGCTTCTTCAATTGGTAATCTTCTGACCTGAAGAAGAGAAAACAAGAAAGAATTCAAGAATTTACAAAAATTCATAAAGATGGAATTTAAAATGCACCATGCTATTTCTGAATTATTTTTTATGAGAAAATACCTGAAAAGCAACAGCATTCATCTTTCTTGGCATACCTCTTATGTTACGTTTGCAATGGTAGATTCTCTGAAATAAAAGACAAAACGTGGGTGATATTGCAATTTGGTATGAAATATTTTATATGAAAGGATTTTTATATCATTGTTTACACACTGTTATGCCATATTATGTTCATAGTGTTATATTGTACCTGTATATGAAATAATATATTATATGATATTATTTTAAATTATATTATATTATATTATATTATGTTATATATAATATTATATTATATCATTTTATATCATATTATATAATATCAAATTATATTATATCATATTGTATTATATGATGTTATTTCATATCATATTTTATAATGTTATGTAATATCATATTATATCATATTATACTATATATTAATATTACATTATATTGTATCATATTATATCATATTACATTATATTATTTCATATTAAATTATATACATTATATTATCTATATGATCTTTTCAAGCAAAATATTCCATTTTTATTTGGTAAATCATCAGTTTGTTTTACCATGATGATGGTTATGACACTGATGGTGATGCTAAAAACAATGATAATGCTGATGCTAAACATGAACATCATTTACCAATGGTGGCGGATTTGGTATGTCATCATCTCTTTCTTTTTCTTCTTTTGATACTCCAAGTAATGCCCTTGTCACTGAATATTGAGACAATAATCGCTTTGCTTGTGAAAAGATAACTTTGTTATTTGACAACCTGAATAAAAGGAAATCATTGAGAAATATATATTTCCTTGAAAGAAGGAACCATATGCCGAGAAAGGAGGAAGCAAGGAAGAGAAAGGGAGAGAGGGACCACAAAAAGTTTTAAAAGTTCTAAATAGGCTGCATGCATTCTACAACTGGTATTGAATGATCTTGAGCAGTGTAGTTAGGCGGGTATTTAAAGTAAATCTTGGTTTAAAACTTTCAAACCTTTGAAGTGAAGGCTACAATTAAAACACGAGCTATGAAGTAAGAATATAGGTGTGTTGCCCTCCCGAGTTCAAGGTACCTAAATCTTGCTGCTGCATCCCTACAACATACTTACCTCTGAAAATCGAAAAGCAGTGTCTTTAAAATCGACATTTTGCAAATGATGTATTATAATCGTATCAATCCTTCATAATCAGCACATGATACATAGATACTGTAATGTTTTTTCTTTGAGAAACACAAAACTAAACGAGCATGGAAATGCCAACAAAATGGCATGATACAACAACCACAACACTTAGCCTCGTTCCAGTCAAATCAAAATGGCGCCAATTATGAAAGAACGTTTTGAGCATGATGTCCCATACATTTGCAATGTTCTCTTGCAAAATCAATCAAGCCGAAGATAATGGTGCTATATAGTCATCTGTAATCAATACTTCTTACTTCTTTTCAATTTAATTCTGAGAGATCTGGATGTAGAAAGAGATCAATTCACATTATGTGTTTATTGCAAATTATTACTTGAAATGGTATTAATTCGCTAAGTTTCATTATGCACAATTGCTGAGAGGTTTTAATGAAATAAGTTATATGTTAGTGAACACAGAGATCCATCTTGGGCAGTAAAACCATATTATTAGGCTGCAAGCTTTAAGCATTCTCAATGCATGCTTAGGACGAGTTTTAAAAAAGGGTTATTCAACCATGCAAGATACAATCAGTAAAGTAAAGTTACTTTCCTGATTCTATTGTGCCCATAGCAAAGCTTTCAGATGGCAGTGTAAAGCTAACCAATCCATAACATATAGTTCTTTTTCATTTCTAGGTGATATTAAACATATCATTGTTGATACTGGAAGTATTTTTTATGAAATGGCTGATTGTGCAGGTGCAGTTTCAACAGAGCAAATCTCAAAGGAAGGGGTGATTCCAGCATCTCCAAATTGGTACTGCTCAACAGCAACCTCATGTAATAACAATGGATTACTTGCATTTGCAGCCAGGAATCAAATATTCATTTTTCATATTGCCAATAGACACCCAAAGTTTAAAGATTCTTTTCAGTTTTTTAAAGAGAGACTAACATCAGTTTGTTGGTTGAAAGAAAATCCTGTTTGTCTTGCTTTTGGTGGGGAGGAGGGAATTGTCAGAATTTTTAACACTAATGAAAGAAAAATTTTGGCAGAATCAAAGAAACAAAATGTAAGTTTTTAATCTGAATTTAAAACTTAAATTAAATGCTTTCAAAATTTGTAATGAATTAGTCTTGCACAAGTCCCTTGTGAGCTTCTATCAACATAATCATATTTTTCAATGATTTTTAGAGCAAAATAAGTGCAATGGTTGCTGCAGAAGGAGGCACAGTATTGTCAGGTAAGTTTGTTTGTTTTTAGTTCTTTTTCAAGATGTGACATCTCATAGTCAATATATAATCAACTTTCCTTCACTGCATCATTTTTATTTGTTTTTATTTTGTTCTCCAGGTGATGAAAAAGGTTTACTTGTTTTTTGGGATTATGGGGCATCTAATGTATCAACATGGCTTCCAGTTCCTGCATCAATTTGTAGCATGTCAATTGCGCCAGCAAATGACACACTTCTTGCTGTTGGGTGAGTTATCACTTACTCACATTCCATTGAATTTTAAGCATGATAGCCCAATTCCAAATATTGTGCCAAAAAACGAGTTGTTACAACTTTTGTACCTATAATCACATCTGACTATAATACAAAGCCTTTGAAACTTGCTTGCACTCTATCTAAGAACACTTTCAATAATTCATATTTTCATAATGAATCCTGTATTCCCTGTTGCCAAATGCATTTTGCATTCTTTGATTTTGACAGCCACCTACACTGAAATCAATATCCATGGTTGTCAATGTTTATAAAATATCATGCGTTTTGCATTAATAAAATGATTTGCTTTTTATAGATATGGTAATGGCCATGTTCTTGTATGTGATTTCAAAAAACAGAATATCATTCAACATTATAAAAGTCATTTAGACGAAGTACATTCAGTGACATGGCAGCCATTTTCAAATGACATCAACTATGTTGGAAAAGACAATGATGATGGTATGTGAATCTAAACAAAAGGCCATTAAAAATAGAATGTAACATGAGCATTTGAGCATGTCAGTTGTATGTTTAGATTGTTTCCTTTATGATTTTAAAAGATTGAAGCAAAATGAATAAAGGTGGTTTGTTATGAGAATGATAAAGAACTGTTAATCTGTCTGTTCTAACCGTGCTGTCCAGTTTTGCTCACCATGATTTTATAGATTTAACTTCATTTTCACTTCACTTCAACTTCACTTCTAAACCGTGTGACTTTAATTGTTTATTTTTTTCAGCAGATGGCTTGCTTGTTGCTTCTGGTTCAAAAGACAAAACAATTAGAATTTGGAACATCAATAAGGAAAATCCCTTTTTAACACTGAACATTCCAGCAAAAAGTTCAAGCCACAAAGGAAGACGGAAAGTTGATGAAATGAACCGTTCTAAACTCTGGATAACTTTATGTTGGTGTAAAAAGGATGCTTTGATTTCAAGTAGCAACAGGTAAGAGCTTTATGATTAAGTTAAGGAAGAAACACTCTTATATGGCTGTGAATTGAATGCCCTATCATTTCTAAGAATGCTTTTGATTTCGTGAAGAATGAATGAATAAACAAAACAACAAACAAACAAATGAGTTCATGAATTAAGGTAGGAAGGAAGGAAGGAAGGAAGGAAGGAAGGAAGGAAGGAAGGAAGGAAGGAAGGAAGGAAGGAAGGAAGGAAGGAAGGAAGGAAGGAAGGAAGGAAGGAAGGAAGGAAGGAAGAAAAAACTCGAACAAATGAAGGAAGAAAAGAATTAGAATGATCTCCTGTCATTTTATACCAAGGTGGTCGTGAATAAAGTTTGGAAATTTCAAAACTCTAATTATGGGAGGTGTGCAAAATGAAACAGAGAACAATAATTTTGCGATTATACTGTCTTTAGTTAAATACGATATGGTGAGCATATATTAATGGTAAATGGTAACGAATGATAACCAACATTTATAATACAACCATGCTAATTGAAAAGTCAATAATTTCATCATTATTGCGCCAATAACCTTTTTATTTAATGCTACTTTATAACGATAAGTGGTTATTATGATTTATCATTTTTCTCTGTTCTGCAATGCAGTACATCTTCAGACTCTATCTTGCGAAAATTGAGTCTCAATTTCTTCCGGTTTCGGACACTCTTCTTTGTAATTTTCATCTTGAATTTGGTGGCTGTGCCGGAATATTTGCCGTATTCCTCGAATTTTCACCATAATTTGCGCCCGTAACGGTGGATAACAATAAATATAAATCAAAGGATTTATAAAATAATATATTTGAATCATGGAGATAAGAATTTCTCGATTTCCATCTGTGGCATACAGAATGATGTCCGGAACTGCAACGAAAATTGCGAATGATAAAACGATGCAAGCTGAAACAAGAATCATCTTTCTTCCTTGTTTTGTCTCTGTGAATCTTTTTGATCCATTTGCTGAAGAATTCTTTCTCGATTTACGCATTTTTAATAGGATGTAAACATAGGAGAGAAAGATGAGAAGCTCAGTTGGTGATGTTATGAGGAAAGTATGTGAATGGATGCTTCCGATGTCAGTTTTATTTACCAAAACTGAGGTGAATGTCACAGTTGATATCCACAGTATGATGATCAATATTATCAGGCGTCTTTTTGTCACGATGGTGTTATACCTAAATGGCATTGCTGTTGCAATTACTCTGTCTACTGTGATGATTATCAGTGCTTCGCATGATACCAAAATGCAATGGGATGCAATGGCACCAAACACGTATGCCTCATCACTGTCAAAAACTTGGCTCACCAATAAAATGCCAGACAATGCAGTAATGGCATTCAAAGAATCAGAAATGCTTAGATTCGATAACAAAACTTTTTGTGTTTCTTTGATGTTTCGGATATCGTGTAAGAGTTTCAATCCGACGACGTTAAGAGCAAGGGTGAATGATGTTGCGATTACACTGTAGATTTTGCTTGCTTTCATTTTGTCGAGAATTTGAATGGGTGCTGGAACCAATTGCAGAAATTACTGAAGATTAATCTCTGAAACTCTTTCGTTGCATTTTAAAACTGGATTCGATTTTTTGACTTATTTTTTCCAGCTTTTCTTCATAATTGCTCGTATTATTAAGGTTTTTCGACGTATCCCCGATGCTTTATAACTTTTGGCAATCTTCTTTGATTACTATCAGAACGTGGTCCACTTTTGTCACGATTCCTTGTAATTATCAAACACCCTTGAGTTTATAAAGACAATTGTCTGCTCAATCTTGATTTGATCTCTTCTTCAGCTGTTTTATTCTAGTTGCTGATGAGCCTCATCTGTTGCTTGCAATGCTCAACTCCTCCTAAACCTAACAATAAGTCCTGCTAAATATTTTTCTCTTTGGTTTGCCAAGTTTGTCTTCAACCATCTCCTTCAATTCATCAGCCTTTTGGAATGCAAGAAACTGTTCTTTAGCCAATTTAACAAATCTAACAATGAACTTTTCGTGTTAGCAATCCAACCTTTTAAAACCATTCACAAACGCTCATCATTAAATAACTCCGACAACATAACACCTGTTTTCTATTTACCTAGCCATGTTTTTAAAATTCTCTTTATCAGCCTAAAAACCTTTGTAAACTCTCCCTTTCCTAAACACTGAATCATTTAGGCTAACTTGAATGATTAACTGAAGTTTTCGTTTCCGAAATCAACTTAATTAGTACTTAACGCCTAAATTGTTTAATAGATTTATAAATATTTTGTTCTCTGTTTGTAAAGTTGCTGCTAATTTGGTTGGTTATCAAATCAGATAAACGAGCTGACTTCCAAATAACATTTCACGACATTTTAGACCACGCTTGTTTTGCTGTCGTTATGTAATCTCTGCAAACGTTGACAATTGTAGAACCACAAACACCTTAGTGTGAGGTGCAGTCGTTATAAGAATGTTAGCTACTTAGTAATATCTTATGCAAGTATCGAAACCTTTTCTATTGCGTGTTGCTGAATAGCACATCACATCACTCTCTCATTTATCTTTTCATTCACATCATGCAAATTGCTCTCTGCTTGGTTCTTTTAATCAATTTGTCACGTTTTTCTGCCTCTGGCAAAGCCCTTCAAAAATGTAGCAATGATGTGAATGACACCTTTTCCTTTAAAAGAGAGAATAACTGTCCGTGCACCTGGCTTTGTAGTTGGCCTAGAATCTTCCTGCATAACATCATATCATCAGAAATCACTCTACACACTGAAAGTGCCTTCATCTTTAGATGCTTATCACAGTATCAAAATTTAGAAAAAATAGATGAATGATATAAAAGAGATAAATCCCCCAGACTTGGATTGAAAAATAAAGGTTGGCTGAAGAAAAGTACACGTTACTGCGTACTTGTGTCATCACTTTCACTTGATTAACATAGGCAGTGCACCAATCGCTCCATTTTAACTTTGTTCCGTTATTAATTCCATTCATTCACATTTTGTCACATATTTAAGTCTCATACGCTGAAGAGTGTTGAACAAAAAAGTAATGTCACTATAGTAAGTGCTTAATTTCATCATTTTCGTAAATTTTGCAAGATTTTTTGCCTTTCTGTTTTGATATTTCTCAACTTTATTCATCTAAGTGAAATCCATTTCATTCTTTTAGTGGCGAACTACTTATTTGGGATTTGAAAACAAACAATTCGAAATGTATCGCTCCTGCGCACAATCGCATTGTTTTCAATATTTCACATGACTCCGCAGCCAAGAAAATCGCAACAACCTCAATGGACCGTCAGGTTAGTGTTTTGTTTTGTGAGATTTTCAATAATGATTTGATGTGTGTATTAATGTAAATGTTTACAACCAAAGCAAAACAAAGCTATGACAACACAAGATGATTTCAGGTTTCTATCTGACTTGTTTACGTCTGATGTTTTCACGATTAATAAATCAGCTTAAGCTGACAAGAATGTCACCAACTAGCCAAAAACAAAAAGAAATTCTAATCACAGTGAAGAGAAATGTGAATCTAATGTTATATTATCTTTCTATTCAAAGCGTAAAATGAAAATTAAATTGAATTTCTTCAGCAGACATGCATTCAATCTTCTAAGATATTAGCACCACCGTATCCCAGCCACAGGATTAATATTGTGATATTTTCTTATGGATTCCTATATCTTTCTAAGCACGAATTAAGTTGGCAAATCTGAAAAGGGGGTGAAGTTAAATGGTCTTTTCTGTTTGCTCTCAAAATCGATAATATCCTTTATAAATTTAGATCATGTTTTGGGATGCAGACACTTACGAATTGTTGACGTCAATGCCAAGTCTTGGTGGTTATGTTTATTCCGCTGCTGCATCATATCTTGATCCTTATAAAATTGTTTATGGTGTTGGTGATAATCTGATTAGAGTTTGGAACACAAGGGCTAATGATAAACCATTTGAAACAAATCTGATTTGGCAGGGAATCAAATCAAAAGTTACTGTTGTAAGTTTTATTCTACTGTTTATTTTCAACTTTTATTCTAAATATGAATCTCTCTTTACTTTAAGTTAATCAATTTTTAATTTCTCAGACTTTTTGGTTACGAATTTGTAAGAAGTATAATTCTAGAACTGATAGAATTGAATAGAATTAAAGAAAACACCACTTAAAAGAGTCGATTCAAGCAATTATAAATACCGTTTGACCAAATAGAAACAAATATCGTTTTAAAATATTAACCATGAGAAACCCACAGACCATTAACTTTTGTTGCTGATTAAGTACCAGTAGAATTAACTTCCAAGTTCATTTTAAGACATTTTCCTTACATGCATAAAGATGTAAACGGTTTAAATAAGTTTGAAGAGGATTTGAACAGATTTAACAGTTTAATTGAACTCTAAGCAACACATCACAAATTTTTTGTCTTTTCAAAATGAAATTAAAAAGCTGGCTGGTTATCTATCATTTAATTTTATTTGGCAGGTTGAATGTCATCCTGTAAAAGAGAGTGTTGTTGGATTTGGCACAGATGATGGACATGTTGGTATATACAACGTCTCCTCGGGAAAGTATGACATTTTCCAAATTTGCTAGTGGTAGATAATAAAGTCAACTTCAATGTAGGATGTGTGAGATGTAATCATTTTAATGTTACAGATGACGATGTCAAGAAGAATTCATTATTGGCTGTCACATTAAATCTTTAAACGATGAATATTTTTTGTCATTCCCGACATTACTAAAATAGATCCAAAACTATCTTTGAACATGGGGTGCCCTCTCCTCAATTAGTTTAACTATTTAGAGAGATCCTCCATAAGAAACTCTCCTGCATGCAAATCTAATGTAATTGCCATCTAGTTTATGCTATAATTTCTATATTTATGTGATTCGTTGATAATTTATGTGATTAGTTGTGAATAGGTATTTTTAAAGTATGAACTGCACTGAACTAAATTTATCATAGACAACTGCCCCGTAAGTCTTACCTATATTACGTAAATGTCCCTAGCAAGAGCTTATTCATTTACTTTGTTTAGTGTGGAATCTTGTTAACATTTCTTTCGATCAATTATTATTTTCTTCTTTTTTCAAGATTTGAAGTATCAGTATCGTACCACAGAAAAACAGTTTATTCGCTTTCTTGGGGGCCTCGTTGTGATGACGAGGATGATAGTAAGTGCATTTTGCTTTGATTAAAAATGAATTTTTGACATTTTTCCACAAAACCCTAGACAGGCACGTTGACATAATTTCATATTTGAGTTCTTTTGTTAGCCTGGAATATATAACTTTCTCCAGAAATTTCAAGAACAAATTTGAACACATTTCCCGTATGTATGTAACGTAAAATTTATTAGAAAATATTTGCATTTTTTCATGGCGCAGTTTTAATTGAATTACTTCATATTCTGGAGAGCCGTGTGATCACTTTAACTCTTAAGCCACGAGTCTTCGTAACAACGCACTATTTTAATACGAGAAGAGGCAAGTATTGTTTGTAAATCCATGCTGGAAATATTTTATAGACTGTTCAATGGAAGGGAACTGGCTTTACAGTTGTGGTGGAGAAGGAACCATTCTAATCCATGCAATGAGCCATTTGCAAAATAAAGCAAGGGATATGAATGCAATTATTAAGAAGACAAATGCTATTCAAGTATGATGTGAATATTTATATTATGCATATATATTTATATCTATATCTACGTTCATGTTCTTGTTTTTATTTATATTGATATTCCTATTTAAATTTATATTTATATTCGCATTCATGTTTATATTCATCTTTTGCATATTATTTTTGTATCTTAATTCATTCTCAATTTTTATTATTTTACTTTGTAGACTTTCAATTTTATCTCGCTTGAAGCAATATTTTCCAGATTTCTGTAGACAGAAGGAATTTGTTGTTCTTTTCAGGTTCAGAAAAATCACTGAGTGTTGATTAGTCGATTTTATTTTTCTATTTTAATTTTATTCTTTTTTTTTCTAAGGAAAAATTACCATCTAGAAGTGATGTTGAATGGAAACGAGACTTGAAGTTTGTTGCTATTGGAAACGACGATGGGTCAGTTAGATTAATTTTATGTCAATTTATAATTGTAATAAATTTTAATTTTTAATTCATTTTTCTTTTCCCATTTATATTCGGTAGACGTATTCTGAGTATTTTTATTCTAGTCTTTCGGGTTTTATAAAAAATGTTGGAATTTTACTGCGTTAAATAAACACATATTTTGGCACATTTTTATATTTATGCTCATTTTCTCATTTATGTTGAAGAAAATTGTCTAGGTTCTCCTCTTTTGGGTTAATTTTAACAGAGTAAAGTGTATTGTTAGATTAACTTTCATAATATACTTTAAGACTTGTGACAAACCTGAATCAACTAAATGACCATAAATTAGCATAAATAGTTTAACTATTGGAACTAAAGAATTTGTAAAACCTTCCCTAAATCACATGAAAATTATTTTGCTTATTTATAAAGTATTGCACTGGCCAATTTTGTTTCTAATTTGCATTTCAAAACTCATTATAGCTCTGTTGAAATTTACTCAAGTCCTAAATTGCGAAAAACATGTACGATTTATGTGCACCGAAAGATTATCAATTGCATTAAATGGCATCATCACTTTGAAAATCTCCAAGATGTCACAGGTATATCTTTTCATTTATTTGCTATTCCTCTTCTTCAACATCTTTGCCCCCAATTTAAATTAACGCTAAAAGTGAGCCCAGTCGGTGATTTCTAAAATTGCACAGGATAGGTGCAGATTTATATTTATATTTGATTAGCAAAGATCCAAATATAACATTCAATAGATGCAGATAATTGGATTTAGAAGACAAATTGATATATTCCCTTGTTCCTTCTGCATGATTTTTCATATCTTCATGCTTCTTCTGTGGCTGATATCATTCTTATTTGATATTATTTTCTTTTGATTTTAGGCAACACGTTTTCAAATTGGTTGGCGACTGGTTCCAGTGATAATTATATTTGTGTTTCGGATCTTTCATCAGTTTTAGGTTTGCAATATTATCTTATGAATATTATTCATTCATAAACTATCAAAATTTAACCTTGCTTATTTTGCATCAATTCTTATATCAGTTGCTTTTCTTCTCTAGAGAGAAGCTTTCAAGACCAAGACCCTGTGATAATCAAAGATAAATTTCGCCATTTTAACATGCATTCACAGAGAATAACACGTTTATCTTGGTCTCCTCATTCTATCGAACTTTTGGCTTCCTCAAGTTACGATGGATCTGTTCAGGTAATGAAATTTTATGAATTTTCGATCCCTGAAATGTTGTTTTGCAAAATGGAGGTTTTTTTCGAATTTAACAGGTTTTTTGATATTCCAGCAACAATCTTTAATGAAGAAGACAATGAAATTAAAACAGAAGATGTGTTTTTCTATCAATTAAAACAAAATTAATGTAAAAAACAAATCGAAGATCATAATGTGGTCGTTATGAAAATCTAATGGATAATACACCCCATTTTGTGGTAGTAGGATACCCCTTAATTTTGTGCCCGATCATATCTTCATTTGCTGCTCATTTCCGTTGCATTTTTTGCATTAGCCTTTCAAGATATTCATTATTAGATCTTGCAATGTAAATGCCCGAATTCTCTAATTGCTTGTTTTTCAAAATATGAAGCTTGTTAATGACATGTTTGCATGTTACTTTAATCATTTCAACACACTTTTATTAGTTCAATATAACGAAAAACATTTCTCGCTTTAAACTGAATTCTTTAGTAAGAAAGGTAATTTAAAAACCAATAGTTTTGACGCCAGTTCTATCTTGAGTCAAATATTATTTTAAATAGTTTATGTGTGTTGTGTAATTATAACAAAATTTTTATTTCTGATGATGTCTGCATTTGAATAAGAAACAAACACAATAAATACGACAATCATAATTTTCTTGATTGTTTAGGTTGCCTACGTAGTTTGTATAATCCTGTTTCCCATCATTTCGTGATAAATTATTTAAAATCTTTTATAAGAATAAGAATATTCATTGTTAATTTTTCTTTTCTGCCTATTGCACGTTGCATATTTTGTATATTCAAAAAATACGTTTTTGCCACTCCACTCATTGATACATGCTGCAATAAATATTTATTATGCTCCAATAAATATTTATTAACAATAAACCGAAGAGGTCTTTTCACCATTAAAGGGCCGAATTCCCTTTCATCTTACAATATAATGTATCTGCATGAAAACTCCCTTATCCCAAAATCCCCTTTGCCTCTTAGACACAATCGGTCCCTTCCTGATCCAGCCCAAGGCTTGCCTACAAGTTAATGTTCACCAACTGACAATATATCTTCATTTTCTGTTCCTTTTTTTAATAGATTTGGAATGTCCTTAAAAACGAGCCAATAGCCAATTATCGTGGTCACAACGGTCGTGTTCTTTGTGTTGTTTGGAGCCTGGTAGACCCTGACATTATTTATTCCGGATCTGAAGACTTTACCCTGCGTCGATGGGCAATTTCAGCGTGTAAACACAAGTTACCTTCAGGTATAACCATTGTTTTTATGTTCATAAAAATTTGATGATATTCCAATGAACAATATTGACCACCAGGTTTAGTTTTAATATCCTACTTTTCTTTTCGTTTTGGTTTTATTAGAAATCAAGAAACCAGCCTCGCAGACCAGCAACTCAGAAACGAAGAAAAAGTCGAAAGTCTCAACTACTAAGGAAGGTGTTCAGTTACGAGAAGAAAAAGAAATGAATGAAAGAAAATTAGAAAAAGGAAATGAAAGAACACCGATGCAGTCTTTAAGCGATTTGAAGAGCGCTGAGTTGTTGAATTCAGATTTCACCGATTCTCAAGCAATCAACGAATCTCTTGCAATCGAAAAACCGATTTCTAAAATTGAACCAACTGTTAAACGTGCAGCAAATAAAGGTATAGTTGATACAATTGTAGACACGGATAGCAATACAAGTTTTAAATAATAAAAGTTAATGGAGGAAAAATCGAATGAAAATATTTGCACCTTCTTTACCCTTTCATTATAGAATATTTTATAAATTTCTTTTTCCAGTTTTAATCCCCAATCCTTGCACTAGCCCTTTCGCTATTTTTCACCCTTCTGATCAAAACCCAATCATTATATCTAACCCTAATCCCACCTCTAACCCTCTACAACATAAACAAGGGATGTTATCCATAAATTATGCTTGGGTGTAAGTCATTTTATGGTTCCTATTGCAAAATCAAATTACTTACAAATCTATGGCCAAGTGTATTGATTGCAATTATAACAAGACATTGCTTAAACACACGATCAAAGTTTAAAAATTATGCACGTTTTGCATGTACGTGTACTGTTGGGTGTGCGTGTGCATTTATGTTATATCAAGAACTTTCTCATTGCTACAGGCGAATCTAAGAAGAAAAAGACAAAATCATTGCTTCCTTTATCTTCAAGCCAAAATCACAAACAGAAAGCAGCAAGTCAAAAGGAATGTGTTCTCCTTGCTAAATACCTTCAAGGTAATCAAAGTATCACCATTCTATCAAATTTCTCTTTGTCATTCTGCATATATGATTTAACGATCTCTGTGGTATAACAATTAAGTTACAAGTTTTTTTGACCCAGTCGTGTTGGGCACAAGTTTGGCTTTTTCACTTGAAGACAGCACCTCCTTTTTTGAGATGTTGATTGAAGTTATAGTTTTATCCACCTAAAAGTATACTTGTAAACTTCAACAGAACATTGTAGTGTTCAAAGGAACCATTTGTTTTAGCTCAAATAAATCTTCTGGAGTAAACAGGCTTGAAACTCATCAATTTATAATAAATAATTTATCCGGTGATACTATGAAATGGGGTCATCCTAGATTTAAAATATCTTCCAAGACTGCAAGCAATTTCCCATCCATCTTTTCTGATTTTAGTTTTCTTTTTATGCTATTTTATTGATAACTTTTCTTCTATTATTATAGACAAAGCAAACATTTCAGATAATGATGAATTTCAACCTGGTACCAACGAATTCGTAAACCTTGGCCTTTTTGCTGATCGAATTTCTACTTTTAAAATGTTTTCATCCGAAGGTTTGTAATAATAAATTATCGCTAAAGATTGGCTTGTTAACGCTCCTCCCCTGTGTCAAGTATTTTGTGAGGTTTTTCACCTAGTTGGCTGGCTACTATGACCGTTGTGGGCTTTGAGCCAGGAATTATTGATTCACAGTTCAGATGTTTGGTTACCATAGGTGTAGGAATCATAGTTGCCAGCAGCCAGAGCGTTTATGTGATGGAATCTTTAAAAAAATTAAGATATTATCTTTGCTAACGTCAAAAATACCGTTTTTTTTAATTATACATTATCTTTGTAACTATACTTCGCTCAGCTTCAATTTCATCTTTTGATTTCATTTGGTCAAGGTAAAAACCATTCAATCTCTGGCAACGTCGAGCAACAATTGCATTTAGAGTTATGGAAAGGTAACTTGGGAGGAGCATTAAAGACATGTAATGAAATTGGAGATTTGAATGAAATGATTGTTGCTATGAGTCCACTTGGTTGGTTTTATTTATTTATTTTTAATATATTTAATTTTTATCTATTCATTTTTTATCTTGATTGAGCTTTTTTTTGGGCAAGGTCTTAACACCAAATTGTGACATTCTGAACCCAGTAGTTTGTACGAGTTGTCGATACTTTGTCTACTTTGTCCATAGTTATAATCACCATCTCAAAGTCCGGAAATCATGACTGTTCTGCCGCTGGCAGCCGTGAGGAAGGCTACTGAAAAAATAGAGATTACAAGAAAGCACCTAGATCACACCCCATTTTTTTGCTTAGTGAGGAGTGTTATGAATTTGGGCCATTTGGCCGGAGGACGTTTCCTGAGCTCTGCGCCATCAGTTGACCCTACTATATGCTACTTCATTATAGTAGCCTAGAGACTCTAAATAAATTCAATTGAGCAGCCCCAGGAGTAACAGACCATCAACAACCAACTCTCACCTTAAATTCTTCCTGATAAGGATTTTAGGTGTCAGTGAAAATGCCTAAAAGCAGGATAGACAAACGACTTTTGATTACGTTGAGTTTCCGTTGATTTGTTTTATGATAATTCAATGCTGATATTCGATGATGTTTTTAAGGTGGTTATGACTTATGGCAAGCAACAATGCAAGCATATGGCGATCAGCTTGCGTCGAAAGGGGATTTCGTCACAGCAGCGACGTACTACGTAGCAATAAATAAAGTTAAAGAAGCAATTGAAATGTTCAAAGCCCAAAACATGTTCAAGTAAGCATTATATTATCATCCGTTATTCAACATAGCTGCATAAAAGGCGGAAAAATACTCTAGCAAAGAAAGTTACTTTTTCTGACACTCACAAGTGCACGGGGTGTGAGATTGTGACTACATTGTCAACAGAAATTTAGGCCCAGTTCATAGTCGCACCATAAGGAGGATTTCGCATATGATACTTGTTGAAACAGACTACTTATTTTCATCACGTTATTCTCACTCACTCCTCTTGATTGATGGAGGCTTGCAAGTTAATTATTGTCAATATTTCGTCATTTTTATTACTTTGAAGTTTGTAGGATCTCGGACGCAAAATTACCTTGATGTGGTTCCACTGGCCATTTTGAAATATGTTTACGGTTTATGTATACTTTTCATTTATTATCAACGATTCTGCTGAAAGTAAACAATTTTTTTGTTAAAAGTTTGTATCTACCACATTAAGTGAGTTCAATCAGTTTGAATTAATTTTATTTATTTTCTAATATGAAATTTCAATCCGTAGGGAAGCAATTTCTTTAGCAAAAGTGAGGCTGCCTAGTGATGACGTTTTATTAATGGAATTGTATCAGCAGTGGGGTGATAGACAAAGTGCCGAAGCATGTTATGAAAATGCAGCAAAATGGTATGATTGATTGATTGTTTGATCGATTGATTTGAGGACAAATTGATTGATTGATTGATTGATTGATTGGTTGATTGATTGATTGATTGATTTATTAATTTGAATGATTGATTGATTTGTTAATTGATTGATTGATTGATTGATTGACTGATTGATTGAGTGATTGATTGATTGAGTGGTTGATTGATTTATTGATTGATTGATTGATTGATTCATTGATTGCTTGATTGATTGAATGATTAATTGATTGATTCAATGCTTGATTTTTAGCTACATAGCATCGGGTGATCATAAATCTGCCATAAAAATCCTCGCAAGAAAAGGTGACGTCAGTTCATTGAAAACTGCAGCTCAGGTATGATTGGCTTAACATTGTTATTAAATTTCTCTATAGCGAAAAGCATTTGTTATTGTATAATGTCTTATCATAGTCATTAATATTTGTTGTTATATTTATTCTTGTCAATAAGATAAAGGAACCAAAGATGACCAATTTATTTGCAGCAGTCGAAGCTGGCTAATGCAATGCCTCTATAATTAAAAGCAGATTTAATTAAGCCCATGAAGCATTGCATTTCACTATATTTTTCCCAGGTTGCTTTGATCTACAACGAGATCGAGACTGCAAATGTTTATTTGAAACAAAGTGCTGAAATCGAACTGAATGATTTGAATTGGAAGGAAGTTAAAGAGACAACCAACATGATGCAACAATCTGAGGTTAGATATTCTTTCGAATCAATCTTTATTATTATTATTATTATTATTATTATGTGATTTACTCAAAACACATCAACAATGATTTAAAGCAGAGTTAGGAAATCATTGATTCACATTGATTATTTTCATTGATCAATCATTCATTCATTGGTCACACGGTCACTAGCTGAAGGAGGGTCCACGAAAAACAATAGAAACTCTCATGCTTTTCCCAAGGCATACCTATTTTCTATTGCCTGGCGAGGAGGGTTTGGCTTACGTTATGTTTTTGTGCGGAGGGAGGTAAACAGCATTTCTGGGCTTTGATTTGAAGCACTCTTGTTCACTGTTTCTTGTTATGCTAATTACATAAGTAGATTGGTAATTATTTAATGATCATCAAACAAAAATCTACTTTCCGTATGCTAAGTTTTGTTTCGACTTTTGCGAGCAGTTACTAAACTTTACTGTTGAAAAGTTATTCAAGTTTTTGATTCATGAATTTCTTAATGAGTGCATTCGGTATTTTTTCATTTCTTTTTTCCCATTTTCTTGACTTGCTCAAGACATGAACATAGACAATCCAAAATCCATTGTAAGAACAAAGTCTGATCTCTCTTTAGTCGTACATATAATAACCTTTCCTGCAGAAATCGGTAAATCATCAATCCTACATTTAGTTTCAAAACTAGTTTTTTTACTTCACTGTTAATTAATCATTAAACACATTAACATTAATTCCGTTAAAAACACATTGAACCATTTTTTTTCCACCTTGACTTGTTAAAAAATCATTATTTCTTTGGCTGTTTTCAGGCAATGGTCTTGCAATGCATCATTCATGAATTGCTAGCAAGATGTTTTATTGGCACCGAAATTGGCGATGCTTTGAATCTGGGTTTTAATGCTGAGAAAAATAGTTGTTACATTACAAATAATAATGTTATGGCAGAGGAAATTGACAAAGGTAGGTTTCTATTGAATTACAAGGGTAATCTCAAAAGGCAACTGCTACTAATCCATGGTTTTATAATATACGCCTTCCTTCTCTGCACTGAGCCTATCTAAATTGAACAGAACGTATCTTTGTTTAGATTATCCTTACAAACTGTTAATTTTTTTAAATATTGCTTTTTAGCATCCATCCACATGGGAAATGACTTAAATATTTTGATGTCGGTCGTCAGATGTCAGTTTATCTATATCGTTATAATCTCTTAATTTCTAGAAGCCATCTTGCATGCAATGAATCAAACACGATTTCTACAAGTGATTGAAAGTGCTTTTAACGAGCAATTTGGACACACTCCTTCTTCAAATGTTTTCGAAAATCGAGAACTTTTTTCAAGAAAAAACAGCAAGAACGTAATTATAGTCCTGAGTGATGCAAATCTAAAAAATGTAAGTTTTCCTCAACAACAATGTTTTTGTTTTATTTTAGTATGATGTATTATTGTATGTCACAATGTCACAATGTCTAAGTATTTTGACGCTCTTTTATCAAAAAAATTTTTAAGCTTGGGAGCACTGAAGCAATTTTTCACCGCTCGCTTTTCAGCTTATAAGCCATAAAAAATACTTTTAAAATTCTCAGTTTCAAGTGTGAATATTGGTATCTAATTCATCTTATTCTCTTGTGACAAAGTATTTCACAAATTCAAAAAAACTGCTTCATTAGCATTTGTTCCAGAAGGCCTTCCCTCTTCCGAGACGTGAAGTTTCAAATTAATTTTTAGGAGATTTTAACGGTTTACAGTTTTTACTTACTATCGTAAAAAATACATATGAACTCTTTTTCAGGTTCTGTTTACTGTATCATCGGAAATAACAACTGGAATTATCAAATTATTGGAAAGAGATATGACAAATTGTTATCAACATTGGTTATCTGCAGCGGACACTCTTTACCGGTCATACCAACTTGAAGCTCTCGAAATTCTTTACAAATTGCTCTTCCCCAGAGGTTTCACCACTTTTGAAGAGATGATAGCAACATCGTCATTGCAAGATACAAATAAAACTTTTGAAAGTTTTGATAATTTTCATGCTTATTACAAGACTTCAGTTTTGTTCCAATTTTGGTGGAGAAGATTCCCTTATATCATGTTAATCAAATCAGATCAAATCAAATCAGAAAAAACAGGCAACTTAGAGGATTTTGGTGAATCTAATTTGATTTTAAGTAGAAACTGGGTAACTGTTGTGGCATCAGAATTTCGAAAAGTTGAAGCTTCAAACATTTTGACATTTGTTGCAAGTGTAGCAACGACTTTGTTGTCAAGCTCGCACTGCAGATTGTCACAGCTGAAATATTTTGTGAAAGATATTGAGCAGAGCATTTTGGAACTTAAAATAAAAAAGCAATTAAGAGAACACATTTTGAGTAAACAGGAAGAAGATAAGAAAAAAAAGCAAATAAAAAGTAAGAAAAATGTGCAAAAGGTTTCAGAGGGTAAAGGTGGAATGAAACTATCAGCTTGCGATGATGATAACTGGCGGGAAAGAACGACAAATGAAATTAAATGTAAAGAAGATAAAATGAAAGAGGGAAATGAAAGCCGTGAAGATGCAGAAATATCAAACAATGTTGAGAATGAAGTAAATGTAAACAATGCCGATTGTTTGATGGGACAAGAAATTGCAGTTGTTGATGATAGCAGTTTGCAGTTGATGCAAAAACAATACAATGAAACGAAAAATGAATTGGGGGATTTAGAGACAACAGTCAACGTGAGTGGAAATTGCATTCTTATTATTCAACCTTCACTAGCATTTTTTAAACTGAAACAACTTCAAATTTTTTTTCAAATTTTAGACAGTCACCCGGTTTGTATTTTTCTTTCAGTTCGAATGCTTTCCAAATTGCCTGGAAAATGCGAAAATTTTGCTACACATTATTTTGTGTTTTGTGAAGAATGGATTTCCAAAAGAAGAGAAAGTTGTAAAGAAATTGCTAATACTAGCTGATGACATCATCAAATGGGGACTTGGCTGTTGTTTATTAGTTGGCGAAAAACGTATTTTTGAACAATTTGCTACAAGATTTCAAACTGTAGAAAATAACATTCTCTAGTTTCGTCAAAAAATTTAGTACAGGAAATGCTTATGACTTTATCAAGTTTAATTTGCAGATTGTGTTTGGATAAAATCTTATGCTCTTGATATTTCAAAAGAAGGTAGAGCCAGCTAATTTGATTTTGTATAGTCTCATTCATGAAGAATTGTAAACCCCTCTCTGATTTCATCTCACGCTACCAGTAAGGTATACAAAAGCTTTCAATATGATCGTTGTTAATTCTTATCTATGACCTTATACAAGAAATTCCAACCCTTTTCCTTGCTTCTACTATCATGCTCAGAAATATTAATAGAGTGTTTCGTCGGCTATTAATCAAAATATGGGGAATGGGAGGGAGTTAACGTGAAGATGAGGCTGCGGATTAAATCTCATTTTCATGTTTGCTGAAATCAGGACATTTCAAAGTATTCATGAATTAAAGAAACAATTAATGAATAGGTATTATAATGGTGAAAAGTATAGAACAGTGAATGCAATTATGCGATCAAATAATATTTGAGTGTCATTTGGTGGTCATTATTGTATTAGAAACAAGTGTTTTCTTTGCTAAGTAAAACGATATCAAGGTTTGATGTTCTCAAAGATCTTTCAACAATCATCGCATGACGGAAATTACATCCAAATGGAGAATTTCGTTGTCTCTGACGATTCATTGGAAATAAGTGATGAAACAGAAGGTCCAGTTAGGACAGAACATATTGGTTTTGCAGTGAACGTTACAGCAGATCAGAGCAATTTCAACAATGATGATGAAAATCTTGTTAGTTCAAATCATCATTCCGAGGTATTCAGTGATGAGGAACTTCAAAGTCCTGTCCAGTTTAGACGAAAACCAACTTATGATGCGGATTTTTGGTGGAAAGCATCAGAAATAGAAGGTCTAGGGCAATATGATGATTTTCATACAATTGACTGGTGCAGGGACAGAGCAAGGGACAAAATGAGGTACAGAAAAGTGAGACAAATGAAAATGACTGGAACATGGATTCAAAAAATCAAGGCTTGTGATTTTCTGCAAAGTTTGTTTTCTACATTCCCAAGTGTCAATGGTTAATGTTAGTTAGCACATGTATGCACACCATGGCTGCCCAACAAATGGTCACATGCATCACTGTTTGGGCAGCTTTAAAATGGGAAAGCAAGAGGGGGGAAATTGTGCCCTGTGTTTGGATTTGGTTACAGTGCATTCCAAGGGAGTGGTGCATGAAACTGCCCTGGGTTGTTAATACAAGCTGCACTGCGCTCCACCAAAAATTTTTAATCAATACCTAATTTGTAATCCAGTAAGCAGAGTATAACCAGTGTTCGCAAGACCTTGGGTGCACCAACAGTCCCACACCTTTGGTGCAGGTGCCCCAAAGACCATACAAAAATTGTTAAGGTACACCGCTACACCATGGGTACCACAGCACAAACATAAAAACTTCAACATCTGAGGGATACCCAGGTGCGCTTTCTTAGGCATTAAAAAATTATCTTGGGTGTGCCATTGCCATACTCTGCACTCTGGTTTGTAATTATGAAAGTTTGTCTCTGGATCCTCCTGTCCTTCTTTTCCTTTTTCACAATTTTGCACTTGGAAGATCTTCTGTATATGCAATGAAGATTCCAATTTTGGTATTTCCCTGAGCTTAGTATTAGGACCAGGTCACAAAACTGCATAAGTGTAGGCCTCTTTGGAATCTTGCATCCGTTAAACATGTATCATTTGAATATTAACATTATCGCCACTTTTTCTTGTTATAACTTCAAAGAATTAAATGGATAAGACACTTTGCCTGGTTTTAGATATGCTTGCTTTCCCTGGCCATAATTTAACGCATGTGTTCTCCCCCATTATTTATAATCTAAAATATCATTGTTTTAATTAGATTTGTTTCCATTTTTTAGGGATTTCATGATGCTTGGTCTGGTTGGCTTGTTGTGTTCATCGTTGGTGTTTTAACTGGTTTTACTGCCGGTGTCATTGATATTGGTGCTGATTGGATGTCTGATATAAAAGAAGGTTTTTGTACTGATCAATTCTGGTTTAATAAAGAAGCATGTTGTTGGACAACTAGCAGCAAATTTGGTTTAGAAGCTCCCTGTCCACAATGGAAAACATGGTCAACAATTGTTGGATTATCGAGCCAGAGTTACATACTGAACTATTTCTTCTATGTTCTGTTTGCATTTATATTTGCATTTATGGCAGTGGTTTTGGTAATGTTCTTTGCACCGTATGCTTGTGGTAGTGGTATTCCTGAGGTAAATGATGCTATTTTTAAAATAAAAAATTATCATCATAATCATCATGATCATCATCATCTTTGTTATCATTCTTGTCATCATCACAATGATCATCATCACAATAATCATCATCATCATCATCATCATCAACAATATCACCATTGATGATCATTTCATTTAATTTTTCCAGATCAAAACAATCCTTGGTGGTTTCATCATCAAGGGTTACTTAGGATATTGGACATTAATTACAAAAACAGTCACTTTAATATTAGCTGTATCATCAGGGTTGAGTCTTGGCAAAGAAGGTCCACTTGTACATGTTGCTTGCTGCATTGGAAATGTTGTTGTTAGACTTTTTCCAAAATACAACTCAAATGAAGCAAAGAGACGTGAGGTGAGTTATCATTTAATTTCAATTTCCTTTAAGGTTTACATAAAGATTGTGTATCCATTTTATAGAACATGTTTGTCTTCAAAATTGTTTAGGATGTACCAACTATAAAAAAAATATCTTTTAATACAAGATTGTCTGCCTGTGGATCTAAGTCACATAACACATCTCGTTTCAGGCTGTTGATGCTTGATACTATTATCATTTCATTCTTTGAAAATTGGCAAGCAGTTCATTCATCCTTTCATAACTGTTCCAGTGTCAGCAGAAGTGACAAGTTTCCCCATCCAAACAGATTGATCTGTCAAAAGAATATTTTAAAATGAGTTTATCATCTTTTTTGTTGAGCAGGTTTTGTCAGCATCTGCTGCTGCAGGAGTATCAGTTGCATTTGGGGCCCCAATCGGAGGAGTTCTTTTCAGTTTAGAAGAGGTAATGTTGCAAGATTTCCATGTCTTAATTCCAAACGTTGGTTTTAAAAAATCAATTACTGGGCCAAAAATCTGTATTTAATACTCCACTGGTCTTTTATTGGTTCATCTAAGGTTAGGGGCTATACAAAGATCATTGAGTCAGAGATGATATTGAAAATTTGCGTGGCTGCTTTATTGAAAGGGGCATTGTGAACCTGTGGTTCACTTTCCGCAATAATATCCACTTTTTGCTTGTGGAAATTTGAGAATATTTTTGAATTCTTAGTCTTAATGTCATTTGGTTTCTCTAATTTCTGTTTAGGTTAGCTATTATTTCCCCATGAAGACATTATGGCGTACATTTTTCTGTGCGTTGATGGCTGCATTAACTCTTGGCTACATGAATCCATATGGAAATGGCCGACTTGTCATGTTTTATGTTCAATACAATACACCATGGAAGATTTTTGAGCTTATTCCATTCATTATACTTGGAGCATTTGGGGTATGCAAATTTAATATAATCTGGCTATAGTTGGAATCGACTATTTATAACCATTTTTACTTGATGTAATGCATAGTAGATCTTTAATGATCAAAGCTCCTAAAGACCATAAATTTTATTGAAACTCAATAAGAATACCAATTATAGTGGATAATTTATTTATTTCACCAATTTATTTCATTATGAGACACTTCTTACCGTTTCAGGGCCTAGTTGGAGCCTTTTTCATTAAATGTAATTTGTATTGGTCAAAATTGCGAAAGACGACCGTTCTTGGAAAATATCCAATTTCTGAGGTGAGATTCATTCGTTCATTCATTTGCTCACTCATTCATTCACTCATTCATTCAGCCATGGTTTATTTAGTAACATTTCTTACGCTTTCCTTCATAAGATTAATCATTTTGATATTATTCTTGTTGCTTCAAAAGTTGAAACACCATCCATTTTTCTTTCGCCGTACCCAGTTTTGCTTTGAAATTTACTTTTCTCACGTGTCATTTAGTAAATTGATTATTTCTTTTCTGTCAATTTGCCAGTTTTACAATTCTAAGTTTCATGACGGAGAAGCGTTTTACATTGATCAACGTGTTATGAATCTCGAAGTAATAAAGTCTGTCTTCCTCCACATGTTTCTTTCTATTTCAATTTCTGTTTATCCGTTAATTTGAAGTCAAATTTACTTGAAAATCGTAGGTTATTTCAGTGGCAGTTATAACAGCAATATTTGCATTTCCCAATGAGTATACAAGGTAATTAATTAAACACCATTTGATATCCTCATCATACAACGTCCAGAAAAGATGTGAACCTTCCTCTGGACATGAACTTACCAAAAAGCAAACCTTCCTCACATGACAAAAGAGAATAGGAATGGTTTGGGTCTGCATAGGAGTTTCCATTGTTTTTGCATGGACCTTCCTCAACCTAGTGACCGCGAGGCCATAATGTTTCCCTAACTCGTTATAGAATCAACAACTTTACATGGCAAAAATTTTGAAAGCTGGGACAGAATTATGGCTTTGAAATTGACTGTGCGTACGATTCTAGAATTTATAACGAAATGCTCTGCAGCGAAACATGGTCGAATTTAAACCTTTTATTTCATTATATGGAAGAATTCATTTGATGGTGAACTCATTTGCAACCATTAATGTTCTGCTACTTTTTGCAATCCCTGTTCTATTAAATTGTAAGCAGCATAAACTGTTTTGGTCACCACATCTTAGGCCTATATGTCTATGATAATTGTAGAATGTGGATGTGAATTTGAAAATCCTACGAAAGCTTATCTGAAATCAAATATTTTTAGGCAGAGTTCAAGTCGTCTTATTTATCATCTGTTTCGACGATGTGGTCCTGAAGATGGTTCACCATTGTGGTAAGATTTTGAACATAAATTCATCATTGTCCGTAATCACATATTTGTTTTCAGCTTTTTATGATTTTAGGTTAGAATCTGAGTAAACATTCTGCTTTTTATGAAACTTGTTACTTTTTGGTTTGAAAACATAAGAAAGCGGTTTCTCAAAACAGCTGCTCACAGTCATTAAAGGCCTAAGCTGAGAAATTCCCAAAACAAAACAGCGAAAAAGGGCTTGATGACGACATGTTATGGCGGGAAATTACTGTCACTGTTTGTAAGGTTTAAAACTGAAAGCAAAGCGAGAGGATTATAAAATTAAATGAGAGTAAAACAAAATGGTAGAAAACTGTTGTCACTCCTCCCTGATTAAACTAGAAGCACTTGTAATTAAGAATGGTCATAGTTTCACTGTTCGTGCCGCATTGAAATGCTAATTTTATTGATTTATCCATCTTCAAAATTTAAATTTGTTCGTTTTGATTTCAGTGATTACGTATTAAAACCAAACACCACTCTCAATATCAACAATGACATATACCCTCATTCCGAGGCTGGTGCTGGTGTAATCGAGGCACTTTGGAAATTGACCCTTGCAATGATATTTAAAGCTTTGATCACAATTTTCACTTTTGGAATGAAGGTGCATTTTGCTGTTGTTTTTATCGCATCCTTATTCAACTTTTCCACTATTTTTTTCATTCTAACTCAGTTTCAATAAGACAATTAATTGCAGTTGTTATGATTAGCAGATTCATAATACTCTTCGGAATGGCTCATAGTTTAGCTCACTAAAAATATCGTCACAATCAATTTTTTTTGTACACTTCTCAATCTCTTCAAAGCTCATTCAGCAGGCTCCACAATCATCTAGTCTTACTACATCGAACCCAGTTTTTACTTCTTTGGATGGGACAGCAATCATTCGACTCCCAAGGCAAAGTGATACTTAACCTTTAAGTAAGTTTGGCCAGCCCCCGCCCCTTCATTTTATCGCTTTGTTGCATAAAAAAAGACATGTGAAGCACTTCTTCCAATTTTCAATCACTTTTCAAGCATATTCAGAACACAGATGCGGTTTCAATAGGACTTTAACTTCGTCAACTAATCAACACGATCCTTAATGATTTTAAGTTTTTTATTCTTTTAGGTTCCTGCTGGTTTGTTTATTCCAAGCTTAGCTATCGGCGCATGCGCTGGTCGTATTGTTGGTGTAGGAATGGAACAGCTTACATAGTAAGGATTGAATTGAATGCTAGTGCTCAATTAACCAGTACTTGTGCCACTATTTAGTAACCAATTACTATTAGCCATTCTCAGTATGCCAATTTTGAATGCAAATCGATGTAAGCTCTTTATGTAGATGATTTATTTGGGGTATATACGTGTGCTGATATGGTCTTGCAGTCATTGGTCCAGTGACGCGCCGAAGGCTATGACGTCACAAATTTAGCATTACCTGAAGATTTTTGTAGAATGAAATGAGTATTTGATATTAGGCAGATAAGTTTGATGGGCCTTCTCGCCACAAAATGTCTGCATGAACAATCAGGTTTGGTGCAAGCCAGAATTCAAGTTGATATTTATTGTTTATTGCCCCGTAATAGATGAATATTTTTCTCAATGTTTCATCTATTTTTCACTACAAAAGTAGATTTTTATTTTATGTTATTTTCTGTTTTAGTACGTATTTGGATTCTACAATATTCAATGAATGCGACCGTTCATTAGAGCGATGTGTTACCCCCGGTCTTTATGCCATGGTTGGTGCTGCTGCGGTACTTGGTGGTGTGACAAGAATGACAGGTGATCAATCTCATTTTCAATCAACCTCATTTTCATCAACCTCATTTGGACCAACATACCGACCCTTTTCCTTTACGAGATTGGTTATTTCTTAAGCGAAAAAGACTAAGGAAAGATCAATCAAAGAAAGTTAGAAGCGGGTAATCAAGTCTGAAAATTTGTAAGAACATAAAATAAAGAAGAAGAATGAACTGAAATGAAGTAGAACAAACAAACAAGAAACAAGTAAACAAGAAAAAAATGGAATAACAATAAGCATATTACATTTCTTTTTAATCTTCAATTTGAATAATTGCATTATTTTCTGGATCATTAATTATTGCAATTCTCATCCCCTCAATATCAGCATACACCTGCTTCAAAACATTCCTCCCCCCATCTGCAATGACCGTATGGCTATTTGATTTAATTTCGATTATTTTTCAGTGTCTTTGGTTGTAATCATGTTTGAATTAACTGGTGGTTTAACGTACATTGTTCCATTAATGGTTGCAATTATGACAAGTAAATGGGTTGGAGATGCACTCACCAAAGAAGGAATGTATCTTTTCTATTCAATTATTAATTCATTCATTCATTTATTAGTTAATTTTTAAACAGGTACATTGTATACTACATAGCCATGAACGGAAGATTAATAGCATGCAAATGAATTCGCAGAATACTCGTTTGAAAATAATACCAAAGAGTGATTGATTGCTCTTTTGCTTGATGTTAAGTATTAAATGCAGCTGGTGTTTACAGCTAAGAACACACTAATGATAATATCATTTATCATCTCCATTTCCGAGTAGTTACAATGTATAACTTAAGTAACAATGGTGATAGAAATTAGACTAAATTACTTCAGATTGAAATAAAAAATTAATAAACCAAACAACCGAACCTATCACAAATTTAAACTGTTTACAAAATTAGGCTAACTATCTGTCCATGAGGAAGTTGTTCAATATTATAGTCTTTAAGCTCCTCAATAGGAACAAATGAGTGTGTGAACCGAATCAAATGGATTTTAAGAATAAGAGGACATGAAGTAGAATTAATGGTAGTCAATGTGATTTGTTATTTAATTTTCTTCGTTGTCAATTTGATTCAGAGCAAATGCTATTTGTTTTCTCTCCCTTTGAAACTTCCACTATCTATTCTGAACATATCCAAATCGATCCTTGCCATAACATTTTTGTCATGTTATTGAAGAATGATGTAGTTAAAATACTAGCTATTGCATTATATGTACTTAACATCTTCAAAGATATGATGGACATATCCACCTTAATGGCTACCCGTTTTTGGATCACAAAGAAGAATTTACACATACCACCTTAGCATCAGATGTCATGAAACCGAGGTAAGTGATTTGTTTGCATTTTTTCGTGTAAGCATGTTTGAAATCCAGATTACAAATCCAGATTAGGATTGATATAAAGCTGAATGACTAGTTTTAGAGGCTCTTGAAAAACAACGAATAATGGAAAGAGAAGGCCATTTTTTTGAACTGAAACGTATATAAAGTAATAATAATAATGATTTGATGATAACATGGCAAACTGAGCACGTGTTACTTTCAACTCGTTAACAAAAACAGGCAAAAGGAAAGACTAAGTTAAGTTAATTTTCATCTTTCATATTTTTATTATATAGTTAATTACGATCTATTTCAGAGATTCTTGTTTTAAATTGACTTGTTTAATTTTTTTACTTTTCAATCTCAGGAGAAATGCTGTACCTTTAAAATGCATTCCAAAATCTGGACTGACCGTTGGTGACATAGGTAATGTCAAAGTTATACCACTTTGAGAAACGATTTCCCCTTTCAATCTAGTTTCATCCATTTTCAAGTGCAAGATGAGTTTTTATTTGAAACAATCTTGGTGACTTCCATGTGCATCTTAAAAAGATACATAATCGCTTTAAACAGACGAGCAACATGAATCATTGATGATATGATTCTTTTTTATGATGATGATTGGAAACCCTAATGTTTTTCGACACTATAACAACTTTATATTTTTCCAATGAAATAAAACTATTCTAGACCTTGCAATTAGAATTTGTCATGTAGATCATTAGCATTTCTTAAATAAGTTATATCTAATTCTGGTTCGAAAGAGAATTGCAGATCATTATAAATTGTATTTTCTTGGTATTTGTAATGGATATTAATTCCAACAAGTTTTTAATCTATTCACCATAAATCTACACAGCTGTAAGGTAACATTAATAGTTTCTGCTCTGATTGCATGGGGGTAAATGATTATAGAAGAAACAAATATTTTGATTCATGTTTGTCCAGATATTTAATGTATTGTTTTCCCCCTTCTAAGAATTAACCAATTCTCGCTGAAGATCATTTGGTCAAATGGTCCCACCGTAGATGGAAGGATGAATATCATTTGCTATTTTGTTTTGGTTATTTTACCCACCTAGGGGTGCTGATTCAAGCGAACAGAAATGTGAAAAGCTAACGTACATTTTGTTTGTTTTTACAGAGAATATTCTAGAAGACACATCATTTAACGGTTTTCCGTTGGTGGTGGATTCAAATTCGCAAATTTTATGTGGTTACATTGCAAGAAGGGATCTTAAAATTGTTTTGAGTAAGTTTCACAACTATCTCTTAAGCAGTGTTTTGTCTGTATTTTAAGATGTAGTGATGTGTCTAAATTCTTGTTGAAGAGTGAGCCATGCTAGATTTCTGTTGAATCAAGAATTCAGTTATAACTTTCTCTTTACACATTCCTAGCACTGGAAAACCTTTTTTGCATTTCTACAGCACATTGAAAATGATGATAGATTTATGCAACATATAGTAAATAACTTTACTCAAAAACTGTTCAAAAGTTAGAGATGTTTCTATTACTACTGACATTAATTCATTGCGTTTAGTTATTTTGCTGTCGAAATTGTTAAAATTTTGTCTCCTCTTTTCAGAACACGTTCGAACTATGGACGAGAACATAGTAACTGCGTCTCCCGTCTATTTCGGTAAAAACCCCCCTGGGGAACTGAGTCCGAACGGTCCAACCCCAGTTAGCCTGAGGCACATCGTTGACGTGGTAAGTGAAGATTTCTTGATGTGGTGTGTTCCCGTAGTGTGTCACCCTGGTTTGTTATCCTGGTGTGTTACCTTTGTATGTTACCCTGTCGGCCTACCCTGGTGTGTTACCCTGGTGTGTTACCCTGTTGGGTTACCCTGGTGTGTTACCCTGGTGTGTTATCCTGGTGTGTTGCCGTTGTGCGTTGCACTGGCATGTTACCCTGGTGTGTACACTGCATGACTACGTACATACATTTTCTGGAATATTGCTAAATTTACCTGTGGAAATTTAGGTAATATACGATTCTGTGCCTCTACAAGGGGAACGAAACAATTTCATTTCGTTACAGAATACTTCTAATAAACATTTGGTCCTACATGTGGTGGCCTAGCCTTAGACACTGGTATTCACAGTTCTTGCATGGCGTTGAAGCTTAGAGGCTACAGAAATAAGGCACACTCTACGCTAGGTACCAAAGGCATTGATAGATTCCCTCTCAAAAGTTTTTCTAAAGGGCGAATTGTCTGCTGTAGTGGTTTGTGATTTGCATGTGATTTGCACAACCAGTCTCATGGTTAATGGCTGTAAAAGTTTTGATTGGCCTTGATTGGTTGGCTTGTTTTGATTGGCTTTATCCGTCCTTGTGATGGCTTTAGATTAATATGATATTGCCAAGGGTCTTAAAATCTTCAATAGCGTCTAATGTGATGACACAGCCTTTTAACGCAAGGGATATCAAACTTTAGGCCCTGTCCACTGTGATGACTTCAATGTAGCGTGATACAGATATTATATATAATAATGATAATATAATAAATATAATACTACGAATATTTATACAGGAAAGAAACACTTCAACGAATCATTGTTGTTATCAACGTGTGTCCTATTATAGCATTCCTGTTTATATGCGATAGCCTTGCATGTCAAAGGATGAAAATACAGATATACGAAATTTACCAATACATCCACGCAAATTTATCAAAGATGGTTTTTATTTGTTTGACAATTTCAAATCTTTGGTTTTTTACAGAGTCCTTTCACAGCAACAGATTCTACACCAATGGAAACGGTAGTTGAAATGTTTAGAAAATTGGGATTACGTCAGCTTCTGATAATTCACAATGGGTAATGTTGTTTGACATTTTTAATATGTTTTTCCATGAATTATTATTTTAAATGTCTAGGAAAAAGAGAAAAATGTTGATTATTGATAAGGACAGGGTAAGGCTCCAATCTTTTCGCTTTGTACGCTAATATTTGACAAACGGAGCTAACTTGCCACAGCTCTACACCAATTCCTAGCTGTCCCAATTGCTAACATTCAAATCCCAGTGCAAACTGGATCTTTCCTTGGACTGTTGTTTAAAATGGTTTTCAAATGATGCCTACTTCAGTTTCTATCGAAGCTGTTCCTGAACCTATTATCTGTATTTGTTTTTAGAAAACTTCTTGGTATCATCACAAAGAAGGATGTTCTCCGCCACATTGCTCAGCTTTCAAACATGGATCCAAAATCGATCCTTTTTAATTAGGTATGCTAACGTTTTGATGAATTTGTGACACGTCTCACTGAGGTGGCAATTTGACATGTCTCGCTTTGGCATCATTAAACTGGTATGAACTCGTTTCGAAAGGCTTCAAGGTAGTTTTGTCAATTTTGCGACTTGGCTTTGAACCTTTTGTAGAGGAGGCATGTACATTAGCTGGAATTTAATCAAATTAACTCCCATTTATGCTAGATATGAACAGTTATTCGATCGTCGAATTTAATATTTTTGTAGAGTTTGCTGGGTAATCGAAGTAATAACATAGAGGCTAAGTTGAACATAATTCTTATTAATTGTGTTTTTTAAGACTCTTGTTTAAATGTAGGCAGAGGTTTTTTAAGATGTCCTATTCTCATCAATATCATATATAACAATTAACAACTTGTGCTTGTGTTTACTTGAGTTCATTTTCGCATTATTTATTGTCATTCTTTACGTCTTGTCGCATCTTTTTATAATCTAGATTTTTGTCAGCTTCTGACGTCAGTTTTTTCATCTCATATTTTATGAGTAACTTTAAATCATCTTCTGGATAAATTTGCCAGGGGAATACTAAATAGTATTCAGATTTTATCACTAAAAGCATCTCATTTCTTATAAGGAAAAGTTAACACTACTGTAGAATTTCTTTTTGAGTTATCTTTTTGCAAACAAATAACACACTCGACAATCTTTTTATCTACGTGTTAACAAACAATGATTTTATTTGAAATTAGATTATTCTGATTTTTGGAGGGAACTGTTACATCCACGTGCCTTTTAATTCTATAGATAATATATGTTTTTCAATGTTGCTTCAGTATTCTATAGGCTTCTAGCTCTTTTTTATGCAACTGGCTGAAGAACAAGACTTTAGTATGTTATCTGCATGCACATTTAAGAAAGCCCCGTGGTGAACTTCTTCTGTAGAAAGATTGTTTAAACCCGGGTTATTTTGCATCTCTTCAGTGACATCAAAGGTATCTGCTCAGATTGCAAGGGGGTACAAGAATTAATTATGCTGCTGCGTAGAATCTATATGAATATTCAGAAGTAGGTGTATGCAAATATTGAAGGGATTAGTCTTCCCCCTGTAAGAAATAGCCAACTCTTGCTAAAGGTCATTGGTTCAAATGGTCCCTCCGTGAATTAAAGAATTTAATTGTGCAGTAGTACCTAAAGTAATATGTTGCAAAGTTAAGTGATCATTTGTGTCTAACTGACAGAAGTCAATTAAATAGCATGGTGGCTGGCACATGTCTAACCGAATGTACCAGATTTAACTGCCCAGTTTTGCAAATTAAAATGGCATGTTCCTTATGCAAAATAAGGTTGAGCCTTTTTCATTACTGAATAATCCGCCATGATAATTGATATTTATCTTCGAAACGATCATCAAAATGACGCCTCTGTTGGTACTTTTAACCTTTGGGTTGTCACGCTTTTTGTTACTGGTAGTGATATTTATATGATAATTTCTAAAGCGTGAATGAAATTAAATGTAAGCTAATATAATATCTTATATAATATCAATATCTTGAAATTAATGAATATTGAAATAGAAGTATGATTATGTGATTCGTGATTATGATTTCAATTATTGCCATGTTTAAGATAATGCTAACCCTGTTTTGAATAAGGCTACGTATATTTCAACATTGAGCTAGTTGATTGTCGTAGATTACCCCCGCCCCACTTGTAAAAAGCATCTGCCTTTTGCAGGGAAATTTATCGTGCTCAGCGACCAGTCATTGCTAATACCGGGGATGTGATGGAAGCGACTGAGCAGGCATTATTTCGCCTCTTAGGGCCATGTGTATTCCCTGCACCTCTAAGGGGGCCATATCTGAAATCTCTCGTTCGGGGAATAAAAGGTCCAGTATTTGGGATCACATTTTGATTTCTAGATTTCAGGGAGCCTAGAGAAAATATCACGTTTTTTAGTCCCATATGCCCTACCACACGGGCATTAAAAATGAATTTGAACGGCTGCTGTAACTTTCTTCGGTCCTGAAACTCTGGCATAAAGTCAGTACTTAATGGTGACAAATTATTTTAAAGGGCCCACCCTGATTTGTGGTTGTATTAACAGTTTATTTGAATATATACAATTTGTTGATAGATGCAATACTTTTGTGCTATGGAACGTATTAATTTTTCGTTTATTTAACGTGGATGTGAAGAGCTCATATCATGATAAAGGAAAGTACTTGTGAAACTTATTTCTCAAATTTCTAATGGCGAAAAATTGATTCAGTCCTTTCTAGTTTTGTTTTGGCTTCTAACGCTTGTTTCGTTCCACTGAAAAGCAGGGATATATCATTAGATCCCCAAAATCAGGAGAATGTTTCCATTTTGCATCACATAGAATTGCATTTGATGCCTCGAGAAGGGTAATGGAGTATGTGCCACCACTTCTATGAATTAAAGGGCGTGGTATCAAACATTTTAAGGCCCTGGGCTTATACCCAAACTCTTTTCTGACATGATTTCCTTTACTTCTCTTCTTTTTCTCCTACCATTCTCCAAATCTGCTTACCCATTTCAATTAGAAAACGCACAATAAAAACTATTTCTAGATTTATAACTTATTTTCCAATCTTTACTAGCAATACATTATTGATTATTTATTGTTCATTGTTTCATTGAATCTGGACCAGACTTGATGTTATAACCATGCATGATTTCAGGACATGACCTTAAATATCACCGGATAAATTGTATAAAACAATTCGTCTGATGTTATAAAAGGTCATGTCCTTCTTTGGCACGGTGATCTTTTCTCCTTGGCGCTGGCCTGCTTTCTGGTCCAGACTTCCGTATTTCTCAGCTCTGTAAACCAAAATAGAATATGGATTACAACATGATAACTCACGATGTTTATAAAAGCGTATACAGGTTGGTATGGCATACCTTGAACAATATTCCCCATCGACTTGAAACTCCCACCCATTTCTGGAACATACCATCTTTTCCCCCATGCAGTTTAAGTCTGGAGTTCCACTTGACACTACTTAGTTAATATATAGAAAAGGTGGTAGTTTGATAGAGATAATCACTGCTTAAACCCCTAATTTCTCTTAAAAGGGGTAAAGGACGGAACGACAGAAAGGTGCCGCCCCCTACTAGAGTCTACTCCAATCTACATTGCATTGTGGGTATGACGTAACAGATGACATTTGACTACTGAGTACAACTGATCTTTCAAACACGTTTCTTGCTTGTCAAGTTCCTCGGCATCTTGCTGTTTTCCTAGTTAGTTTTTTCGCAAATATGGTTGGATGTGCGGTTAAATCTTGTAGAAGAAGACAATATAAAGGTTCTGGCATCCATTTTTTCTCTTTTCCGACTGATCCAGTGCAAAGAAAAATTTGGATGTCGAAAACTTTGCATTTTAATCCGACAGCTCATTCAAGAGTGTGCAGTGTCCATTTTGAAGATAACTGTTTTGAAAAAGATCCGGCGGTTTTGCGGAGCATTGATTGGAAGTTAGATCGACCAAAAATTAAGGCAGATGCTACTCCCACAATCATGCTTGGCATTAATGATGATTCGAGTGAAGAGTTGACATTAAACGGAAAAGGACGACCTAGGCCAGTTCAAGAAGAACAAGAAATGGATCACGGAAGCAAGGTATTGATCTCAAAGAAGAAAATCAACCGTCTGCACAAGTTAAAGAAAAGAAAATGCGAGGTAAGCAATACTTGACTTGTACTTTAATTTTTATTTCAAAATTAAAGTTAAGTTCAAGGGAGTAATGTGAATGGGTGCGGCACGAAATATAAGAAATGTTTGGTGAGGGTATGTGTTGACAAAGACAAGGCCTTTGACAGGTTATGTCCATAAATCGAAAGTAGGCCGGGCTTTTAGGCCACGATGCTTTCTAAAAAAAAGCGAGCGCTTCAGCGCAGCTTTCTTTTGATTCTTCAAAAAATTTATCACGTTAAAGTAAACCTCCAACCGGTAAAAAAGCCTATACTTGATCGGTTTTTTAGAGTCCTTATTTCACGAAAATAATTTATAGTAAAAAATGGCCTAAAAAGCAAGATAGGCCACCGGAAGCAAGGGCTTTATACCCTTGATATTCTGATATTTAGAAAAAAACATGTGTAGTATATTAATGTAATGCTTTTTACTGTAGAAAAAGATAACATTTTCTGCCTTAAGGGCTCGCAAAAGTTTGGGGCGTCCGCCCTGCAGTGCACCCTGTGATCAGGAAGATTTTTCCTCCACTTGTTGAATTCTTTCAAATGAAAAACAATCAATGCAAATTTCCTATTATTTTAAATAAACTTAATGTTCACTAGGGGCGCTAACCACATAATTAGTTTAGATATGACTAGGGAACTAAAACAAGTATATTTTGGGAGAAATCGGTTCTCCCTATAGAGCAATTCAAATTTGTATGAAAATTTAATCAAAGTTCTTTCATGAGGCACAAGGGTGTCACTTCAAGTTTTGTCATAAACAATGTTCCACTGCCCCCCCCCCTAAGTAACAAATGACACAAAACGTGACACTTGCCACCAAGAAACATTCCAATTCAAGGTCACTTAGTTCCTCCTGCCCTGCTATGTATGTATGTATGTACTATTTGCCACAATAAAAAAAGGTATTTAGTTACAAGTTATTCTAATACTTAAAAAAGATCATACATTACCATATGATTTAAATTTAAAGTAAAAGACATCCCCAATTACAATAGCAATGTCCATGACATCATGTTTTTATGCGTCAAAAACACACATATGAGACAAGAAAGGTGGATGTTGGTCCATCACCATTGCTATTTATGTTTCATATATTTATAATTGACCTTACCCAATACCATGTTTGCTCTAAACTAGGGGGGATGCAGAATGTTCTTCATGTTCATGTCATGTCATTTTAAAATTGACATATTTTAGTGTATTTGTATAACTAATATACACCAATTTTTGGACCTCCCCTCCAATATGCACCAAAAACCTGAATGCATAAGGTTGCAACCTGAGTGAGTGTTAAGTCATTTAGTTTTACAGGGATGTTGTCAATGAACCTGCTCCAGAGTTATGCTTGAGAATTTGAGTTTTATAGCCCACATACCATCCCCTAAAGAGGGGCAATTCAGGCTACTGATTGTCATAGTCATTTTCTTATCAAGATTTCCAAATATAAAAGCCTAGCCCTATATTTTCTATTAATCACTGGACCATTGCCATCTTTAATGATATGTTTTTGGTAGTTGTGTTTTCATGAAATAGTTATGTAACAATCCTCTTACCTCTATAAAATCATCATAATCATCATAATCAACAGCATTGATAGGCTGCACAAATATCATCCGTCTTGTTTCACTCCTTTGTTGATATTTTCTTGATCTATTCATTATCTCTGCATCTCTGTTTACTGCCTGTTGCTTTTGGATTAGATTCACTTCCCCTTCTTGGCAATAAGCCTGCAGTCTCCTTTTGCAATGGATTTCTTCTTGCTTCATCCTTCGCTCCTCCTCATCAGCCAATTGCCTTTCATGTGGTGTCATCATCTCAAGATTTCTTTGGTGCAGCTTTTCCAGATAATCGCAGTATCTGCAGCAGTGTCCAACTGTTTCATTTCTTACGATTTCAGGTGGGGTTATTGGGGTGTCGATCAGAAATAGTCCGCCTTTGTGTGGATTTCCTCTTCCGGGGGGTCTTTCCTTTGAAGTTGGTCGATGCCTTGGATGAAAGAAATCATCATCGATTTCAGCTGTGGCTGTGGTTTCTCCTTCATTTTCTTTGCCTTCAAATTTCTCAACCTCTAAATATCCATCTGGTTTCTTCTCCTTTTTTCCGGATTTTTTCTTTTTCTTTTGTTTTTTATCAACATCATCTGCATCTTGTTTTCCGACATAGCTGTCATGCAAAAGTTCGGACAGTGCTTCGCCAATTTTTTGCCCTACAGACTTCTTCTTCTGCTTTTTCTTCTTGTCTTTTTTCTTCGATTTCTTTTCCTCTTTTTTATCTGCGGCATTTCCCTCTTCTTTTGTCCCTTTTTGCATTTCATCAAATCCAATATCTTCATTCCACATCTCACCATGGCCATACGCATCTAAACTCAGGATGTATTTTCTGACCATTTCCTGCTTCTCGCCCTCATCTAAGCCCATATCGATGACTTGTTCACTATCTGTTGGCAATTTCTCTTCCATTTGGCTGTCATTTTCAAAATGTACTTCTAAATCCTTCTTTTTCTTCTTCTTTTCTTTCTTCTCTTTTTTTGCTCTCTTTTCTTGCTCTTTTCTTTCTTTCTTTTCCTTCTTTTCTTTCTCTTTCTTTTCTTTCTTTATCTTTGACTTTATTTCTTTATCCGTATTTTCATTTCCAACCCATGTTCCAACTTGAATACCAAACTTTGCTGTTGGTAATGGTGGCAACGGTCCTAAAATTGTATCTTTGTCTTCATTTTTCTCTTTCTTTTTTTCTTTTTTGGTCTTTTTCAACTTCTTCCCTTTTTTCTTCTTCTCGCCACTCTGAACCTCGCCCGTGATAACGGCACATCTTCCTTCGTCAACATCTTTGTTGTAACCCAATAAAATTCTATCGATCTCCTTGTTTGCCTTAGCAGACATAATTTGTGTTCGAACGGGCCGTTGTGGTACAGTAAGTGAGGAACACTGCGGTACATTAGGCGGAGTAGAGGGCTGATTAATTGGTGTAAAACAGGCTGTTCCTGCAACCATCAGATCTAGTAAAGGCTCTTCGTTTGGCTTTGGCTCCGTGAAGTTATTCTCTGGATACGTTATTTCCTGAAGTTCTTCGATGTCAGAGTCATTATCTGTGCCACAGTAGAGATACCTATTTTGGCCATTTGCTGTGTCTTGCATTACTGGCTGTTCCATTTCTTTCTCTTTTGGTGCTGTGTCTATTCTGACTTCTTCTAGACTTTCAACATCGCTTATTATTGTATCTTCAGCCATTTTACTGAACGATAACTGCATCATTGGAACTTTAAAGGGCGTTGCACATCTCATTGCTCGCGTTTCAAATCCACTGTTTTCAGCAATATCTCCATCTACTGTTGAAAACCTTGTCTTTTCCTTCCCATAAAAGGAATATGACCGATGATCGCTGCAATCAATTACTTCTGGGGCCGGTCCAAGGACTCTTGTTTCCGGTCTGGGTGTGTCCTGGAATCCGGCACTAAAAACACTGTCTTCGTCCCCGTAATCGGAGTCTACATCATCAGGTACCGGCGTGTCTCCTTCAGAAATCGTCTCTAGAAGCGAGTCACTCCGCCGTATAACCTTTGCAATTGGATTCCCATTTCTTCGGATTTCGTAGCTTTTCTCATTGAAAATTACTTCATCGTCGCTATGCATACCTTCTTCGTCTTCAGTGTCTGAATAGTTTGTCCAGGACTGGACAACGTCTGGGTGTGTAACACACGGGAGAAAACTGAATAAAGCTGAGAAAAATCGGCCAATTCGCCGAAAGAATGAACTAGTTGCTTTCTTGCGCCTGTGGCGTCGTCGGAATACCTTGTTTCTTGGCAAACAAGACATAATTAATATGCGTTTTCACTTAAAAACGTAAACAATCCTTCAAATATCACTATCTTAAAATTTCCGTCCACTTCGAATCGATTCGAAAACTCTCTGGCGTTACTTTTTACATCCACAAATTTTGGTATATTGATGTGACGTCACAATGCACAACCTAATTTTACGTCACTCGTCCTAGTCTTCTTGCGTTGCATGCTTCCCCAATATAATTAATGCTTCTTTTTCGAGGTTCGGGAATCAATGCCTTCTTGGTCATTGCCCGTAGAATAGAGGATTAAAAAGTGAGAGTAAGCTTGTTGAGTTTGCTTAAAACGTGCAGAAATATAGTTAAGCATGCTCTTAAGGATGCCATTCTTCGACTTTTCTGGAAATTAGAAATTCTCCATTACCTTTCCCAGAATTATTGCAAAGGAAGTCAATACGGAAAATTGCAACAGACACTGATAAATATTTCCCGTGCTACCAAGATTTTTTATTTTCCCTGGAACACCCATGTGAAAGAACGGACGGAGCAAGAATTAGCCGACTGATAATGTCACATTTGTAGAAATGAAACTGTATTTTTCAATTAAAAAACCTTAGATTACAAATGATCTGTCCACTTGCCAAAATGTTGAACTTTGAAAAGCCTTCTTCCCATAGGCAAAAGAAAAGGGTTGTAAAGTTTGGTTGCATTGCCATTTGCAAATGGGAAAACTGCAAACCAGAGGAGGTGTGGGTATACCCCTGTCTGGCCCTGGTTTGGTTAGAAAATATTTGAATTAAACCCTGACATAACCTGCCATCAAATGTAAACATAACTGATTTTCATAATATTTATTAAAAATTTGAGAAGCTTAATGAATGCCAATATCAATAAACTCTACATTAAATGCCACTGTCTTCAATTAACTCTTCTGCTATTGTGTCTCTTCAAGGTGGGAACCCTTCTTCTTGAATTCTCTACAGAGCATATTTTCAAGTACTGTTTTATGATTTCATGTCTCTTTGAAATCTGAAAGACTGCCAATGCGGCAGCAAATGCAAGGAAACCTGGTTTGGGCATCCTGTGCTTAATGGCATTTGTTTTCTTTGAATTTTCAAAATCATCTCACAACATTTACATTCCCATACTGCTTCCTGTTAAGCCAAGTTGCTTATCAACAGGTGGCCCAATTTCCATAAAGACTGCCATTAGGCGATGGTTTACGTTGACCATTTTCCCAGAACATTTTTCTGTGCATTTTATCTAGAATGCAATATATCAAGAGATCATTATCATAATTATAATCATAATCATAATCATCATTATTATCACCATCATCATCAACATCATCATTATCATCATCATAATCATCATTGTCATCATTATCATCATCATAATCATCATAATCATCATTATCATCATTATCATCATCATAATCATCATCATAATCCTCATTATCATCATAATCATTATCATTATCATCATCATCATCATCATCATCATCATCATCATCATCATCATCATCATCATCATCATCATCAACATCATCATTTTCATCATTATCACCATCATCATCATCATTATCATCATCATCATCATCATCATCATCATCATCATTATCATCATTATCATCACCATCATCATCTGAATCATCTGAATCATCTGAATCACCATCACCATAAAAAACATGTTTAATTTACCTCTTCTTCAGTTAAGTTACTTTCATTGAAACTGTTCACACATTGTTGGAAACACATCTGAGAAATCTTGTTGTAGAGTAAAATGAATTCTTTGTACTGCAGGATAAAAACGTTTAGAATATAGATTTAAATGACAAGAGCAATTGTTTCATATGCTGTTGCTATTATTGGTAGACAGAAATCACATCAAATTTCATCTAAAAACTGAATAAATCACTTGCAAGCAAATTTTGCAGTTATACAATCCAGGTGCATTATCTTTTTGTCTTGCAATAAAAATTGAAAAATTTATCATTTACATAAATTCCTCGACATCTTTGCAATATAATCAAAATGAAGAATCATTACGTTTTGTGCTGCAAGAGCTTCCTTGCTAAATGCACCTTGATTGGCGGCCATTTTGCCTTCTTGTCAACCTCACTTTCATTACTGCCCGGGTTAACGAATCTGATCATTTGCCATGTCTTGTCTATGATGGTCCGGAGCTATAGACAAAATAATTCATGTCTAATCTGTCATAATGGTCGGGAATTCACGCAGAAATGCAAAAATATTGTCAAAAAGGATTCTTAATGATTGTATTTTTCGAGCTAACTAGCTTTAGTACTTTTACCATACTGCACAAAAAGGACATTTTAGATTTTAGCACAATCATTGTTAAGCTGAGTCATGCAAAATTCGATAAACAATTTTTAAAGTTGAGTTGGTTAATAATGTAGTTCTGGGCTGCTAAGATTAATGTTTTGTTTCCTACCTAATCAAGCAAGGTATTCAAGGTTCTGTTTTTTGAACACGCCATTCTTCAAGACAGGATGAAAAATGCCAATTTTTGTCAAGAATGTATTGAGATTCTACACTTGCTAAAGAAGTTTTAAATCTGGGTCATTTTAAACTGTGGGTCCGTTATAGGGGGCCCAAAATGGCGCATAGCCGCGCCTTTTTTGCTCCGATATTCATTAACCCTGCACTTTTTTTCGGCAATATCCGTGACCGCAGCGATTAGGCTTTTGTTAACCGCACTTAAACTTCCAAAATATCCGCGAACCGCACTCAAATTTAGGCCAAAACCGCGAAATTATACATTTTTTACCCTTTTCTTTCGGATGCCCTGGGCGTTCATTATTTATTTCCGGTAAGTTCCGGGATGAATATACTGATACTTCGCGTGTAGCACGACTTGGTCCTTTGCACATGATTTTGAAAGTTGGTAAGAGGCCTGAACTACCTCATAGTTAACGATGGCATCCGGGGAGCAAGTAGATCCAGAATTACAACAATTTCTTGCAGTTGAAAGTCAAAAAGCGCGTTTTCAAGCACATGTTCACAATTTAACTGATATTTGTTGGGAGAAATGCGTGGAAAAACCTGGTTCAAAATTGGACTCGAAAACAGAATCCTGCCTCATGAACTGCGTTGAAAGGTTTATCGATACTACAAATTTTGTCGTTAATAGACTTTCAGAATCAAGAGGAAGATAAAAAGAAATAAGCTGCATTTTAAATTTGTCTTGTTGATATGTGTGGCCCAGAGACCTGATAAAAGCAATCCAAGTTTACCGGGAAGAGAAAGCTGAATTTTATCACGAAATTCGAAAAAGACAAGAGCGGATTGTTGTAATAAAAAGTGCCAATAAATTTGAAAATATAGGTCAATTTTTGACCATAAAAATAATGTGTTTGATTGAAGTTGGAGGCAGTTTACTTTGTCTTGATTTGCTACTTAGTTTCAACATTTCATTTCTTACTGTAAGAAGTTGAATTTTGCTAATTTAACAGCGTCAATTAGCAGAATTTTAAAATCATTCTTCAAATGTCTACACATGATGGCAAGTGAAGTGGAACTCAATCATTCCAGTTAGATAAAGATAACTTGGGGAAATTAGGCCATAAAGGTATGGCATGTTAAGCAGGTGTTTTTAATCATTATGCAACTCCTAAGGGCTCCTACATCTTGCTTTCTAGTAAGATCTTGTCGCATGAAATATTATTTCTTCCGTTGAGGGTAGTAGACAAAGGGTATGCTATTTATTATGTAACAAAAATATGTGGCAATGAGGCCAGTGATTTTGTGCTGTACATTGCCACTTTTGGGTGGAAGATTATCAACCTGCTGTTTCATATGCCCATTTTAGCCTGTACTCATTCATGACCATCCTGTACTTCTAAAAGACCAACTGCCCACTAACATTTATACATTCAGGAAACCAAACATTTTGTCAATTCGTTGAAACAGGCTTGAATCTTCCATAAGACTAAACATTACCATTTCTGGGTCAATTTTTGTATCAAACATTTGTATCAAGTCTAGAGATTACTTGATGAAGACAGGAAAAGACAAAATATAGGAGTCATCTTTTACATAAAAACATATTAACATTTACAATATTGACATAAGAGGAAACATGCAGTAAACAAGTTTTTGAAAGTGCTAAGCTAAGAAAAGAGTTTTGCAAATGTATCAAGGTTAAACTAATATGGCTTTGCCAGAGAAATCATCAATCTAAATAAAACTTTGATAATAAACAAAGTGGAAGTGAAAATTTCTTAGTTTTCTAATTGGGAGGTTTTTAATGACAGTGAAAAGTGGTTTACAGTGAAGCATTAGGATGAAAAACTTCAAAATGTTGGTTCAATCCACAAACAAAGAATTGTTTTAGGTCCAGATTTTGTAACTTTCCCAAACCCACCCCCCACATATTTTTGGCACTCTGCTTTTGTTTTTATTTAAGTAAATTTTTATTGAGCAGAGTTCTGAGTGACTGTTTATGCATAAAAATTTTATTATTTTAACCATGCTTTCAGATAATTTCACATTAACAACTTTCAAGGATAATTTCAATGGCAAAACATGTTTTACACTTCATCTTATATACAATGCATATCAATAACATAAAATGCAACTTTTTTTAGTTATACAATATATTTTGAGGAAAGTTTAAAATGCTTTGCCATGAATGCCAAAGCCATGACAAATAGTCTTTTTGAAACAAATGATGAAAATTGACACCAGATTGTTCCAACCACCTCACATCATGAATACTAATTATTACCCTCTTCTACTCTTCTTTTCTCACTTTTTTGCTTGGATTCTTGCCATTGTATTCATCCATCTCTGTCAAATATCTTTCCTTATCTTTACGTGCCAGTTCCTCATATTTGCCCTTCTGCTTGTCTGTTAAATCCTTCCATTTCTCAGATAAGACCTTTGCAATGTCACCAACGCTGGCACCTGGATTATCTTCTCTACAAGAAGCACGTCGTTCTTGACAAAAATGGAAATAGGAAGACCTAAAATGATAAAATGTGTCAATGATTGACAAATCATCCAAAAGTATTTACCATATATCCTCTAAAATACATATTTTGAAGACCCCATGAGCTCTCCCATTTTGTTTACCAATCAAAATCAGACAAAAAAAGTTTAATAAGCCCTTCTGCAGAAACATCAATGACAAGTAAAGACTTTAAAGACTTTCTTAATGTTTTGGCTTGAGGAGGCACAAAAACATTCAATGTGACACCATTGTCAATCAGCTTTGAGGTTAGTGTTCTTAACCAGTTATCAAACAACCACCATTAAATCTTAAGTCTAATTTGTTCCTACAACCAAATTTGTACTCAACAATTTATTTTGTTGTGAGATATAATAAGACTATCACTTGAGTGGTCCTAAATGGTCCAAAATTCAACAACAATATTGGCATAATGGCTAATTATCAAATATAAATAAGAAAAATTAGTAATCTGGTTTTAAACTGTGTTTGGGTCGAAAAAATAGGAAATTTACCACTTTATCTACAATCATTTAATGGCTTTTTGATTAATATTTTATAATTAGGTATTGCGCTACTTTAAAGCATCACCCTGCTGCTGTTTAACAAAACAAAATCTGGGGGTTAATGGAAAATTGGAATGACAATTTGGAAACCTTTTAAAAGCCAAGAATTGGAATTCCTAAAAGTTGATAACATAAATGTCATTTATTTTATTTTCATTAAGGCAATTAAGTCTACGGTTCCTGTAATTTCAACTAAATATAATTTATAAACAACCCGTTGCTCTTGACCTTATCAGTAAAAATTGGGAAAACAATTTCACAAAATGGCGCCACAACAAAATACTTACATATTTCTTTTTGGGTGATTAGGATCCTTTTGCTTCTTCTTCTTTCTTTTCTTTTTGCCCCCATCTTCATCTTCATCTGATGATGGTGGTGAATAATCTGCCATTTCTTCTTCATATCTCTTCTTATCAGCCAAGGCCAATTTCTCGTACTTCTCTTTATCCTTTGCTGATAGTTGCTTCCATTCCTCAGCCGTCTCTCGTGAGAAATCAGGAAAGGAGAGCTTTTCCGTACGAGCTTCACGTCTTTCTTCGAGAAAGAAAATGTAAGCCCCTTTCTTGCCTTTTGGCTTGTTGGGGTCCTTCCTCTTTCCAGTCTTGGGCATCTTGCTTAAATCGATTTTATTTTACCGCCTTTTCTCCTTTCCCTTCTTTCCAAACTTCTCTTTTCAAAAGCAAAGCATGGCTTTACTCGCCTCGAACTAAACTGCCCAATTAGTACATCGCATTCATATCACGTGCCTTTGCACTCGTAACAAAAGAGCGCGAAAGCGCGAAAGGAAGTCTGGGTCGGAGGAGACAAAGGGGTCCGCGAGGTTCTCGGGGGGGGGGGGGGGCTTCGATATCTTTAGAATACTTTGAAGTATTCTGTATTTCTTATATTATTGGTTCTTAACAAGCAAAGTGGATGACTTATTACCGTAGGCAATTGTTTAATTTTTCATATGTTGCTAAAACTACCGAAATCGTCATTAAAAATGGAAGAAGTCTGAACGCTTTCCTATGCTATCGATCAGCAGATGATACTTGAATCAATCAACAACTTGCACCAAAATATTTCTCTATTGTTTATCAAAACTGTTTAATCTTTTATCTACGATAAACTTAACTTTGCATCGAAGTCAGTTCAAATGATGCACCTTTCAATTCATTGGGCTTTTAGAGGGCAAAGGTTAATATTTCTTAATGTAGTATTTTAAATTGTCTTGTCCAATCAAATGTGGCAACGTTTCGATACTGGCAGAGTTGTCACTTTAGGGGGTTTTTTTGGGGAGTCGCTCAGCATCCAAACTATGAAAATATCGTCTTCTTGGAGGGCAAAACTAGGCGCTACAGGGCAGATTTTAGCTACTAAATGGACAATTCTTACAATTTTGAAATAGGAACGTTTGATTTTGCAAGGCAAAAGTGCCATCACCCTCCCAATACGGACCATGGAGTGACGCCCATGGATACTTGTGCAATATCTGAAGAAATCTCATTGTAGCTTACAAAATGCTTGAAAATCGTTCCTATGCTTGAATTTGAATGAAAATGAACAACGATAAGACACAGCAACAAGAACAGCACCAGACCAAATAACTGAGAGGATTTAGAAGTCTACTTAAATTGTTTGCTACTCTGGGTACCAGTGTTTTTTTCCCTTTACCCAGTTTGCCTTTTCTTCTGAGGCTCGCTCTGGTACCCAGGGTACATGTTTGCATCAGTGGTGCATTACCAGAGCCTTTTCAAAGGCCATCATACTAACACGAATTGATGTTGATAATTCACATTGATTCTGAACATGCGATTGCGATTGAAGTTGGAGGTCCGGAACTAGCATTGTGACGTCATTTCAGGCATCCGGTTAGGCTCATTTCTTTCCACGAGTTTTCTCTTTGTGCTCTCGAAGATGCCTGAAAGATGTGTTGTGTACGGTTGTTCGAATGTTGCAGACAGGGAAAAGGGACTTTCCCTGCATAGAATTCCTTTTTGGGATGATGAAAGACCAGAAGCAAAACAAAGAAAAGAAAAATGGATTGGATTTGTTCGTAAACATCGTGCTGAATGGATTCCATCACGCCAGTCTGTAATCTGCTCAAGACACTTCTTACCAGAACATTATGATCGGATATTTTTATCATTGCCAGGTCTCTCTAAACCTTATATTCCAAGGCTAAAGAGAGATGAAATAGGAATAAATGCATTCCCGACGGTTGATCCACCATTGCCACAAAATATAAAACTTTTAGAGGCAAGTCAAGTTGATAGTGGAGTTGACAGTGGCGACTCTCCAAAGCCGCAAGTTTTAAGGCAACGAAAGAAGGTGGGGCATTAACTACTGAATTTTGTTCGCATATTCTTCAGATTCAGATGCTTTAATTTAAATCTTCCTTACTTAAGAAACGCCTCCAAATTTAGCTTACATACCTAAAATTCGCTTTTGGTAACCAACTTCAGAGTAGGCCTAACTCAGTACTAAACAAAGACTTACCCCCAAAGGTTCTTAAAAGAGGCTAACTTTGCAGGTAGGAGAATTGTCGTGATTGCACTTGTATAAAGGCAAACGATTTAGTGTTTGAATGCTCCAGATAGATAATCTGAAGGCATATTGGTGTAACATGCCAAAAGATTGATGCCAAATGAAGAGTTATTTGTTCAGTTGCTTGCTGCTACTTCAGTTCCTGCAGACATGTTTGATTATTTTGGCTTGTAGCTGTATAGCTGCGCCAAAATATTACAAAAAAATTATTTTTGTGCCCAGAAAAATCTAGCAAAGATGTTCCATCATGCATTTTCCCAAGCCATATTCTGAAGACAGTTACTGATATAGTTAAACATAAGTTGAGTTCCATCTTGACCCCCAATTCCTGCAGTGAAATTTTTTTCCCTTCATTATTTCCAATTTGAAGGTGAAGTCCATAAATTTCATGTCACATCAATAAAGATACCACACCCCTTCTGTCGTTAGAATAAAAAGACTTTAATTTTGCGTCCTTTGCTCTGTGATCACTTCAGCAACCTTGCTTTCCATTCTCTCGTAATACAAAACTTTATTTTGTAGATGTAGCATGCATGTGGTGTGATTATAATGACGATGGTTATAAATGTTGATTACTATATGGTAATAACAACAGTGCACAGCTAGGAATGGGTGGCTGTTATTGCCAATTTCCATCAACTGCCTATCTGTTTGCCACAGCCTGTGATGGTCTTAATAGCACTGATGTATGAGCATTGTGTTTATGGTTATCAATGTTTATGCCCCCTACATTATTTTTGTGATTAGTTATTTTTAACATGGCATGATCGGATTATGTCTTGTTTGCCCTGAAAATATTTGTCACTCTAATCTTCTCAGTCTTTCCCCCACCCCCATCTCAGCAGATTTTCTGAAAAATATCTATCTCAGAGCCCCAATTGCCATTGTCTATGCATTTACAGTTCTCCAGTAGATATCAGAAAGAATACAACTGCTGAATTTGCATAGTATTGAAGGATATACACCATTACTGTGTCTGTGTGAAGGGCATTAGAGATCAAACTGTTATGTTTAAACCAAGTCTATTTTGCCACACTCAAAAACCTGTTTTTCTGAGTTTTTGAAAAGAAATGTGCTGTATTTTTGAAAAAAAGCAACTTGTCATGCTTAAAGGCCCACTTTCATTGTGAGAGTTCAGTTATGCTCACACCTGGTTAACGTCATGCCTGAATGTGTCCACTTTCACTACTTATTGAATGTATATTTACATTTCCCCACTATTTATTTGGCCACATGCCCCTCCTAATTTCCGCATTCACCCGCGTGTAATCTGCGTGTTGAGTTTCCATTGTTTTTAAAACGTTGCTTTTGTTTAATTGGATTAAAATGGTAGCATTTAAAATGGTAGCATCGAAGAGCAGTTGATTACCAGGAACCTTCGAGCTAATTCATTTGAAATTACTTCAAAGCAGTTATGTTAAAAGCAACGAGCACGCGTGAACATGAAAAGGAGGGTAGCAGAAATGGCGACCAATTTTGTTGTCTGCTTGAAGATAGAGAAAAATGCAGAAGGGTTGCTGGGAACGCCAGTTTCAATTTCAGGGTACAAAAGCTCGTTAAACAACGAAAGTTGGGTTTGGTCCTAGATCCTGATGTTAGTATTGGAATTTTATTCAATTCAAATGCTTTTTAAAGGTTTTTAGAGATAATTCTGATCTTTCCGTAAATTTGATTTAACTGAACCAGTTCAGATTGTTGTTATCCTGTGTCCCTCTGTGTTGTTTGTTGTGTTGTGTGGGCGGCCTACTTATCTAGTTAGGCCAAACAAAAAGACGAGTGTACTTCAAATGTCGTTATTTTAAAATTTTTTAGCCTGTAAAACGTTATAATATCAGGCGGGCTGACTAGAGTTGTTATTGTCCACGATAGAATGATTTTGTAACTTGTAGGCACAAGCGATTCTTCTATTTATGCTTGTTCATTTCATACTTCCTTGAGTTTAACTTCACTGCTATTGTCTTGTTACACTTTAACCGAGCTACTTATGCTTGGTAATATTTTTTTCCCTACTTTATGAAATGTGTTCTTTATATATCAATATTTCTATTATTTCATTATTTATATTTTCTTTCAGTGCAAACATACATACATATGTGATAATCACAAGAACGTTATCCAAAAGGCAAGAAACAAAAGGAAGAGGTCCCCCCACTCAGAGGATGAAAGTGATTCGATTGATGTAAGTTTGCACCATTTGCAGGTTTGCACCATTAGATTTAAACCATGAGCAGTAATGTTTTAGTTGCCTTCTTTTATGAACACAAATGTTTTACAAGCTATTAAAATGTCTTTGAACTAGAAGTTGTTAGGTTTGTGGTGCATACATCCTAATAACTTCTTACATATGGGATTAAGTTTAGGTTTCATTCTACAGAAAGGGATCTTAATTTGTTATAGATGGTGGACTTCTCTTCATTGCAAATCAGCACATTAAGAAGATATAGAAAACATTTCAAGCTACAAAACAAAGCTGGAATGAACAAAAATCAACTTCTTGAGGTGAGCTTTTTAAATCTTATAATTTAGCTTGTTTGCATGTTGTGTAATTGGTGGCAACGGTTGTCAAGGGGATAAGTTTCTACATAACAGCCATCACTAAAAGCAGGGCAGGACATTCATGATGTAATACCAGGATTCATCTGGGATTTCATAATTCTGAATAAGTCTGTGACAGACTGTAACAGTCTGTGTTTAACTAAAAATGCAAGTTAAAAATCCTCCTGTTAGTGCTGATAAAGAAAGTTAATTATAACTTAATAATTGTTTCAGTCTCCAAACTTGAATATTCTTTTTGAAAAGCCAGTGAAAAGAGAAAAACATTTTCAAGTTAGCTAGCCAGAAAATCTCAGACATTATCAAGAAACAGAGTAGCAGACAGGCAATGAAACTGATATCTTTTTTTCAGACAATTTCAAGGCATTTTCGAAGCATTCCAGTTCCAGAAAAAGAAACAATCACATATTTTATTTACATGGTGAAGACTCATAAAAGTAAACTGGACCAAAGACCAAGTGAAAGCTCATAATGAACATATATTTTGATGTAAATAGTTGTAAATAGCACTGTGGTTTAGTTTCAGGGAATATAAAATAACAGGAATTTATCATAAAAGAACAATTCCTCTCTTAATTTTGTTGTTTCTACTTGGGAAAAAATATTTGACATAAGCACTAAAAAAGAATGGATAAATAAATGAATGAGGAAATGAAGTAATGATTGGTGGAGGGCTAAGTGGTTGAGTGGAGAGTGGAACAAACAAAGGAACAGGGTTAATGTTCTAGTGAATAAATAAATCAACAACTATGAAATTAAAAATATTGGATCATAAATGAATTGATGGATGAATGGGCAAGTCTATGAACTAGCATCAAGTCCTTCTGCATTACCAGTAATAAAGATAGTCAAGTAGAATAGAGATGATAAAGAAGAAAACAGGACTTAACATAGAGGGCCAAAATGCAGCAAAATATCTAATTTTACAACAAATTAAACCTGATACAAGTCGTTCCTTGGTTTCTCTAAAGAAGATTTAATTCATTATTTGTTATGCGCCTCCCCCTCCTAATAATCATACAAAATGAAGGTGAGTTGCAATACAAAATGCTAAGTTGAGGTGTTGAGCTGCGATAGTTTGCATTTTGGAGTTTGATGAAGCATTCGGGAGGAATGTTTCACGGAGTTGAAGGACAGAGTCATAATAACTCTAACTAGGGGGCACTGTACCACCCTGGAAAACTTTTTGCGACAAAATGTGGAGGTTTGTGTTTCAGGAATATTTTTAAGCAAATTCTCCAAGCTGTCGATATATAATAGAAAGCATCTCTCTGCAGCAGCAAACGTATCGTGGCCAGTGGTGTAACGGAGCAGAGCGTGGCCCTTAGTCAAAGTATGAGTTTGGGGTCCCTTTTTTTTGCAAATCAAGTTTACAGGCTAAGCCAGAAATTAACATAAACTGCATAAATTTTTCTACAAGCAATTTTTAAACAATATTTACTAACATCAACATAACAATACTTAAGAAACGCTTATATCCAAAAAACACAAGAAATACAACAATTTTTTCCTTCTGAGTTTTAAAATACTATCCAACATAGTAATGAAATGGCAAGGAAACCAGGAAACCTCCCCCCTAAATCCGCCCCTGGGCTTTGCTAAGGGGGTTGTGTTGCATTGGTCGAGGATGAGTGAATGCAAATCCCACCGCAGAGGCAGACAGCTTGAGCTGCGCAGTGACTGATACTTAGCAAATTTGACTATTGTAGCATACGTAGCACATAGTGTGTCACAATATGCTTTGTTTATTTTGATCCAGGTGAAACTTTCCACTGCTAGAAGTAAAATAATTTTAAAACAGGGCTTGTCTTCCTACTTCCATCATTTACTGGTTGATAACCACAGATTTAGGCACTATTTCAGGTATGTATTTTTAATTGTATTACAATCCTCTTTTCATTTTAACAAAATAATTTCTTTGAACAGCCCCTGTAAATCGTATTTTATTATTATGCTTCCCATGTCCTTGTTTTTTTTCGTTGCTTCAAACGGCTTCGAAATGATCATTTCAACTAGTTTATTCAAAACAATGTCCTGCTAGGAAACGTTCAATTAACATACCCTGACAAGTCGCATAATATTAATCTCAAGCTTTTCGAAAAAGGAGCAATTTTACCCGGAAGAGCACGGAAGGAAGTGGCCTATTCTAGTGCTGTCCCTTCCATCCTTCCCTCAAATAACAAAACTTCCGTATTCTTTGCCCATATGATTCATCCTTCCTTTGCCTTTCTTAACCTCAACATCAAATCCAAGTTTTTCTTCTTTAATCCTACCTAATGCTCTATCAGTTTCATGCGACCTTGAAAGATCGATTTTCGCAGGTTCGCAGGCAAATGTTTTTGTGCCTAATATTCACACTGATTCTTGATCTAAATGATTGGAAATTCCCCCTCTTCTTTTAAAAAATTGCAAAACGGTTTTCGATGAAATTAGTCAGAAGGTCCGGCGATACACATAGGTTTCAGATTTTGATGAGAAAGCCTGTGAGAAAATGAATGGCTGGAGATTAATACTTAGTCCCATGCTGTGGTTTCCACTAAAGATCAAGGGTCACTTTAGCCAGCGTCACTTAACGGAGAGGTGTTCCTCCACATTTCAAATTTCTTCATTTTCATGTCGGTTAGACGTTAGAGAACATACACGCAAAACCAAACTTTAAAGGTGGATGTTGGGTCTAACCAAGGGCGCTGCTATATTCAAATTTTTGCAATTGCCAAGAATTTTTTAGCATTGTCAGAGTTATGTTTGCATAAAATTTGGAATTTTCCTCTTGATATATATATATATATATATATGCTCAACCACATAAAATTTTTTAAAAATATCAAATAAGTATTCAAGAAAAAAACTTCACTTGTAAACGTTTCGACTTTCGTCTTCATCAGTAATAACCATTCCAGATACATAGAGGGCATATATAATCAATAATACAAAAGAACAATATACAATTTGGAGAAAAAATAAAAACAGAGAACAGGTGAAACCTAATACAATGGATAACATATGAAATTAAATAAAGACAAAGAAAACAGGGTTAGGTGTGAGAAGGGGGTGTTGGAGAAGATAGTACCGTCCGTCCCACCGGAATCGAAAGAAAAGAACAAAGTAAAACAGTGAAGCACTATGGAAAACGAAAAAAGAGCGAAGATATATAATAAAAGATAATTGGAGTAGAACAATAGGGTGCTAACAGACATAGTTCTAAAAATAGAAAAAGTAGAAATAGCGTATTATATATTTATATATATATATATATATATATATATATATATCATGGAATTAAATAATTTTATGCTAAAAAATATTTTAGTTTGAGTTTGACTTTGAACAAGTAATGGGGATTAGAGCCTTGATGACATAATTGGAATTACGTCATTCACTTTTGACGTATTTGTTGTCTAGAGAACTAACCGATATTTTTCTAGTTAGGTCAAGCAACACCAAACCGAACAAGTAGCTGTTTCTAATTTACAGTACAAAGCATGGAAACTTTAAAATTAGTTTAAATTTTTCAGATTCATATTTTAAAATTCCAATACCTACAATTCTGTCAACATAAACTAAACATATACATAATACAGATGGAATAAACTTAAAATTAAATATGAATAGGAATGCTACACCAACTAAATGAACTAAAGAGAAATTGCGGGCAGGGGATTTTCTTGAGGAAGGGCTCTGTCAGTAGCTAGGCTAATCGAGGAGAGAGCACCCCTGTTTCAAAGATGTTTATTGAAAATTACTAATTCTTTGAAAGTTGAAATCTTCTTTGCATCAACCACCATCGCATTTCAAACGAGTTTGGTTGCCTTGCGTATCCAAGTGCAGTCTTTCTTTTGGCGTTGCTGTTAGTCATTTCAATTGTGTGGTTTCTGCAAACAACATTTGTAAACAAAAGGGTAACAAATGTGTTAGCTTCATGGTTATTAAACACGACGTCATTAGAAAATAAATATTCAAATAATCTAATGAAATTGCCCTCATCACCAGGAAGGCGGGACCCTTTTTGTCTCTTGATTCACCATCTAAAGCCAATACTCCTAGCAGATCTCACTTTTGTCTTGTGTTGAACTGTTTTGTCTTCAGCCAACCTATCATATTTCATGCACCTGATATTTATAAGGTTTTTTGCAGGAATTTTTTTGCATCAAAATGAAAGTATCATTGGTCAAGACTGCGAACTGAAAAAGCGTGACTTTTATGTTGCCGATAATTGAGATAAAAAGAAAACGTGAGTTTTTGTTTTAACGACATCAAAAAATTTTAATGCCCGTCATCACAAACGGGTGATAATGTATTGACATAAATTGCAATTAACTACAAGCGGGATGGTAAAAATGTAAGAACAGTTTTTTAAAATGTACAATGAAAGGTCTTTTCTGGAATCGAAAACTTTCTGTTGAAATTAGCGTTTTGTAAAGAGAACCCAAAGATAATTAGTAGACTTACCTGGTGTTTCTTCATATTTCTGAAGTGCATTTCATTTTTCATTTAATTTTCTAAATTCCATTACCTACAAAAAACATCAACTAAACAAAGTGCATTAAATTCATTAAATATGTTTAAAAATAAAGGTACAGTATTAAGTAATATAATGGAAATCTAGTTGCTTTTGAAATTCGCGCATGATAGGCTCTCTTCTCTCAGTAGCTTAACTAAACATAGAGGGAGCCCCTAATTTTTTTTAATTGCTAGAAGGCAGTGTTAAGATATTTTTTAAAATGATCATCAATTTGTTAAAACTTTGCTTGAATGTAGGGAAAGACGGTTTGAAATATGTTAATTAGTGAGGTTTAATGGAATGATTAAGAGGCCTGGTGCCCAAAGGGAGGAATAATGTGTACATTGTTTATGAACGACACTTGAAATCAAATCGCAGAAAAGACTTAAAAATTAATCTTTACTGACCGTTAACTCAAAAAGGAACCATATATTGGCTCGAAATCAGGAGTTTATTTGTTATAAAAAGAGTTAGCTGCTGCTGAAATTTATCGGTTTTGCAATCGTCGATCTTTTTGTGGTTAGGCCAGTCGATCTTGTCGGTTATACCACCAAAAGATAGGGAGTGTTGAAGAAAATGTTGTTACAATGATGGTGATATCTGATAGTTGAATTTAACAGACATTCAATATATTCTACTTTGAAAAGCCCCTTTTACTTTCACTGCAAATGGTGCGACAGAACCCCACAATAAGAAACCAAAATCCTGCTGAAAAGGGAAAGTGTTCTGAGTAAACAAATTAATTGAAATCACACATCTTTGGCTTCAAGGAAGTATACTGTAGAGGAACTGCAAGCTTATTTCTAGTTTCATTCTGTAAAGAGTAATCAAAATGTCAGAGGAAAACAGTTTTGTAAGTATAGCTCATCAAAGTAATACTATGTTTTTCCATGAAGACCTTCAAGGAAGCTCATGGCATGAACATGCAGCTCCTGTTACATATTCTGAAGAAAATATACAAACGCTTGATTTATCGTTTTCATATAATGTTTCACATCAGCAAATCTTAGGGAGTCCTAGATCATGACATTGGAAAAAGTGAGGACACCATCCTGTATCTCAAAAAATTTTACACCTATGATGTTAATTTGATAAATGTCCTGCATCGAATATCCTATCATTTAGATGATTGCCAGAGCTCCTTTGAAGGCGTTATCAAGGTGGGATCAAGAAACAGCTTCAGCTGACAAATATATCTCTAATTTTGTCTAATTTTCTAAATGCTGCAACCTCCTTAAGGCACAGAAACCTGGTGAAGATTTTAACCATTCAGCATCCATTTTTGGTGGCAATAATGATTTTATTTTCATTTTAGCTCCATCGGATTACAATGAAGAGTAAAAAGAACAGGAAAGACAAAGATAAGAGCAAGAGTAAAAGTATAAAAGATGTTCCAGGTGACATTCACCCTCAAGGGGGACATAATGTGCAGCAAGATGAAGCATCAGAAAATACAATGACACAGCAAAAGTTAAAAAGTTTACCAGAAGATGAATTCAACTTAAAATTTGAAAAGATGCTGGTGGGTTTCTTGATCCTTGATTTTGAAATTGAAATTTAGTTATCCTCTCATATCTAGATGGAAGTATTTGTTCTTTAATTCAGGCCTTTCCCCAAGGATTTTAGCAGAAACTTTTTCGCAGCAAGGAGCAGAATATACATCCACAGTTTTTTTACACTGTAGTCTCTCTCTTGTGTTTTCCCAGCATTGTTATAAGTTGATTGGTTCATAGCAGCTTTTAAATCTTGTTCTTGTTCTTTTGCTCAGGATGAGATGAACTTAAAACATGAAAAACTAAGAAGTCCACTAAGATTACTGGATCATGATAACAAAGTAGACATGCTGTTTCAATTCTTAAAAAGACAAAATGCATTGGTATGTAATTCAGGGTTCAGCTAGTTGATCATACCCTTTTTGTTTAATTCATGTGCAACAACCATGAAGGTCCCAATCAATCAATTTGAAAATGATGTTATTTTGTTCCAGCCTACATCTTTTACATAAAATTTTGCCTTTATCTTTCAATATCTTTACTTGCATATAAACATATAAATACAAATGGCAATCATATTGGTTGAAATTTTGTTAATTTCTTTTTGCAAAACTGAGTGTATCCTCTGCCCCTCCCCCAAGTATCTTTAACTTTAATGAAGTCCTTTTTTCCTCATGCCTGAATGTAAGATCAATTCATGCATCCAATGGAATTGCACTGCATTGGAATGTGTTTTTTTTGTATTATATTGTTTTGCAATTTCTTGTATTAAACCAGTAGTTTATCCTATTCTATTAGATATCTAACCAAGCTTTTTTGAAATAACATTGTTCTTGTTTTCAGCAACGCAGTTCAGGACTTGTCTCAGCTGACGATTATATTCGCGAGCTTTCTAAGCTTGACCTTAGTGAAGAACTTCTTCAAAACTTGCAATCTCTTCGAGTTTCACTAACTGGTGGATTGCTTAGGTAAAACACCTTTTTAATTTGTTTCATTTTAAACACTGATCTATTTTCTTCATTGCAAGGCTGCCTCTCTATACTCAGGATGACAGGTCTGAAACATTTGTCTAAGGCGATGTGTTGTTTGTTTCTGCGTCTCATGACAATAGTATTAAAGAATGGAGCAAGCTTTGCTTCTCCTATTGATATTAGAGACACTAAATCCCTTACGTATTGCCTATAATTGTTATAAAGATGACAATTATGATGTAACACTATATGATTATTTCTGTAACGCATATGTGATGTGATCTAATAACACATATATTCTGCCTCTGCATGTACTTCTGGGCCATCAAAGTGAAACGTTTTGTTACTTTATCAGTTAAGGGCTCAGGGAAGGAGAAACAGAGTGTGTGCGAACATTGCAAATGTATTGAAGATTTATTGTGTATCATATATGCGATCTTTATTTATATATTGTAATCTGATCACTAGTTTGAGGAGGGGGCTCCCAGGATTGTGTTACGTTTCGTAGAAGGGGTGTCAGCTCAAGTGTGGACGTTACATAGGGGGCAGGGGATATAAATGATCATTTTTTTTCTCATCTCAGTCTGTATGAAATCGTTTATGATGGATTGTTTTTGCAACGATATTAGAATTTATATGGCAGTATGTTTGCATGTTCATAGGTTAGCAACTCAAGACATAAATGGTCATTCATAATGACAATGACAATGACAATGACAATGACAATGACAATGACAATGACAATGACAATGGCAATGACTTTAATGATAAAACAAATATATTAGAAGATAAGGATGCCTGTCTGTGATGTCCAGACTACATTGATTAAAAAAGATAAGAAAAAGCTGAAAATGATAGGTGAAATGAATCGTCTGAAGGAGCATCCAGTTTTTACTGAAGCCTGACATTTTGACCCCTCCCCCCTTAGGCTAATCAATTTGAAGACAATTCTTGTCTGACCCAAAAATCGGTAAAAACTTAAACTGGGATTCTACTAATTGTCCAACGGACGCTTCACGTAAATTGGACTTTTCAATTTCTTTTCATTTTTACCGAAAATGGCATTACAGCCAACACGTAGTAGAATGAGCCTTTCATTCTTGTTATGAACATATACTTTCTAAAATGTCTTTCTCGTTTAATCATTTTTCTAGTATAAATTCCTTCATTGAATTTTTTAATCATTTTTGCACCTCTTGTAGCATCTCAGATTTCTTTGACAGCTGGGTTTGATTTTGGATTACTATTTCTTTTAGTTGGATCAAAGAATTTGGCGAGAGAGGATTAAATTGTTTGCTAGATATATTAAAGCGTTACGTCATTGGGTTTGTACATTCGTCATTTTTATTTTCGTTTTGTCTCTATCACCTTTTTCTCTCTTTTTTCTTGGAAGTAACAGTTATTTGGAAACGGATTGATTTCCACCGGGCAAAGCAAGGGGGTATCCGCTACCCCAACCCTATGTACAATCCCTCTGCATTTGCACTATTTAAAGTCTCACTGAAGAAATTATTGGTGACGAGAAATGTCCATTTTGTTGAAGAAGATCCTCAAAAACCCCCGGATGAAGGTTTATTGAGTTTCCCCCGGGCTTAAATTAAACGGGGAAACAAGAAATTGTTTTATCTTGTTAAATGGGGAATGACTGCAACTTGCATCACGAGAATGCAACGTCATGGGACTAACCATTATCAATGTTTCTGTTGACCTGTTTATCATAATTTGATTTTGTCGACGAAAAGACATGACTCGAAAAAGATTGTGCGTTAATCACCGATTTAAAAGATATTTTGATAAAGCAATTAAAAGGTTTCAAGTATCGAAACGGAATATAGTTTGCAAGAAACACAACATCGCCGTAGATGTGGTTGTACGGGAGAAAAAAGCCACGCCTTCGAAAAGAAAAGGAAGGTAAACTGATGTACTGCTTCGCTGTTTTGATTTTTGTTTATTTTGCACGTAAAGAAACAAAGGCTTCTCAAGGTATATTTGCATTAAGGAAAAATATTGTGGATGCAAAATACATTATTATATTTTCCAGGTGAAACATTGATAAACTGCAAAAGGTAAATAACTAAAGCATCGCTAAGGATACAAGCGCTGTTTTTCCAAATCTAATCCAACCCTTAATATTGTCTCTTTTTGCAGTACCTCGCCTCTGGAACAGAAGATCCAACATGAATGTGCCAAATGTCTGAAAGCTTTTATGAACAATGGTGTAAGTAATTGTCTTTGATTGAAGCATTTAGGGAAAATCAACACTTGGTGAGATTTGAATTATATTTCAAGGTGATGAGTTTTGGGGGTTAGTATTCATTGTTACAATTGAAAATTAGTCAAGTTATGTCAAAGGGCCGTCATTGTCAGTTTAATGCATTTCATCTTTTGCGTAAATTTGGAAATTGAAAATGCATAACAAAATAGAATTGTGATGTGATTTAATTCTACTTCGTTCGATGCTAATTGGTTTCATGTTCTTTTATTTAGTTATTTGACTTTGATTTAACTTGACCTAGTTCGCATATCTTTTCATTAATGTGATGTTGTTCAGTTTGATGTGAGTTGATTTGATTTGGCAGATCTCACCAAATGATCGTCCTTATTTTTTCTCTTAGTTTGGCTTAAATATGATGTTGAAAAGTAAGCAGGGCTTAACTTTGTTAGCTCAATGTATCAAAACTGAGAATCCAGGAATGATGCAAGACGTTGTTAAAGTTATGGCAGCCGTTGTTCTTGTTGCGTAAGTCATCAGATCATATCGTTAGATACCGTAACAGCTCTTTTAAGCCCCAAGGGAGGGCTTATTTAATTTCTGAAGTTCTCAAGGGGGGCCTAATAGAGGGGGGGTATATTTAGAAAGTCAAGGGCAAGGATACAGAAAATCATTTGTATTCTCCTTTACTTCATAAGACGCTGAAGACAGAAAAAACATCACGACACTAAAGAATAAAATTAGAAATTTCATGTAAGAAAAAAGGGGGGCTTATTAGAGAGGGGGGCTGGATTGCACGGTCGGTGAGGGGAAACTTCAATGCAAAAAATTTTCCATGTCACAGCACGATGGGGGGAAATCAAAAAGCAACACAGCTTCATTACACGGTTATTACATAAAAGTGTCCGTTTCATAAAACCGATCATGTAATTATTGACAGAAATTCGACCAACGCATCTTAGTAGTACACATTCCGTAGTCAGTACAGAGATCAGACCTTCCATTTATTGTTGTTATTTACTGATATATTAATCGAAAGCTAAAAAACTATGAAATTGAATAGAAATTTGATCATTTGACCACGTCTAAGTCTTTCCATTCCTTACAGACTTCGTTCTCATTCTTCCACTGTCTGTATCACAGGTTATGCATCTTTAGGCTTAACCTACTGCTCATTGCACACTGGAGTTACATGTGTAAACCCCTCTTCCATGGTTCTTGTAACCCCTCTTTCGTTTATTCTGAACTAAAAGCAGCCTAGATGTCAAAAGCTTTTTCGCAAGAGACCTTGGATGTAAGGAATCGTTGTCTAATATTTTCATGGTTTGTGTCTTGAGCTAACTTATAATCTCATTATCAATTCCATTCAATTTAATTAGCTGTGAGTAAATTGCTCCATACACTTTATTGCAGGCATGACAAAGCGTTGGAAGCATTGACGTTGAAAGCTGAGGCAGAAAACAAGCCTCGTTTTGTTGCTGTTGTTGAAACATTGAAAGGGAGGCAAGCAACACCACCTCTGTTGGTAAGTGATCAAGCAATATTGTATGCTTGAAAGGCCTCTCCCCCGCCTGTTGATTTAATATATTTCCATACCCCTCCCTCATTCATAATGTAAGTTCTTTGGAGTTTATGGGGCACAAAACAAGGGAATATGCTCTGTTTAAATAGTGATCACAGAAATAATGGTTTTTTCTTATTTTATTTTGATATATATTTTACAAAGGTTATAATAAACTGAATGATAACACAATTTATTAATTTTTACCAACTCATCTGCTTTATTCTGCTCGTTACTTTTGAAAGATTTAAGCCATTGTTTGTTTCCCATAGTTTCTTTTTACGCAAAGGCTAGTATGAATCCAAATGACAACCAACTCAACATTTTATTCATCTAGGTCGCATGTATCCAACTCATCAATGCCCTCGTGAGTACGCCTGATGAACTTGATTTCAGACTTCATTTGAGAAATGAGTTCATGCGAATTGGTCTATCCGAAGCTTTGCCGGTAAGTCTGGCATTTAATTCTTGTTGTTATTTTTCATTTTGTTGTTGTTTTTGAGCCAGAGTGTCTCTCAAAATTGTTTCTACCTTGTAGAAAATTTTCCTGTTTTACATGATTTTGAAAAAAACAAAATTTTTGTACAGATCTGCTTTCTTCCCTCCTGTATCATATTTAAAAGCTTTATAATCACCTTTTTTAAATACGTTTTAAGTGGATATTTTTTTGTTTTTAGCTGTTGAAAGATTTAGACCAAGAAGATCTGAACGTTCAGCTTGATGTATTTGAAGAGCATAAAGATGAAGATGCATTGGAATTTCAACACCGATTCAATGATATTGCAGTCCATCTTGAATATCCTTTCATATTTCACTTCATTGAATATTTTACTATTGTTTTATATATGGCTAGTATTTACCATTTTACCATTTTGCTTACAAATTTATAGTCTATGCAATATCATTTCGTCACGTGTCTTGCCCTTGGTGCGTTTTCCGTTCTTTGACAGCCCTTTCTAATCCATCTTGAAATGCCCTGTTTCTTGATACAGGTTTATGGAAGATTGTTCTAAACCTGTTATTTCTGTCTATTTAATACTCCATTTTATCAAACGCACTATAAATTATTTATCAACATCATAATGACTTTTTTATTGATCTATTGTTATTGGATTTGATAAAAATGAAAAGTATTAAGTATTAAATAATAAAAAATGAAAAATGTTGAATATTTTCAAATATCAGAAACATTTGTTCTTTATTATTTCACCAATTTTGATTGGTTTTTCATTCCGTACATTCATTCAATCATTAATTCATTTATTTGATCAATCAACTACTTTATCAATTAAACACAATGCTCATTTACTTATTGATTGCTATATCTGTTGATTCATTAATTAATTTATTCCATCTTACTAGATCCATTTGTTCTCTTGACTGTTTATACTTTCAACAATTACCTTACTCATTATTCTATTCATTCTTGTCCTTATTCATCCATTATTTCTTCTTTTATAACGTTTATAAGTCAAGATTTATAGTAAAGCACAGTTAATGATATGTTATTTCATTATTTATTTCTTTGATTTTTTATATCTTTCTTCACCGTTTGCTTTGTACACATTTCAATTACACAACCATGAATCCCTTCTCGTTACAAAGCCCGTACTTTATAAGCTTAAGTAAACATAGCCCTCATCATCTCGACCGTAATCATAATTCAGCCAATAACTTCTAATCAGCTGTGGAATCCACAAGTTTTATAACAGTTGCTCTGCCAGATGTTTTTTAATATCTGCCTGCTTCCATCTGCGTTTGGAGGCAATTTTCAGTATTTGCTACGTATTAAGGAGGTCGTTACGTGCAAGGAGACCAGATATGATGGATGATGCTTGGCAAAGTATGTCCTCTTCGGGACTACATTTGATAGAAAATCAAACGTGATAGAATGCCACGATGAAAGAGAAAAAAAGCAGACTAGTCGACCGATTTTGAAGTTATGGGTTCATCAGTAACTGATTTAGTTCGCTTTATTTATTTGTGGATTTTAGAGAAGATATTTCTTAACAACATTCTCACTGATCCTGATGAAGTTTACAAATTGGTGAAAACTATAAACAAAGACACGCCTTCCGAAAGTTATTATCTTTCAATTCTTCAGCATCTCTTGTTGATACGAGATGATGTTTATGCCAGGTAATTTTGTAAATATTTAATTGTCTTCTTTATTAATTTCATTGGTTGTTCTACATTCTACAATTATGTTGTTCCCTTTTTAATCGTCTTTTCGGTGGGACAACACCCTCTCCTTAACTTTTGCCAGGCTCTTGTATCAATGATAATTGCATGTTTAACTTTCTTTTTTTTGTCAATTCTTTTCTTCTATTTTTGATTATATGATGTTGCCATTTTGTTCCTTTTCCTGTTATTGCAATGCGCTTAGGTGCAAAAATAGAAATAATGTATATATAAATGTGCGAACGTTTTGCTGATTCTCATTGGTTTATTTCACTAACATTACCAACATATTTGGTCCGAAGATTATTTTATGCTTGTCATTGAATTTTTCTGCATCAATTTAGAATGTTTCTATTCTCTTGTTTTAAGTTCCCATCCTTTCATTGGTTAATTATTTAACCTATTTGATGTTAGTAGTCATTAGACTTTCTATGAATTAAAATTATATCACTAAACTACAAATTCTAGCAAAGACTAAGGTATAAACTCTTTAAAATAAATTGAGTAATATCAATTTAGCTTACATTACAAGCCAAGCTTAACTTGCAACTGAAAGCCACATTTTTTCCAATTTTCCGGTGGTGAAAAAGTTCGTCAAAAAATCCAAGCTGTCACCCTCTAATTGTATTAAAGATATGCTATTTTGGTTATATAATTTTAAATCAATTTAAATTGGATTTAGTTATGCTATGTTGCAATATTGAATATGATGGACACAGCAAGTATACATCTTCATTTAATTTTCAGACCGCAATACTTCAAGCTGATTGATGAGTGCATTTCACAGATTGTCCTTCAAAGGAACGGTTATGATCCAGATTTCAAAGCACAAAAACTCCAGTTTGATTTTGAGCAATTGATAGGTGATTAACATTTTAAATCAGTATTTAACTTGTACCACATAAAATTAAGTCACACAACCATCTTGCTAACACACTTTTATTTCTTGAAGTGCAAGGTTTCATGAAGTTTTAGACAATTGCAAATTGGCGAAAGCACTTTACACCCAGATGCAAATGGAATACTTAATTTGAACCTTCATCACTGGTTTTTGACCAGTTTTATTTTCATTAATTTTAGATGTTCAAATCGACAAAGCAAAATTCGATACCATCAATTTGAAACTGAAGCAGCTGGAAGTAAAGGTAAATCTTTTAAAAGTATTCAATCATTATCTCTAGATAATCTGAATTATTTCACTTCGTATTCATTTTAGAATTCAACCAAGATATCAAATTTATTCTCCTTCAACTCACAACCAGTCTGTTTGGTTCCTTTTTCAGTTAATTTTTTAACTTTGGACGCCCCTTATCCGTTAAGATTCCGTTCAACCTCTCCACAAAGCCTATTTTGAAAATACATGCATCTTTTACATATTTGTGATATCTTTAAAATAACACCAATAGGTTATAACTTTCCTTCTAGAAATAATGATTATCTTATAGTTAAAAGAGGAAACAACTCGAAGATCAGAAGTAGAAACGAAATCAGAAATGCTTGAGCAGAAAATTAAGACATATGAAAGTGAAATTGAAAAATTAAAGGAACAGGCATGTATTTTACTAGAATAAACATTTAACTGTTAAAATGTGATATTAATCAATTGTTCTCGGATCAAGATTGTTTGTGGATGGTTTGACCTTGGGTCACTTTTGACAATTTGGCCTCAAATGACATTGCTTTAACTTGTTTGACCCGCGACTCTCACTCAATCTTGAAGTATTGGTTACATTTGCAACGCGACCTGACCTATCGTTAAGTAACTTGGTATGACATTCGTTACACGATGACATATTGTTTTCCCTCCATTTTTTCAATGACTATTTTGTCACCTAAACTAAAGTGACACAACCCTAGATAACTTGACGCTACGTTACCTAAACGTACAGTCCACACCTTACAGCTCACACCTTTCTGTCCTGACCTGGCTGACTTGACCTTACTGACCTTACTGGCCCGACCTGACTTGGCACAATCTGACCCGATCTAACTTGACTTAACCTTATCTGAAGTGACCTTGTCCTAGGCGACCCGACATCAACTGACAAGACCTGATCTGACCTGACCTGACCTGACATGACCTGACCTGACCTGACCTGACCTGACCTAACCTGACCTGACCTGACCTGACCTGACCTAACCTAGTAATTGTGACCCAATCACCTTATGAAATTATCCAACTATGATTAGTAAATTATTTTCTTTTCTCTTTAGGTTGCAAAGGGTGGACCTCCGCCTTCCGCTGGTAAGTTTTTAGTTTTAAGTTGAAAACCAAAATTACTTTGGTTTAACGATTGTTCATGGTTTTGGAATTAATCTTCAATTTTTTATTTTCATGGTCTTTTACTGTTTTCAATAACTCTCTCTTTTCAATTCTCTTGTAGCGACAGGAGGGCCACCGGGACCAGCACCTCCAGCGCCACCACCGCCACCTGTTCCAGGGGGTGGACCACCACCGCCACCGCCTCCACCACCAGGTGCTCCAGGTGCTCCACCTCCGCCCCCACCTCCCCCAGGCTTTTCACAAGGAGGGCCTCCTCCCCCACCACCGCCTCCAGGAATGGGTGGTCCACCTCCTCCACCTCCTCCACCAGGAATGGGTGGTCCCAGACCACCTGGCCCTCCACCACCGCCGGGTATGGGTGGGCCACCTCCTCCGCCTGGAATGGCGTTTGGAAGATCTGGCCCAGCAGGAATGCAACAGAAGAAAAAATATAATCCGTCGGTGCAGACAAAAAGACTCAATTGGAATGCTGTAAGTGTTGGATTTAAGAATTAATTTGCATTTTGTTTCATAATTTGAACATGGCTTTAAGGTACATATTTAATGTAATCTCATGTTTCTTGACGCGCTTGATATTTTGAGCAAAGCAAACAGAAATATCACGATTTTATTAGGGAAATGGAAGTAGCTTCAAAAGCGAAGGACTTTGTAACATCCAAACCCAAATCTTCATCCCAACCTTATATTGAAATATGCTAACGCGAAACCAGCACTACAGTTAACCCTAACCAGAACTCAAAACAAACATTAACCCTAACCTTGAAATCATCACAGTGCCAAACCAAGCCTTTTAATGAATTTAAAAGTCCATTTATCAACATATTCTACCATCCTTGTCCTTAGCTACCTCGTATTCACAGGGGAATGTAAACGATGCAAGGTCTTTGTTATTTATGATTATGAGATTCTGTTTTCTGATAAAATTGTCTGCAGAATTTCAATGTTGTTTGCCAGAATAAGGTTCTTTTACATTTATTCATAATTCATGTTAATTACAATATCAAGATGATTAACAGAATCTGCAAAAGATTTCAGTCTATACATCATTAAAGTTTCATGAAATTTTGCATGAAATCATAGCATAAAGTTGGAGTTAAAGATGTAGTTATCGATTTGATAATAGAATTATTATTGTAAGCTTTGTCTGACCACCTAATCATCACATTTTGCCATGTTTAATTCTTGATAATGCCAGGTCACTCCTAGGATTTCGAATTTATATCTCACGGTGATTTAGGATGTATCATTCAATCATACCCAATTTTTTAGTTCATTGGTAACATCCTTTGTTGACCGAAGGGAGGTTGTATACTCATGTCCCTGATCGTACCATGCCAAGGGCCTAAACACAGCTTAATCTGTTCTTAATTTAGGCTTAACACTCAGAATTAAACGTTGGGTGTGGGTATTCCAACTAGCTGGTGAATTAAGAAATGGGTGCTGATAACAGTTTGTCCACCGAACCATTTGTCAAACTGTTTGGGATGTTGCAGATGTGTAGATGTGCCGAATAAGAGGCCACGCACAACGGCTTGAAAATCAATATTAGAATCAACAACAGGGTATTTAAGATTTTACGTTAAAACAGAAGCGTAGCATGCTGGGAACGCTTTTTCACCTTTTTATTAAACTTTGAAACAGGATTGAATTTGATGAAGAAGCTAATTAACTAATTATAGTTAGTAGCATTTGATAAGTTGGAATGTTATTTGAAATGTAATTTGACTAATTTGTTGCAAAATCGAATTTTTAGATCCATGCTACTAAGCTTAAGGACAGTTCATTTTGGACAACGATTCACGAAGAAGACCTCGAACGAAAAGATTTGCTCAGTGATATTTCAGAACTTTTTGCTTCTAAAGCGCCAACACGACAATTTACATCAGCGGTTGATGGGGAAAATGAAGAGAAGAAGAAAAAATCTGAATTGAAAGTACTCGATGGAAAAAGTGCACAAAATCTATGTAAGATGCTTTTATCATTTTAATCACATTTATCAATAACATTCAATAAATAGTTATTATCCAATACATATCCCTTTGCTGTGCTCGAAATTTTTGAAACCCTGCAACCATTTCTGTTATTTAATACTTAAGTACAATCATTTGTTTCAAATTGGAATTCGCCTCATCTCAAACTTTCTCTAATTTGATAAAAGCAAGTCGAATTCTCAGGCACCTTGAAAGTAAAAAACCACCATGACTCAAACCCCATTAATTCGCAACTGGAAACTCCATTTGTGTTTTAAAACTTCAATTTTCAAAACTCTGCCAAAGGTTGCCATATTCATTATTTTATTTTGTTTGAAAGGATTCTTGATTCTTTTCATTTTTGTTTTAGCTATTTTCCTTGGTTCATTCAAAGCATCATTTGAAGAAATCAGAGATGCAATTTATCAAGTTGAGGATTCAGTTGTTACCGAAAATGCATTAGAAAATCTCATCAAATTTTTACCAAGCAGTGAACAGGTTCGCTCATCTATTCAGAATCAGAATTATCACAAACTGAGACTGCATTGTGACTTGACTTGCAATCGAAGTACCACGGTAGATAGATCAAAACAGCTTGTGTCATATAACAAAAGATGTGTTCACCACAATGGTGTTCCGAATAAAAAAAACCCTCCTTCAAACTTTAGAGCTCCTTTTCCACAGAACAATCAAAACAAAAGAGGGAGGCAGCGAGATGCCTAAACCAGGAATTAAATCGGGTTTAGAACCTCCTCTATCTTGCTGGGCCTAAAGGCAACATCCTGTCACAACCGAACCACACACTCATGGCTCATTTGAAGCAAAATACACGAAAGAGAAAGGGTAGAATCTTAATTTAAAGTTGACCATCAAAATCTCCATATGACTTTTTAAATTATTTTTCAGCTTCAACAATTACTCAACTTCAAACATGAATATGATGATCTGAATGAAGCTGAAAAGTTCTCAATCCAGGTTCTCTTTTATTTTTATTATCATACTGTTCAAGCAATTTTATTTATTGTGATTTTGCAAATTATAGTTTCACTTAAACTATCATCTTTTTTTGTTATTTATATACTGGTAATATCTTTTATACTGAAGGTTTTTCTCTTCATGCACGAGTGATTAATAGCATTCTCAGTTGAAAATAAAGGTTACAATGGTGTGTGATATTACTACATGTACGAAAATTTAGTTTTAATGATTAAATTTTTGCTTGATAAGGTTGGAAGCATACCTAGACTCGAACAAAGATTAAAATGTATGCATTTACGCATCAAATTCGCCGAAGAAGTCAATGACGTCAAACCAGTAAGTATCACGTGCTTTTAGTTCAAATTTTTAGCCAGACCAGCCCTACTTCATATCACACATTAATTCGTTTGTAGATACATCTCTTTGCAAGATTGATTCGAAGGGTTTTATACCATTAAAGGTCTCGAAATTTCTACCAAATGACGTCATTCCTAGCACTCGTCATTTTGTGGAGATTAATAGGCTGTAATTGGCAATAAACTATCTGCAATAGCAGTCTATTTCGAAGATTGCAAAACTTAGTTACCCCCCTCCCTTGATCTAACATTGTTCTTAAAATCACGTGGCTGATGTCCTCCTGATCTTAAATTGCTTTTTCAAAAGATCCATTATATCTCTAGCTTATATCTTATATTTTTTATTTTAACAGGGTATTGTCAATGTTACGGAAGCATCCAGGGAAGTTAAATCCAGCAAAAAACTAGCAAAATTCCTTGAGGTAATTATTTTTACGAATTCACTTTACAAATTCATTATCATCATCTCCTTTATACCACTGCAAGATGACCTTCTTAGCCAACCTTCATTTCTCGAAATTGTCAATCTATTACCTGCTCCAAACTTCAAACTCTTTGATTCGGCTCTACTATCCTCGCCTTCGTTATGGTCGTCCCTTTTCACAACCCCTCCTTCCTTTCCTCTATGTAGTTTTTAAGCCCCCCCCCCAACTTTCCTCCATCTAGCGTTATTCGTTTGCATAACATTTACATTGGTTTTGAAATTGACGAAATAAGTAAATTTATACATCTCTTGTTTTAGTTAATTTTGTTGACTGGAAATTACATGAATGCTGGTTCAAGAAATGAAAGGTCATTTGGATACGATCTTAGTTTACTAAACAAAGTAAGTCTCGGCCATTTTATCAATTATATGTTCATCATCTTCCCTTTGATGTCCGCTGTCAGTTCCAGAGAACCTCGGAACTACGACGCATCTTTTCCATTCTTCGTAATCTCAGTATTTTATAGTTTGCAATTCTTCGTAATTGCTCAGAAGATTCTAATACACGTGCTTATTTTTACAGCTTGGCAATACGAAATCTGCTGATGGAAAGATCACGTTGGTCCATTTCTTAGCAGAGGCAGTTGAAGAGAAATACTCAAACATTGCTGGATGGGAATTAGATATTTCACACGTTGAACAAGCTGCCAAGTGTATGTTTTTTAAGTTTATTTTTATGAGAATTTGCATGACTCTCCATCTTCGCAATCTTGATCTTTTGGCTATGATGCACCTAGCAAGTTCACTTCTATCAAGCCACACATGATCAAATTTTCTCATGCCTTGAAGAAGTTTTTTTTTAAATTGAGGTTATTTCTAACCTGACATTTTTTGACATTTCCAACCATGAGTATTGAAATGGCTTAGTCAAAGAATGATGATTTTTCTGGCCGGAGATTGCAACGCTCGTTCGTTTTCCCTTCCCTTTTGATGATATTTATTTCTCTCAAAGCATTCATGATGTTCTTGATTTAGTCGTGACGTCCCTCCTTTTTCATCCTAACCAAAAATTTTCTCTCTGACCGCTAACTCGATCAACATTATCACCTTCATACCTCTCCTTTTGAAGTAGAAATCATTAATCAAGCATTATGAATAAGGAATCATGCACCAACTTAAAAATCAAAATATCAATTTTATTTTCGTAGATTCAGAAGATATGCTGATTAAAGGAGTAAATGGTTTGCGTGCAGCTTTGAGCAGAATCGAAAATGAAATCAAACATCATCAACAACCGAAATCTCCGATCGATTTATTTGGTGAAAAAATGTCCGTATCCTTTTTGACATTTGCGTTCGTTCATGACAACATGATCACACCGCGATATGACAAGTCATGGTGACACCAAGAGGGTTGTCCGATTGGTGTCCGATATTTCTCATTGAAAATTTTTTTGTTTATTACTGTCTGATGGTTAAGTTTACTTATTTATTTTTTTAGCACCTTATTCTGAATTTGCCGTTGAATTATCTAAGGTACAGCTGTAGAAGTAATCTCATTTCGTTTATAATAAGCATAATGACAATCGATAACCGTAAGTTAGGGTTCCATTACCAATGTTTGAATACAATGGTTCCATTATCGTGTTCCTTGACACACAATCAGAAATTCTTAAATAGTTCAAAGGAAGAAGTGACGGTTTTGGAAGAAATGCTGAAGAAGATGTCTAATCTATTCCACAATTTGCTCGAATATTTCGTACTGGATCCAAAAAAGAATTCATCAGAAGAGTTTTTCGGAAATATTTGGGTTTTCATGCAGGAATATGATGTAAGTAATTTTTGTCTATTTAGAAGCAGTAATATTTTTCCCTTTTTTAACAGATTTTAACTCGTCTAATGTTGTTTACGTTTGATAGTTAACACCATGGAGAATATCTTTTTTGTCTTTTTAAAGGCATGGACAAATTGAAAGTATTATTAAATCGATATTTTTACAGTTAGATAATAATTTTTCAAACAATGTCCAATAACATAATGTCAAAATCTTTAGTAAAATTGTTCAAAAGAGGTTTCCTCAGTTTGCTTATAAGTAAAAGAGTTCCTTACTTAGAACCAAGATGTCTAGTTTGAAATAATGGCGATTCAAAATTGTTTACCTATTTATTTTGATTCATTTTGCTTAGCAACAATTTCTTAAATGTTGCATCTTTTAGCTTTATATTGTAACCAAGGTTTAATTTTTTTTATAGAAATGTAAAAAGGATAATGCAAAACGAAAAGAACTAATGGAAAAAGAAAGAAAAGCGAAAGAAAGAGCGGTAATTCAAATAAAGTTTACAATTTTTTCGTTATTTATTTTGAAAATTTTTGCAGTTATAGTTTCAAAACAGTTTTATCAAAATCCTCCTATATTGTTCCTCTGTTTTTCTTCGTTTTTATCATATGCTCCTTACATCTCATCTCCATTCTTCTTCTTTCTCTTCTCTGCAATTTCTATAATAATTTCTATTCCTGCATCAATATGCTAAGTTTTACATGCATCGTTTGCACTTCAGGAATTGTATTAAAATCATTTGCGTTATAATCTAATGTTTTGAATTGTTTTCAGGAAGAAGAAAGGAAAAAGAAAGAAGAGGCTGCAAGAGGCAGAAAGAAAGAAATTGGTATTATTCTTATTTGTACCTAGATATTCAAAAAACATTTCCATTTTATATTTTTATCATTTCTTATTGTTCTGCTTTACTCAATGTTCATTCCTTTATGCATTTCATTCCTTTTCAACTGCTTTTTTCTTTATTCGTTTTATGTATTATTTTTTATTTTCCTTTTACACTTACACAACATCATTTATTATCGACTTGTCAATTTATTATTTGATAATTTCTTTATTTATACATCTATGAATAATTTTTAAAACGTAATATGCCTTTATGTTTTGCCATCAAATTTTTCTTATAAATAGTTTGCAGTTTACATTTTTATGATATGTGTTTTCTGATTGGTAATTGATTTGGTCTTGATAATGATACTGATGATTAGGTTGATTAGTGATCATGTGATTAAATCCGCCAATTGAAGCTATCGTTAATGATTTTGTTTTAGTTGGTAGCGAAGAAGGTGTTTTGGATGGTCTTATGGAAGCATTGAACACCGGAAAAGCATTTAGAGATCCTTCAAGGCCACAAAGGAAAAGACAACCAAGAAAAGGTAAGCATAAAATGCATAAAATATGCAGTTTTAATGCAAGATCAATTTAATTTACAATATAAGAGTAATGCATTTGATATGGAAGATACTGAATTTTGCATTAAAATGAATCTTAACCTTCTCCAAACCTTTATAGCAAACATTTGAGGCTAATTATTCATCCTTTATCATAGAAATCTTGAATTTATTTTATTACAAATGATATCAGCCTGTAAATGAAAGGAAATGTTTGTATATTATATGGATCGGTCTAGATGAATGATGAACAACACAACACAGCGTAGCGTGCTTATTTTATTTTTGCCTTATTCCAACCAACTAATGACCATCGCCTTCTTAAGTTGAGTTACCAAAATATTAAAAGAAAGCTTGTTAACTCCACGCTTTTCCTCAAAAATGACACTCCAGCTTACAACATTTTGCTCGCAGTATTAATTAATATCATGTTATTCTTCTTAGCGCGTCCTGGAGAACTGGAGCGAAAAGGTACACGTGTGAACTTAGTACCAATTGTACCACTTGAGCCAGGACAAAAAATGCCAAAAGGAAGATCACCAAAAACGAAACTTGAGGATCTTGTGTGATTCTGCGTATATTCCACAATGAAAATGTATTTTGTAATTTTGGCAGTCCGCAAAAGAATTGAAAGATTCAAAATGGCGTATGCATGTAAACAAATCTTGCGGACTCTTGAAATTAAGAAATCTTGTAATTACTTGTTAGTTAGAACATTTTATATGCAGACATAAGGAAGATGTGACGATATCCCAGCAAAGGAGAAGAAGTGAGGCTCGTTAATGCCCACTTGTGATGACGTCACAGAGCGTGAGTTGCCCTTCGTGCATCTTCTGGGTGTGAATATTAAAAACTGACAACCTGATAAAGCTAAGCATTCTTCTGCACCAATTTCTTGGATTTTAATATTATTTCCTCAGTTTAGGAAAAGGAAAGAAGCGTGACCATCAGCCATGAAAATTACTATTTTTCTGGTCCTTATCTTCAAAATGTTGAATTGGTTTAATGATGAACAACACTTATTCCTGCAACATTGTAAGAATGTTGCAAATAGTTTCCTACCTTAGACACACCCAGGCGTGGATACTGGGTAAAAAACTCATGATGCATTCTCTTCACTATGAGATTCTACAAATGCCCTGCACACCCATTGTAGCAAATGGACTGTTGAGCTATTAAATTGTAATTAAGTAGCAATGATTATGCTCCACCTTATGAGTAGATTAGAGGATGCAACTGTGGAGATGACACAAAAACATTCCCATAAAACAATGTGGGATGTAATCGGGATGCAACATTTCGCCATATTTTTGCTCGAAAAGCCTTTTAACTAAGATGCCATTTTTTCAGTTGCCCAAAAAATAAGGGAATAAAGATGGATGCTTTCTAATGAATTATCAGCCATTTGCAATCATTTATGCTGTGTTACGAAAGTGGCAGACACCTGCTAGAGCATTTACTTTGCTCATTTCGACATGCCAACCATATGCTGAAAAAAACAAAGATTATGGTCCCTAAAGAAGAAATTATTTAACAGTAATATTGTTTTGCTAACAGCAGGTCGATCATCTGCAGCATTCATTCACGTTACACCGTCATTTAGCCAGCCCTAATGCTATTAATCTGCCATTATGTTAACCTTCGATCTGGGCCTTATCTCCACGCAGTCCATGCTCAGGCAACAAAAGTCTCCATCACCCTTTTGAAAACGGAGTTTATAATCTAAATTGTAGCAGTTCATCTTGACGTTATTTACTTCACGTGTATGTAAAGTTGTATTTGTAGCGCGGGTATAATTTTAGAAAATCCATTCTATAAAAATCGAATATCAATTTCAACACATGGTTCTTTTATTCCATGGTAAAACTAATGTCTAGCGTAGATTTTATTTTGAAACAAGTTAACTCAGGTTTTAAATATTTTTCTACCTGCTCTTTTATTTTAGTCCAATTTGAGTTCTTTTTCAAAAATTCTGCTTCTTATGATCAATTCCGGCTTCCATTTGAGATGGGGGTAAGCAAAGTTTTAGTCGAAACTTTAAGGAAGTAAAATAAATTGGTCATTTTATCCAGTGCCCAGAGTGGATATTTTTGCTCCTTCTTTTGTTGCTTCCTTTGTAATTTTGAATGGGAACCCCTCATAATACCCCTACCCAATTTGATGACCCCCTGCCACTTCCTGAACAGCTGTGAAGGAGCAACCCAAAGACAGGGAAACAATGCAGCTGATGTTGGATTTAAATGAACTGTGAAAGGAGCTGAAAAAATGTCGAAAATAATATTGACGAAACGAAACATTTGAAAGCGATAATGACAAGATGCAATGTTCAGATAAGATGAGGGCTGCCCCTATTTTAAAGCTAGATCAAGATGCTCATCAAAAATGGCTAGATTTTACAGTGCAGGTTAGAGTTCTCCTTATCTCTTCTGGCGCATGATTATCTGGTGATGTTGTTATTCTTGTAACATCCAACTACTCGCACAATGAATTGTTTTTTGTCAACAGATTTTATATTTACAATCCCTTGGCTTCAGATAACTCCATTTGATTTAAGATTGCCCTTTGCAATGTCTGCCCTCTATCATGGACATTTCAGTTTCGTCGCAGCATTTTGTTTGCGTTTTACAATCCCACCTAGCTTGATTGGTTTTCAGGATAGGATATCGTTATGTTGCGCATTACAATTAGCCCATTAAAGATTTCAAAATAACAAGATCATAACAACTATTATATCTTTTCAGAATATTGCAATGATGAGACTTTGGGTTAGATAATTCTCATTTACTTGTATAAAATTTTGCATTGGGTCGAAGTCTGTTGTAACAAAATCCGTGAGAGTCTGCACAGATAAAAATACAGGATGTGGGTTAATTTATGTTAGACAAGTTTATATCCGTTTCTTATAGTTTGAAATCTGACGTTCCAAATTGAAAATGTGTGTATTTTGTTTACTTGTAATAAAAATGGACTTGCTTGATAGTTTTGCAGGAAAAAGAAAATTTTTATGATTAAAATTAGCTTATGGAATTGTCGGGTATCATGCATTTAACTTGCTTTTGTTGTATACTTCATGTTCTCTTTCCAGAGTGGCACACTGCAATTTTTCCCATTCGTGTTTGACAGACATGATTTTGGAAGACTTGAATTTCAGCCTGCCTTAGGAGATGGGGTGATCTGCCACAGCAAAAAAATTGATGTGCTGCACTTTCTTCTCACCTGCCTGGGCATGTGGTGTGTTTTAGATTATGCAAAATGGCCCCTGTTATTTATAAATAATGCAAAGCATAATATTATTTCAATCATTCACAGTTGTCTTACCAAGATTCCTTCCAGTTTCATATTTGACCAATTTAGTTTATTTTTAGCTTCTGCTAGTTAGTTAAATGAAATGAGAAAAAGTATTGAACCATCAATAACAGTATTTGATTTGCAGTCCATTTTTAGAGAGGATAAATTGACAGAACTATATGATGATCTCGTAAAAAGTGGAGAAATCGTTCCTCATATCCGAGAAGCATCCATCAATTCAGATGGCTTTCTGTCAAATCGTGCTGACAATGGTAAATTTTATTGTGGTCAACCAGTTTTGTCCTGTGAATGTTGCGACATAATCTGTGGCCCATGTCAAGGATGCAATTGTGACAGTTGCCAAGCCCTTCAGACTTATGAGACAGAAAAAGACAAAGACAAAAGGGACTGCCCCCCATTGCTTCACCCGCCAAAATCATGGTTCTGGAAGGAGGAAATCAGCAAAGAACATCTTGAGCAATATCTTTTTTCACTGGAAGTAAACCAAAAGAATATAATTCATGAGGCAATGAAATCAGTGAAATCGTTTGGAAGGCTAAGCAAAAGAATGGCTGTGCTCGGGAGGCACCTGGCTGCTCTGTCATACCAATGCTATGGAAAAGCAAAGAAAGAAGAAAATAAGAATGCAAAAAAGGGCAACAAAGATGATGACAAAGTTAAAGAAAAGTATGAAAATGAATTTTTATGTTTAAAATGTTTTAATTCTTTTTTCAGTCGATGATCACTATCAATTACAAAGGCATCTCTCAATGCATGAGTGAAAACAGAATACACCTTCATAATGAGACCAAAAACCATTGTTTTTTACTTTCATTGAGGAAACACCTAACTAGAGATTAATACTTACTCAATATGTAATCAACCAGCCTTAACTCATAGCCCCCTGCAGATGCCATATGGCGCAGTAAAGTTACTGCAAATCAAAGAAAAACCTGGGGGTAATGTTGTCAAGATTTGCAAAGTTGATCAGACAACATCCACGGCAAGTTTATCGAAACATTGATATTTCCTGTATCTATGTACCCCCCTGCAACATTTGCTTCCACAGTTATCTGTCTGTGAGTTTCAAATGGCATCAGGAGGCAATGAGTTAATCATTAAATAATGGGTATTACATGATAACCAGAACCAAAGTAAAACCCTGATTAAATAAATTTTGATTTTAGAATCACCGATGATCAGTCAGCTTATGCACAAGTTGCACGAAATGGAATACAGTCAATGCTGTCGTTAGCATTTCAAATTCTGCAAAGATCATGGAGCAGAGGGGAAGATATCGACCTTTGCAGTGGCATTTTGAAGGAATCTTTGGATACTCTTCAAAAATTACCTGAAGCTCTTTTATTCAGTGAAGGAGAATCTCCTCCAATTTGGAGTGAAATTCTTTCAATTGCATCCTCATTTCTAGAAAAAGTTGTTCTTGGGTAATCACAAATAATTTTAGTCTTTATAATACAAAATACATTAAATTGGGCCCCAGGAGGCTATGTTGAAGTTCTAATATTCCCCAATGCTGCAAACATCTGTTTTATTATGTATATTGATTAATGCTTTTAAAACTTTTAAAAAGTAGTGTGTAGAATGCCAGTCAGTTTATTTCACAAAGGTAGATTTTCTCCTCACTTAAGAATATTTTAAATGTTTTTGCAGTGTGAAAATGAAATAATGTAAGAATGGGTGGCTAAATGAAAAAAATAGGACGAGTAACAGTTTTTTCTGAATCGTGATAAAAAATGGTAACATAAGTTTGCATCCAGAAGTACTTTTCTAAAGAGTATAAATCGCCAGATAATGGTTGGAATGTAGAGGGTTATTTATATCTTGATTTGGATTTCAAATCACAACAGAGAAGAGGAAAACGGTACATAGCCATTTGTTAAGAAGTTCCCTAGGTAACTCTTGCATGACAAAAATGATGGATTTTTTCTAGAATTGAGTGCCAGAATGTACCAATTGATGATCGGAAAAAGGCGCTTGTCCTTCTTTTTGAAATCGCATTTCAATATGGAACATTGCATCAGATGATTCAAGTTGTTATTGTGTCATTAAAACTGTGCACTTTGGTTGATGGCCCATCACTCACTAAAGTACCTCTTGGAAACATTTTACAAAGACTGAAGAAATTAATGAAGGACTCCAATCAGATAGGCCCATGGGAATCAGTAAGTTCTGATGTATTTAATTTGGCAAAGCCATTAATACAGCCACTTTGATAACACAGTAGTGAAATATGTTAGTTCTTAATTGTTGCTTTTTTCAGAAATGTCCCCTTTTCTCAAATTGTTGTATTTTCAATTCATATTTGTTAACAACTTATTTTTTACAGCTATTGAAAGGAAAATACTAAAAAGGATGCAGGAAATGAGAACAATTTGATGAAAATCCTTGTTGTCTTGGCATCATTTTTTTTGCCATTTTGCTTTGCCTCATATCATTAGGTGCTTGCAAAACCCTACAGCAAAATTCTTTCAATCTATTAAATGTTCAAGTGTAGAAGACTACTTAAAATTCATTATTTTCATACATTATTTTCATTTTTCAACAGCCATGTTTTACAAAATTTGACTTCTTTGTGGTGTGCATATATCTAAAACTCTAAGCAAATTGTTTCAGGATTCAAAAACAAAAGATACATCTAGTGGTGGTTCAAAAAATGTAGCACAAGAAGCTGAAGGAGAAACTTTGTATGATCTTCCAGTTGTAACAATGGATATTTTGAGATTTCTCAGTGGGTTAACCACACTTTATGCAGCTCCTTCAGAAGGGGCACAAGAAAAAGACACAGTTGAGGTATGATGTTCTGTTTTTGTTTTTATTCAAAAGTTGATTCAGTTACAAGATTAATTGATTTCCTTTACACAATTATTTTGCCTTAATTTGACATTTAATCAATTCTTATTGAGGATTACTTGTCACCTTACATTGTTACTCTTTTTACACTTAATTATGATTTGTGATTGACTGATGAATTGATTGAATGATTGTGTGATTTGTTGTTTATTTGATCAATTGCTTGCTTGGTTGATTGACTGACTACTTGATTGGTTAATTGCTTGATTAAGAGATTGATCGATTGATGCTTGACTGATTGATTGATTGGTTGATTGATTGACTGATTGATTGATCAGGTTACTGATTGATTAATTGACTGATTAATTGTCTGATTCATTAATTGATTGATTAATTGACTGATTCAATATTTGATTGACTGATTGATTGATTGACTGATTGATTGGTTGGTTGATTGATTGATTGATTGATTTAATGATTGGATTATTGGTTGATTAATAGGAGGATGGATTTAAACATGAATTGTTATTTTGGGGTGGCAAAAGCAGTCCATCGTTGCCACAAAAGGCAGCACTTTGTGGAACAGTTGTTGAAATCCCAATCAAGCAAATATGCATTACTGAAACTCAAATGGTACTTTTAACTCGATCCCAAAGGGTTTATTCCTTTGTTGTCAATGCAGAATGCCTGGTGAGTTTTTCTTGCTTCTCTTGATAAAAATAGCAAATTAGATTCACTTTAGGTGTAGTTTTACTATATCCATCCCTGAAAAATCTACGTAAAGTGAGGAGTTATGAAATTTTTAAATAGTATAAACAGGTGGTGATGGATTTGAAAATGTAAAAATTCATTAAGTTTGTATGAAATCCAAAGTTAGCCAGTAGAAAATGCATTGCAATGCATCAAGATTTATTTAGTAAAGAATTAAAAATGTAAGAAAGAATCAGCACCACTCATACACACTCAATTTTCCACAGGATTAACTTCATTTCACCTTGGACTTAATTAAAATCATGGTGCAAAAATCATCATTTGTCAAATTGAGAACTGTGAGCAATTCATAAGGATGTCAATGTTCTTTACCTATTTGTTTTACTTCATTACTCCTTTGATTCATACTTAAAAAGGAAAGATTGTGGTGTCCATAAATTAGTGTTAAAATTTCAGGTGATGAGAATAAACCTTTCCTGAATCTTTCGCAATTGCCTTTTTTCACCATCTTTCTTACAGAAATTCAATCGCCTTGTCGATCTGCCTGTTCGCATACAGGTTGCAAAAATCGCCGCTAGCTTGGATGGGCGACATTATCTTGCATTGACTTCGACTGGAGAAGTTTATTCGTGGGGAAATAATGATCATGGGTGTCTTGGAGTTGAGCAAGTTGTCAAAGGGTATGTTATGTTACTACAGCAGTTTATGATTTACCGGTCTCTCTTTTTATGATCTTTGTGTAATTTTTTATCCGTAAACAATATAGGTTCATAGCCAACTCCTTTTTAATAGAGCAGCATTTTAACACACGGTAAAGACTTTGTGAGGTGAAGGAGTACTTGAATTATAAAATGCGTGTTTTAACTCTTAATCGTTCAGACTAATCATCATCAATCTCTTGAAATGATCCAAGTTAGTAATCTTGGCATCAAACTACCACAAAATCTGCTACATTTTTCTCAACTGGGCCTTGTTTTACTTCAACATTTAGTTTTATCTTCATGGATAGCAATTGCCAATGCACAATTTATTTCTTCAAATTCAATTGATGTTCTTTTAAATTTTTCCCAACCCGTAGAGTCGTGCAGAATCCAATTCCTGGATTAGTAGGCCATCAAGTGGTGCATGTTGCATGTGGAAATTCATACAGTGCTGCTATTACTGATAAGGGACAGCTTTACACATGGGGAAGAGGAGAAAATGGAAGACTAGGCCATGGTAAGCTAATATTACTAATATTATTATCATCTACGATTTAAACGTATTAACAGAAAACGAAAGTTTAAGTTGCAACTTGAAGTTTCAAAATTGATGCGATATTCAGACATCTCATCTACGATTCATATTGTTAGCTTGGTGTTTCTCTCTTTTTTTCGCGGTGTTGACTGATAGTGTTTCTGTTATTTGACGCTTTTCTATATCTCATGCATTTCATAGCATATGTATAATGCTTGCTCTTTGTTCATTTTTTATCAGTTCATTTTTTCATCAGAAGGACGTTTTAAACGATCAGAGTGACAGTTTTATATGCTCCTTTAACATGACATCGACGTAACTTGCAGGAGAAAACCATGAATCATATGCGAATCGTTTTGCTGTTCAGTTTAACACAAATTCCCTTCTAATTTCAGGGTCGACTTCTGACTGCATAATTCCAACACAAATTGAAAGACTGAAAGATCAAAATGTTGTTGATGTTGCATGTGGCAATGGTGATGCACATACCTTGGCAGTAACTGCTGATGGTAGGTATTGCATGGTATACTTCTTAGGAAATGCTAAACATGTCAACCCTATGACGTTATCATTTAAGGCTGTCATATAGATAACGGTTTTATATCATGCCTGAGGCCGCTTTACCGACTTTGAACAGCACTCGCTGCTTGTAATGCTGATTAAACTATTGCAAATTGCAATCACAACGGTACTTATAGCGACTGTCATGGCATCTGTTTTTTGAACTGGTTAGAGAGAGGCATCGCCGATGGGATAGTTACGCTTATTTGTTAGAGGTTAAGATGCTGTTACAATCTATAACACTTCCTAAACTATTGTAAAACAGTAAAGATGAAAAGGTCGAAAGTGTCATGTTTTTGTAACAAACTTATTCATATATGTTCAATAGGCAGAGTTTGGTCATGGGGAGATGGAAAATTCGGTAAACTTGGGAGAGGAAATGAAGACGGTACCGATGTTCCCGAATTAATCGATTCTTTTGGTTCAGTAATACGTGCATTTTGTGGAATGGACTTCTCTGTGTGTTTGGCAGAAGATGGAAAAGTTTGGACATGGTAAATGCAATTTTTTTCGTAATTTTGCCTGAATTTGCAGCTGTTGCGTACAAAATATTTTACTCACTAATTCGTTTACTGAACCATTCAAACCAACAGTCTTGCTGACATCAACACTTTCTCCCAAATCATTAATTAACGCATTTCCACCCCGTCATTCAATGATTTGCCAGCTCAATTTCATAATCGCTCGAACATTTTCTCATTCATTCTACTGAACATATTCATTCATCCACCCTCTCTCTCTATGACTTCACTTTTCCATGAAATCGTGTAAGCGGCCCAGATGCTATGATTACGGTTCGTTTTTTCAGGGGTCGTGGTAACTGCTACCAACTTGGTCATGGAAACCGAGGCAATCTCTTCCGTCCCAAAGCAATTGACTCATTGAATGATAATCCAGTTGTTGATGTTGCTGTTGGGAACAATCATGTTGTTGCTGTTACTCAAACTAGGCTTGTTTTCTTTTGGGGATCACATGACCCTGATGTATCTGATGATCTTGAAGACAAAATCCCAGTTGTTGTTGGCAAACCTTCGGGCGCTTTGAATGTTGGGATTGCAGCTGGCCCATCACAGGTGAATTTCTTATATTGTATTACTTTCATAAAATAATTTTACGTTCTCTGACCTGTTTTTACTTATCGTGTGCCCTTATCCTTTCTGTTAATAATATCGAATTCGAAAGAATAACACTTGACAGATAGAAGCTCGACAGGATTTCAATATAGTTTTGATATAAACTTGAATCTTGCTGTTCTCTACTGGGTATCAAAACTTCAGACTGCTCACAAAGCGATTTTTTAAGTTCATCATACTTATCTAGATCTGTATGTCTTTGTTTTTGTTTGTTTTTCTTCAAAAGAATAAGGGGGTAATCTGGGTGCGGCTTTGCATTTGCTATTGTTTTCAGCAGCCTTCCTCACGGCTTCCAGCCTTTGAATCGTGATGTTTTCCGGCCTCTGAAATTACGTCGTTCTGTTTGTTCAGCTTATTTTTAGAGAGGCCCATGTTTTAGGGCAAAAAAACCAGCTTTCTGAAATTTGAAAGGATGGAATCCTAATTTTTCTTGCAGACATTTTGCTGGTCAGCTGGTAAAGCACGAACATTGGCAGCAAAAGATCGATTTTCAATTGACATCAGTGCGGAAACATTTGACAGATTGAACGATCTTCTTGAACTGTGCAACCCTGCGAAGCAGCATAGTAATGAATGGCTTAACGATAATCGAGACAAAATTTGCATCTATACTTTGAAGATGTTGAAACTACAGGTTTGTTATGATTATGATTATTATTGTTTAATAAAGGTTATCATCATCATCATCAGCTTCATCACTATCACCATTGTCAAATCACTATGTTCATTATAGAAATCATCTTTACAATGATTATTGTTCATTCATCATTCTTTTTTTTGGAACAATCACTAAGTGGTATTGCCAATATTTATCTGAGTTATATCGTTTGATTTCGGAGATCTCTCATTTTTTTTGGATTAATTTCATCTGTTTGAGAAATGTTTTACCAAATGACATTCATTTCCTTCAATAGCTATTCAAATGTTTTCCAAATAATTATCTCAAAATACTCAAACTCTATTTTTTGCCATTTAAATTTCTGGCCCAGCTTACGTAATAACAACATATATTCCTTTTGTAGTCAGCACTATTTTGAAGGTCAAGGCCCTTTTGTACCACCTAAGGACTTTTCGCATCGACAAGATGCCCTTTTGACAAAATTAAATCACCTTGTGACATATGACAGTCACTGCTGAGATCGGCAATCTCAATATTGTATTTTATTGTTTTATTAGCTTCTGGCATCGAAAGCATGCGGACTAAAACCATTTGAGACAGCAAAGACAAAAGGATCATCTGCGGAGGCGCTTCAAGCAAACATCATCAACCTTTGTTCTGCTGTTAATATTGATGCATCAGTGAGGTCAGAAGCACAGTCAGTGCTCCGCAGGGGTTGGCCTGTATTATTGCCTTTTGCATTCGAAAGGGTAGTTGCATTGAATGCAGTGTTATCAGATGAAGGTATGTTGTTCTCACGGCATAGCATTGTTGGAGTCCAGAGCATTGTCTAACCTCACTCCTAAAGAATCTATAATAGGCAACGCTCTCTCCAATCTAATCGCCACACTTCTGAGGCTACAATTCCGAGTCTCCTTTATTTCCTATTTTCAGACAGTTTTTTCCTGACCTCCTCAACTCAGAGTCCTCCTGTGTATTTGCGTTGTGGTCCTTTGTCTGGCATTTCTCATAGCCTCTCATCTTTCCATTTAATTTCTAGCTTTTTGGACAGTCGTTCTTTATTATGTTACCTTGATATTCCATCTCCCCATACCTGACGTCTTCACCAGTTTACTAATGGTTAATTTTCTGCGATAACTGACTGTTTATAAATCCAATTTTAGAAGGTGCAACTTTGGCAACTAGAAAGCGATTCCTGATTGATGTTCTTACAGACAGCCTTGTAAGCACGGGGGGCCTAGATGCCGCCATTGACGTCGCAGTTAGGGACTATTCTATGAAAAACGGTCGAAAAACAGACGAAGGAAAATCAGCACGTGCTGTGGATGTTCTTGCAGATTTTGTTGAATTACTGTTGAAGATAGTTACAATAGATTCACTTGAGAGGCTGAATGAGAACGAGATCGAAACGACGTCACAAAGGAGTAATTTCTTGTTTATTGAGAAGAACATGTGCACAATATTGAGATATCAAAGGTTGTTATTTGCAAGACTTTTTAAAGGAGATGGAAATGCCCAATATTGGCCATCAAAAGGTAATCTAAGAGTTGTACTATTAGGATATTTTCATTGTTTGTACAACTGTTGTGTTTGTTTTTATTTAAGATCAGTTTCTGCGTCATAAAGTTGATTTTTTGTTCCCTGCATAACCTTGTGTCCCACATGAGAGACATATTTTATGAATTGATATTTCACAAATCAACTTAACTTGATAGATTCGTTTGGTATAAGATGAAATATTCTATTTACTTCAACGTGTGTTCCTATGCTCTTGGAAAGCTTATGGTTGCAGAACAGATCAGCCGTAAAACTTGCTATCAATCATTCTATAAATATTAAGAATTTCTTGACAATGCTTTCGTTTTTTTTCTTTTCAAAGGTTACTACTCAGAGCTAAATTCGTCAGTCAAAGCGATTTCAATTTTATTAAAGCGATTCATACAAGCTTTGGTACCTTGTTGTAAATCATTGCTCAAACAAGGATATGAAAAGGTTCTTAAATTCAAAGTTTCTTTCACAAGAATGTCCAGTTTTTTATTGTTATCTGTCCCCGGTGTTATTCTACGTGAATTCCTCATTTTGTTGACGATGGCACAGAATTTTGCTCCTGCCGTTGCTAGCACATCCGAAGGTGTACCACTTCTTGGCGAACTTTTGGATAATTTGGATATGTTTAATCACTCGAGTAAGACCTGGGTATCAGACGATGCTGATGATCTTAGTTGGTCTGCTGAAGGTTTGTTGAATCAATTTTAATTTCATTTTATTTTTTTTGGACGATTAATATTCATTGTCTTATTAGAGACGAGAAGAGTTGTTTTTGGGAGGAGGTGACAGAACAGAATCATCAACTTTTAAGAATTTTACAGGGTAAGAAATGCAAACGCAAAAGTAAAAGTCCCTTCCTAAAAATTTCTTCAATATTTAGGGCAAACTGTCTTTCACATGAGTCTTTTGTCAACTTTGTTAAATGTCACTAAGCAATACGTTTGTACCAAACTATCTTCCTTTCTAAAAAGAACATCTTGTCTTATTAACCACGAGGCTTGAATTGTAGCTCGATTATTAATTAATTGTACTTTTGCTCAAGATTTTCTACCACACTCTTCCAAAATTAAACACCCCATTTAAAATACAAGTTGTTTAAATACGCACTTTGGGCGTTTTATTCTATCAGATGTGTAATGCAAAATCTGCTCCAGGGTAAATGTAGTCAGTCGATTATTCATTGTAATTAACATATTCTAAATATTTTGTATCATTATTTTTTGAATAGCTTCAAGGTAATTATTGCCAAATGAAACGAAACATTACAATTAAAAAATCATAAATATTACAGATTAATTCTACTTTATTTATTAATTATTAATACTTTATTAATTCTACTATAGTTTTTAATCAATATTATTTTATTACAGGTGAATCTAAAGAAATAAGTGAAAGCAAACCTGAGAAAACTCTTCGAAAGATATCGCAAGATGATCTTGATCAAAATGCAAAGCAAGGAAACACGTGGGTTGCTATTCATAACAAGGTTTATGATTTGACTTTAATGAAAGAACAAGCACCATGTGGTGAAATGTTGATCGAATTTTATGCTGGTTAGTTTTAGTTTTATATTTAGTTTATTTATCCTATTTTCAAATTCCTTAGGCATTGTGAACCTATCTAGAATAATGATTTTTAGGGATTGCTTTATGCTGACATTAAAACAGCTCTACATTATGTCAACCTTACCAAGATGTCATTCGTTGGCATTGGCAGTCTTTGCAACAGGTTGAGAAGGTCATTTTTGCTTTCTCTTCTCCAACTTCCCTCTTTATACATCAAAAGGTTAACGATAAGAGGATATTCTACTACAAATTATGAATTAAAGTGTTATATTACGGTTTTTATGATCTCTTTTATTGATTTTTGGATGCAGGTAAGGATGCCACATCTGTATTCGATTCAATGCATCATTCTGAAGATGCACTTGCTATGATGGAGAATTATTACATCGGTGATTTTGATCCTGACTTGAAGCAACCAATCGTATGTACATAATTCATTTCATGTTTACGATGCAAAGATTAGTTTTTGATCGATTAATTAAGCAGTTCATTTGTCCATTCATTGATTACTTTTCTGACTAAATAACTGGTTGTTTTCTTGTGTGAAAAATTGATATATTTCTTAGTCGTCCTGGTCCTGTCGGTTTTCAGTGGAAATTTTTTTAAATCCGTCTACCTCGTACAGTAAACTTCTCACAATTGTGGGAGTAGGGGTAGGGGGGTAGTGTTTCCATTCTAACCATTCTGACCGTTCTAACTGTTGACTGCTTCGTATTATATTAATTATCTCTAAGGTGTGACGTTTTGTTTCAATTCAGTTTTGAAGTCAAATTGCTTTTGTACACCATAAGTTTATTTACATTTCACCATATTGTTTGAAATTAGACGACAATTGAAAGAGAAGCATCACGTCATTCGAATGTTGGGTCATCATTCTTGGATTCACAACGTACGCTTGCTCTTATCCTTGGCCTGCACGCTGGCTATTTGTCTTGTGGCGTTCTTGTGACGTCAGAAGAACTCGATAGAAAGAAGTGGATGGAATCTCAGTTGTTCTGTGGAGGAGTGGAAAGCTCCGCAGTTCTTAAAGAAATGTAAGTTGTTTAGTAATTAGTAAAAGTAAAAGGGTGAGAGGAAGAAATTGGATGGATCCTATTAAAAGGATTATCATGCGAATGGGTTAAACAGCATGTGAAGTACTAAAAATACGAAAAGTTTAGAGGGTTTCGGATTATAAAATTGCAAATAAATGTGGGAAGATATGGTAATAGATAGAAATAATATTATCCTATCAAAGTTATCTAAAATTATAAAATTATTATCAATATTTATGAAGCTAAATGTCTTTGATATTGGTGAATTTCATAATTAGCTATTTTTGATATGATTTGTGATCGATAGTAAAAGGATGTTCCGTTTATAATGCATAGGTGAAGTTGATTGAAATAATGATAAGTGTAATTGATTTATTTACAGTCAGTTGGCTTGAAAATAACTACTAAAAGTTTAATAAAAGCCAAACATTGACAATAGCAAAAAACGATTTGACTCCTGGTTTGATTTCATGAGTTTCTTATTAACAGTTCAACATTGGATCAATCTAAAATGGCCTGCAATGAAAACGAATTTGAGTTGGAAAGATTGTTGTACGATTGTGAATTAAACACATCCATGCAAAAATTCTTGGAAAACGTGAAATTGATAGCATCACAAAGAGACGCAATGTTCTCGGCCATTGAATTCCAAAATGATCATCCAGTTGAAAAAGCAGTGCGTGGTATTCTTGCAGCAACGTTGATGCATCTTGATCTTGGTATGTTACAATTTAGTTCATTACAAACTGTGCATCAGCATCTGCATCTTCTTGTTACAACTTTACAATCTGCAGCTTTGTTTTTATGTTGTTAACATTTATAAATGAGAAAATAATGTTTTTATTTACATAGAAAAAGAAGCTATTGCATTGAGTGGTATAGATGTTACCGAAGCAGGCCGTCACAATAGTAAAACAGTTGCACTTGAAAAAGTTTCAAAGAAAATGATTGATGTTGTTTTCAGTGTTTACAGACAGAAGTTGAAAATTGTCAGGGTATGTTGAACAACTGCAAAGTATTTTTTTCATGAATAACTTATTAATTTTATGAGTTACTTATTGGCTATATTAATTACTCGGTATTCAGACACCATTAGTTTGGAAGCTATAACCTTATCGGCATTACCTTTTTTGCAAATGGTGGAAAAATATTCGATATTGTTTTTCATGTAACATCAAAATAACATATTTTCTGGCATAGAGAAAATTTGGGATGACTCAAAGCTTTCACATAAAGGTCGGATCGTACTGTAGTTTAAAATGCCATTTTGACTTTACAGTTTGTGCAACGTTTGTTTCATCCTTTAGCATAATTGTGCTTACACTTTTAGGCCCATCAAGAACATGATAAATCATATGAGGTAATTTGTTCTGATGTGATTGAAAAAAGTCGATTCGTATATTATTGTCTTCACCCTGCATCTGGCATACGAAAGCGTGAGAAACAGGTTAATGAAAAACAACTGACCGTCTCTCGATGGCAAGATGCGGTGCAGCGCATTTCTGTATTGGAAGGAACGTTCTGGGGCACCGAGAAATGGTGGGAAAGTACAAGACGTTGTGAAGATGAAGAGGAATTCACAAATGAAAATGGAAGTCAATTTGAAAGAATTGTAATGGAGCAGCTGTTGGATTTTGTTTGTGATGAAAGTGTGAATTTGGATGTTTTAAGGAAATGTTTTTTGTATCAAGTAAGTACGCATCAATTTCGTATTAAACTTAAATTTAAGAGATACATCTTTCTTTTTTAAGAATTATTAGCAATTGATACCATCCGTATACCCTAAAAGTGATATAAAAGTTCTTTGTACTTTACGTTAGTATTAAAAGCTTGTTATACATGTTCTTGTTCAATTTGCAATGCTCTCTCGTGCATTTCCAAACATTTTCAACAAAAATTGCCGCGTTATATACAAAATAGCAACCACTATTCCGCTTCAGTTGCAATGTTAAAGCGTCACAAGATTAGCAACTGGTGTCTCCAATTTCTTCAGCTCTGCAATAAAAATAAAAGATTGCAGCTCGACAATACATGTTACAATTGAGGTTCCAGTCTGCTTATGATATTAAATATGAATCATAATTATCATACTTGTTATGTTTTGATTTTAGATCAAAAGAGTGAAGCAACGTTTAATATCAGGTTATATGATGCAATCGTATATTTTGAGAAATGGAATGATTGCATCTGCACGATACTCGTTGTTGTATGGTTGGATTGGAATGGATTCACAATTTGGACTGACGAAGTATGTATCATAATTTTCATTTTATTTTAATGTAAAGCAACGTAATCATTTTAACTCCGTTATTATCAATTTAATTTGATAACATAAAGGATTAGTTAAAAGTAAGTAACGGGTGTTCAAGAAAAATAGTGGATTAAATATTTATAAGTGATAAAGTGAACAGTATAGAAGTAAATATCTAAAATTGATTATTATAAGAAGGTTATTAAAAGAATCTTTGAATGAATTTAAAATATTATCAAGTGATAAAGTAGACAGTAATAAAAATATTCAAAATAAGAAAGCGTGTGAGACGAGTTATTAATGATTTTGGAACACAAATAATTAATTAGAAAATAACCTTTTTGAAATTGATTTCAAATACATGGAATGAAATGAATTCCAGATCATTCTCTCTTCTTACAGTCGGCCTAAGCCTGGTATTGCAAACAACATTGAACTGGTTTCCATCGAAGAACTCGTCAAATTAAAATCAGTATTTGATATCATCGCTAATTGGGCTGTCGATTTATTAAAAGAGAAAGTACGCACGTTAACTGATGTTACGTCATCGTGTAAAGATGCAAACGAGGCTAGAGATATTCTGTTAAAGCATGCACGGCCACTTACTGCTCTTATTGGAATGCTGACGTCACAATGTCATATTGGTAAGTGAATCGTGTTTGCGAATCTCATAAGCTGCTTTACTCAACTTTTCTGCCATTAGATCCATTCTCATGCCCCTTTCATTATAGCCTCCAAAGTAGGGGCATTTGAAAATCTGAATAGCCCAAGATGTTATCAAGATGTCGTACCTACGTTATCTTGGACTAGCCATCTATTCATAACTATAAAAAATTTTGCCTCTCTCTATCCACGAGTATAGATAGGTACCTGGTCCATAGTTACGAGCGCCATCTGTGGCTGCACCCGACTTTATGCGATTTCTCAGGGCGACGGGGAAGGAATTGTAAAATTGGTAGAGTAGCCTTAGAGTAATTCCAGACTATAAATCACCACTTTCACTTTTATTAACTTAAATTTATCATTTTAGATAACATTGAACTTTTGGTGCACAGTGGCATTTTTGCTTCGATTCAGTCAATTCTGGGTTGCCTTGAGAAAGCTAGAAATGATGATGGTGACGTAACACACCCCTGTCCAATGGCTGTCGTTGTAGATGAAACAAGGCATCACGTGACAAGTATACGTAATCTAACAGGAGCAGAAATGGCAAAGTTGATGAAATCAGGAACGCGGGTGGTTCGAGGTGCTGATTGGAAATGGAGCGACCAAGTAATTCTGTTTTTAATTTACCTTTTTTATTGTGAACCCTGTACAAGATTGCGTGCAGACAGTTCCAATGTCTCTGCAGTTCTTTCCGAATTAATGGGCAAGCTGACGTTCTTGATGTATTCATTCTTCATTTTTCATTCTTTTATAAATTAATCAATTCATTTAATCTTTTTTTTTGCTTGTGGTTTCTCTAAATCATCGACTCCTTGGCTCTTTGGTTCAAACACATAGATATATTACTCACCCATAAACTTTTCCCATCAGTCAACCATCATCTGCTAGTTAGATGCCAGTCATTTATGGTATTTGATTCACTTTTTGTTGGTTCACATTTGATGCTAATTGGCTATTTATTTGTCAAGGACGGGCCTGCCCCCAGCCAAGGTCGTGTGATTAGTGACGTAGTTGGTGAGGATGGATGGGTGAGAGTTCAATGGGACACTGGAAGTACAAATTCATATCGAATGGGCAAAGATGGAAAACACGATTTGAAATTGGCAGAACCTCATGTTCCTATAGAAACAACTGATGATGATAATGATCTGCAAGAGGGTATGATGAGTACACTAATCTATATTATCACGATATGTTGATTTTTTTTTTATCAGTTGGTTTTTTGAGAAGGTTGGAATTCGTCATTAATTTCTTATTGTTCTTTGAAAGTATTAATGTTAATTGATAGATGAGGAATAACCCTTTTTGTTGGTACTTAATTTTTCTAACCAGTGCTTTGCCTTTCTACCTCCCTCTTTCCTTTCCTACTTCCCTCACTCCCCACTTCCCCCTTTCTCCCCTCCTTCTCTCCTTCCTTCTCTCTCTCCTTCCTTCCCCCTTCCCCCCTTCCCCCCTTCTCCCCTTCCCCATTCGCATGTGTTTAATTAAGGGTAATTCGGATTGCAAACTCTTCTTTTAACAATGATTTAACCTGAAAAGACTGCAAAAAATGGCAAGTTTAGTCATAACATAAAGTGTATTAACCTTGCTTTTCCTAGATATAAGAATGCAAAGAGATTTAAAGGAACAAGATGTTGCATTGTCATTGTTGCATGGTGCTTGCATCACTGTCTTGCAACACACTGCAATTCTTGTCTGTTTAAAGTCATCAACAATCAAAGAGAAAACGGTTCGCATAGTATCAGGATTGTTTATGAAGATCATCAAGGGTGCTTATTTAGAGAACAATCTCGCTTTCTGTAAGTATTGTTATTATTCGTATATATTTGATTTTTAGGAGCCTTTAAGCGATGACGTAACGGCATGCTGTGAGCCGCACATGTGAGTCATGGTGAGCTATGGGTGAAGGGGTGAATAATGGGAATGAGACGAATTAAAAGAGGAGTGAGAGATAGGGTAATAGACGACTTGGTTGAGGGGATGAGTGAGCTATGAGGTGAGGCATGAATTGAAAGAAGGGGTGAGAGTTATGGGATGAGTGGAAAGGTGAAGGATTGGGTAATAGATGGGAATAATTGAAGGGGTGATAGATGGGGTGAGAGAAAGAGTGGGAAATGGTGTGATTGAAAGGGTGCATTATTGGATTAAGTTAATCGGGCTAACTTCTCTGAAGGACCTATATGTTAATAAAAGGACGTGTGCCAATCACTCATCGCAGTTTACGTTACGAGAAGAATTAAATATTATGAATATTTAGTTGATTTTTAGAATTGTAGGGAACATTTAAAATTATTGTTCCAAAGCGATCCGTTCTTTTTAAATGAGATGTCATTTTTTGATTTTTAACACGATTCGCTTATCGTAACTTTCCCAACTTGAAGGAAAAATGAAATTTTCTGAAGTTTCGTTATTGTTCGAACTCTACAAAGGGAATCGTTTGAAAATCTTGGAATATTAGATTTGTGTATTACCAAGAACTTCGTTCATTGTATTTTGATGATGTTGTTGCGTTTTTAGGCCGTCAAAATCAAGATTGGGTGACAATTGGTATTCTACGTTTGTTATGCTCATCAAATCGATTTTGCATTGCGCTAAGTCAACCAACTCATATTACCACCCTATTAAGTATTGTTAAACAGTTAGTATCCAATGACAATGCTTCTGGTGGATCACGTGCTTCCTCTGTTTACATCCAGGTCAGTCGTTCATTACTTAATTGCGAATTGATTCATTTTGTTTACATTATGGCTTTGATTATCGACCAATGCTTTTAATGATCTATGATCTTCTTTACTCTCTAAATAATAAACGTATTGATAGATAAATTAGTTGAGTTCTTGCTTTCTTCGTTCATTGATTACTTGATTGATTGATTGATTGATTGATTGATTGATTGATTTAGTGATTAATGGATGATTATTGCAAATTATTAATCGATGCCTTCAGCTCCTCCACGATCAAACACCTTGCTTTTATCACTTTCCATTGAGTTGTAAATTCTCACATATCATGGCTTTATTCCATTTGATTTATTTTTTACATCTACTTGCACCTTTCGAAGCCGCTCAGCTAACAAAGTCTTTTTCAATCATTAGATCTTGATTTTGAGGCTTGTTGGCAATCTGTTGCCATGCATTTCCGACTCAAAGAATGAACCATTTATCGATTCTGTTGTCCATCAACTTGTTCTTGTTCTCGGTGACATTCTCATCAGACATGTCGATTTTGCTGAAAATGACACTGGAGGTAAATGATGCTGCAATTTTGAAGTTTTACGATGATAATAAAGCAGATATGTAACGTGGAGGCTTCATTCACAGGAAGTGGTTTTCCTTGGGGCTCTCTACTTATAATCTAAATTAATACGAATAATCTATAAAGAATAAATAAAATAGTTCAGATACCATAAAAGAATTTCAATTGCACCATGTTGTCCAATCCAACGTTTGTTTCAAAAGTTCGCTGCCAATTTTTTGTAAGATTTCAGTTAATTCAATTCATCAATGATGAGATAACACGTGTTTACCCCATTTTGTTTTGACTTTGGTTGAGTGTTACGAAAAAAGCTATTCAGTTCAATGACGGAAATTATGTAGAAATAGTTTGAAATTAATGAGATTGTACAAATAACCAGATCTCATTTGTTAAGCAACAAATATTTCATGTTGGTTTAATTTTCATATGATTTATGATTTGTGCCTCATATTTCGAAAACCATTTTGCTTTGAAGCAAACCCCATTTTTATGGAATCCCCTTTTCTATTTAAGGTCGTCACAGCTCAAGACACAAGCGTTTGCAAGCCTCGGTCACGGCATCAGCACGAGGCACGATAGCTGAGGAACTTATCCATGTTATTCGAAAACTTTTCACGCGACCCTTATGGGACCGATCGATTGCTTACGTCATCGAAGAAACTTTGGAAAAACTGGCAAGATATTTTAATAAGGGAACATTTGCAGTCACAGATATTGTGAGTCGTAATTTATTAGTTTCTTTTATTAATTCATATATTCGCCTAGTTATTTATACAATCGCTCATTTATTCATTCATCGAGTGAATCGTAAATTAATTCGTTTCACCAGTGTTCAACTGCCTATTCTTTATTCCATTACCTCTCCGTTAATCTTTTTAAGTGCAAGATTTATTGATACTTCATTTCCATTTTATTTAGGTATCCAAAACCAAGATCCTACCCTAATATTTAATAATACAAAATCCAGAAAAGTTGTTAACCTTCCCTTTAAACAAAAACATACCGTAAGGCAAACCTCCCTCACAAACTAAAGAAGATAGACATGGCTTTGTTCTTTCATCAAATTTTCTATTGTTATTTTTGGACCTTCTTCCAGCCAACGACCGTCTTACCGCGGTGTTTTCCTAACTTAGCTGTCATATCCAATTACTCTAGTAATTTCTAAACAATAATGAAGTCAATAACCTTTGTGACAATTTAACATTATTGAAGTTGATTTTGATAAATTTCAGTTGCTTGGACAAATGATGCCATTTCAAGCCGATGCTTCCATCGTTGCTGTTCTTGCAATAATTGGTGGAGCCGACAGCCGAGTGCGATTGGGTGGAACAGTTGAAAATGAGGATTATGGGAAGGGAATTGTATCAAGAATTACAAAAAGTGGAAAAATTTGTGTTCAATCAATTTGTGATGATGAGCAAGTGATTAAGAACAGTCCTTTGTCATTATGGAGGGTGGTAAGGAATTATTGTTTGTTAATTAATCAGTCAATGAATCATCATAATCATCATTACCATCATTATGATCATCAACATCATCATCATCATCATCATCATCATCAACATCATCATCATCATCATATCATCATTATCATCATCATCATCACCATCATCATCATTATCATAATCACCATCATCATCATTATCATAATCACCATCATCATCATAATCACCATCATTAATATGACGGCATCCTTTGGTGTTTAATTCCCATTTCATTTCTCAAGGTTGAACCAATTCGATTTGATGTTGACAAAATGCAAAATCTTTCAATGATGAAAGAAGCGTTGCCATCAGTTTTACATTTTGCAATTTTGACTCGAGAAAAAGCCGATACATCTAAGAAAGCAGACAACAACTCTGCAAATAAAAAAGATCCTGGTATGTTTATAAAATACTTGTCGATAAAAAAATATTGTGCCTAAAAAGAGATGAAAAATTTGGACCCGAGATATTGATTCTTATTTGAAACAATTTCATCAATGAATATGCACCTGTCAGGATGTGAAATCACATGCAATGGCCAACCGATTAACAGAAATTTAAATTCTAGTTTTTGTTTCAAGACAATTTCTGACTAGAAAAGAGCTTTTTGGTTCCATATCAAGATCGTTTATAATCAGCATCTTGATTTAAACATTGAGAATATGAGCGTGGGGCAAAAGGTGTGATGCTTCTAAATGCTGCATGAGCTCCCAGGAATTTGATTTTAGATTCTTATTTCTTGTATTACAAATCATAATTGTTGTATAGAATGTTTATGGTATCATCTTATGCTGCATAATTCGTTGCTTCTTATGTCCAAAACAGTTGATTGAAGAGGTATCTGTTTCTTATAGCGACCGATTGCAATTTGAAGTCACAGCAAATCGAGCTTGGCTTACTTGTTGCTGCCCGGTCTTTGCTGCCACACAACAATGTACTTGGCAATTTGCTGCCCAAACCAAATGCTAAAGATGGCGGAATTTACAATTGCTGGCTGATCGAAGAGCTTTTCAACGCGGCATTAAAGTCGTCGCCTGTTAAATCAATTTATGATAGAAGTGAAGTCGAGGTACGGTAGATTTTTTCTTAATTTTTCAACTTCGATTGATTAAAATTTGGTTGGATTAGTATCCGTTCCATCAGACCCCCCCCCTCTACGGATTCTAAATGTAATAGAGAGGATCATAGGGAAGATTGTCTTGGATTCATAAAGGATCATTAAGATTAAAAGAATTGTATAGATTGTACGCGTTATGACATGATTTGATAAGGAAGGACCTCTGGAAGTTGAAACTAGTTATAAGTTATCTGATATTCACCACCATTTGCATGAATTTGCGATGTCTTTTCATATATTGTACCCTTTTGATTGCAGACTGCCGCTCTGACATTGATCGAATACCTTTTGGCAGCAAAATCACACAACAAAGAAGAAAAAACAACATCAAAGAAATCAGAGAAGCATTCGAAGCAACCTAGACGAACGCGACGAAGGCGCAACAGCAGTACGAGGCTACCTAATCCACCACTCGTTGTACAGCAAATCGTTGAGATGGGGTTTGCTAGACACGTGGTTGAAAAAGCATTGAAAGAAATGGGCGATGAGACGATAAGGCCTGAAATGATTATAACGCGATTGCTTGATCATCCTGAAATTGCAGTTAGTTATTTTTTATTTCTTACAACGTATTTGCATATCATGCCTTTCTTTCCTTTCCATATCATTGTGTTGTTATAGCTGAAAATACAATTCAAGAAATAGCCTTAATCAAAACCAATACATACAGAAATTAAATATTATCTTAATAACTTGTTACTTACGATTCTCAATTTTAGTCATTTTTAACAAAGAAACAGAGAAATAACATGTTTCTTGGAATACACTCAAGAGAATTTCCCTTTCCTATCTTTTCTACTTTATTTATTTATTTTTCAAAGCAAATAACTTGCAATAAAATGGCAATAGAAGTTTGCTTGTGTACTAAACAACGTTCTTGCTATTTTTTGTAATTTTTAAGTTGCATCATTGTCTCAAAAAAGCTTGCAAAAAAGCGAACTGCTGTTAGACCACTCTATTTTATATACTTTCCGCTCGTTTTTTACAGCAATATCCTGCTAATGAAGAGCCTCAATCTGATATTGAGGTTGACCTGAGCAATGACAATGATAGTGAGGCTGGATCAGACGATTACGAGTCTAGCAGTGATTCAGAATCTGACGTCACAGCTCCTGAAATCAAGCCAGTATTCAAAACAAGTAAGGATTTCAAAAGCGATGAAGAGTATGAGCAATATGTTCTGGAAAATGTGAAAGTTGGAGCATCCGTTCGTTTCAAAGATAATGAAGAATCTCGTACTGAAGTTGGAACTGTGTTAAAAGTGAGTTGAAGCGTTGGGGTTAAGCTTTTAAGGGGGAGGGGGTCATTGAAAGTCAGATAATGCAATTCAACTGATCGTTTTAAAGGAAAGAAAACAAGATGCAGCCCATGTGGCAGAGTTTACCCATTTCCCCCCCGGTTTTTAAGGGGCAAGGGAAATGATTACCCCATCCCTTTCTTTGGGCTTTGCCGTTCACTTACTGTATCCATCCATCATCCAATCAGGAACCACCCTGTTAGTAATTCTGATCTTTCTGAGTTGGCGTTCAAGCCAGATTCACGTGCTAAGGAGATTAGACTGTTGTGGAAAATTTTAAGAGTTGGATTACAAGACGGCAGGATCGGGGAATTTTAAGAAGTACAAAATACATGTGTTTGCGTATTTACGTGCTTTGTAATCTGATGTAATCTTTTTAAGGATCATTTATATTCATCTCTACAGAGATGATACTTTTTGTTGATGAAACTTAATCTGATCTGCATTATTACTATTATTATTCAGGTGTTCATCCACAGTTCCAACACAGCATCATTAGAAATCCAAGGATCAGATTCAAAACTTCATCAGATTTCCGTGTCGCATGTTGAACTTATCAAATGCCAGGGTAAATCAAACACTTCAATTTCTTTGCTTCACATAATTTGATACGCGTCATAGGCATGCACGAATCTTTAATTTTGATTATTTTTTTTATGAAGTTGTTGTTTTTCATGTTGATGATTTGATTAAATTATTTATTAATTCATCACTGTCTGATTTATTTATTTACTCATTTGTTTAATTTGTGTGTTGGTTGGTTGCTTTATTGATTGATTGATTGATTGATTGATTGAATGATTGAGTGATTGAGTGATTGATTGATTGATTGAGTGATTGAGTGATTGAGTGATTGAGTGATTGAGTGATTTATTGATTGGTTAATTGATTTATGGCTGAGTGATTTGCCCACTTTTTCATTCATCAATTTCTGAATCTGCCGTTAAAAAACAATCACTTTCAGTAACCAATCTAATAATTGTGATTTGCAATTTTTTCCCCGATCTGTTTCATTCTGTTTAACATCTTATGTGCATAAACTCCACTTCATGCCTCCTTGGTAACTTTTAAATTGTTAATTTCCAGGGAGAAAAGTTAAAGTTGGTGATATGGTACGTGTAAAGGCAAATGTGATATCACCAAGGTTCAAATGGGGTGCAATCAATCATTCTAATATTGGAGTTGTTACAAAAATCAGCCCAGATGGAGTTGAATGTCAAGTTGATTTCATGCAACAATCTGGTTGGACTGGTTTGGTTTGTGAAATGGAACTAGCTGCAGCTGCTCATACTGGTATCAGGTCTGTATTTTGGTTTTTTGGTTTTTTTATCTTTTCACATTTCGTATTCTTGTATTTTTGTACTTTTGTATTGCTTGTCATTAGATTCTTTTGCGTATGCAGAGTGAATGATGTGTCCATTCACCATTCACAAAAAAGACTAATCTCCCATTGACCGTTAATTAAAAGTATTAAGTACAAAAGTGATGTTAATGACAGTGTAGTTGCTTTACTTATTAATCAAAATTACCAAATTCCAGAAAAGTATTTAACCTTTCTTCGAACGAAAACATACCGGAATGAAAACCTTCCTTTCAAGACAAAAGAAATTTGGCATGACTTGGGTTTAGGCATGTAGTTTCTATTGTTTTTCTTGGACCTTTCTCCAGATAGTGACCGTGTGACCATGAGGTTTTCCGAACTCTGAAATGTACCTTCCATTGTTGGGCTTCATTTGATAATGGAAAATACATTAAGAGAATTTGTTTGCCTTGAAACCTTATTGCCGTCATGAATTTCAAATCTGTTTCGTTCTGCCCAAAGTTATTTTTAAGCAATGATCATTATGATTGACATTTTCAGCTGTGATGGATGTCACTCAAACCCAATTTATGGACCTCGTTTCAAATGTATGACGTGTTTTAATTTCGACCTTTGTGAAGAATGCTACAATGAAATGGGAAATCACAGACACACCTTCTATAGGTAAAATTTTTATGTTATTTAAACAAATAGCAGGAGACTAAGAGCTTTGCATCAAAGCCTGAAATGCTCAAATAAATAGGATTTTATTTGCCATTTGCCTGAGAAGCTAGCGCCGATGAAAATTTAAATGGTTTGCACAATGTCCTCGAAAAACACTGACACAATTTCACTTGGGAGCCTGGTACATACCCTGGAAGTGCTCGGAGAATGAGGAATGCAACTCGTGTTGTTTTAATTGTGATAATATCTGAAGGTTCAAATTTGAATCACTAACTCTTTCATTCTTAATTCATTATTGTACATTTGGTCTTATTTGAAGGTATGATGAGCCAGGAAAATCGCCTCAAAAGTACGGGAAGCCGCCAAAAGCAAAAAATGGCGAGAAGAATTCAGATGAAATAATGATAACGAATTTGAGAAAATGTGTGAAAGACATTTGGTTGGTGCCTGATATTGAATGGCATGACACCGCGATGGAATTGAGGAAATTGTACAAAATAAAGGCTGGATCAAAGCAAAAGGTTGTTATTATTTATAGTTTTATTTTAATCTACTTCCAGATATCTTAAATAGATTTGAAAAATACAACTGATAATAAAAATGCTTTTCATTACAACACCTGATCAACCTCATCAATTTTGTTGTAAACATTCTTTCATTGAATTTTGTGATAAACATTTATTAATTTTCTTTATTTTTACGTCCAGTTTTCAGCTCTTTGATTTTTTGGCAAAATTATAAGAATGTAGATAAACTTATGATGGCCTTTACAAAACGTCGTTTACACTCAACTAAATCTGTTAAACTTTTCTTTGTTTTTAGCTTTTAATTAAGACCATTTTCATCTTTTAGACCCGAATTTGTCTTGAAATGAATCCTGGTTTGAGAATCAACAAACTCGCCCTGTCATTGGACCTCTCTTGCCCTGAATGCTCCCTCACATCGGCAATTGTTAGTGTTGGCACAAGTATGATATCAATGCGGAAACATGCAACTGTTCCAATTGATGCCATCAGCAGTTCAATTACTCTGCTTGAAAATATCGAAGAGGTTTTTCTAATTTTCATTTGTATCATTTTTGCTGTGTTTTTAATTCATAAATATTCTACTTTTTACCCGATTTTTTTATTAATATCGAACTGCTACCTTCATTATCTTTAGGATGCTTCTCCGGGATGGTAGGATGCGAGTTTTGGCCTTAGTTTGTTTCGTATAAAGACGTAGGCATAGTTGCGATTTGTATACCAATTAATTTTGCTGTAGTTCCCCTACCCGTATCAGCCGTAGAACTGCAAGATGTTAACACCTCTGCTTACTCCATAAGAAATTTCCCACTTTTTAAATTTTACTTTTCTGTTCACATTTCAGGACTATAAATTCATAGACATTGAAATAAATTTATGCGCAGCTTGCCTCGTTGCATGCAAAGGAAATCGCCTAAGCATAGAATGCTCAAGGAAGCCTCCATTGCAAGGAATACCATCAACATTCATGAAATTCATTGCAACAGAATGGCAAGAGGAATTGGATCGTAAATTGCAAAGACCATTGTTTAAAGAAACTGAGAATTTGTCACGAAAACCAGCGAGTCATCGGGAGAGCAAAGTTTTTGTTTGGGGATTGAATGACAAGGAACAACTTGGTGGATTGAAGGGATCAAAAGTAAAACAAACTTTATCAGTATTAAAAATTTGTCAGAAATTATCGTCAAATTTATTTTTCAATAAAGAAAATAGCAGCAGAAGCAATAACAAGAGTGTTTTGAATAAGCCTTTGTTGATGTTGATGTGAAAAATTTTTGAGTTTGCAATGATTGTATATCTCCGTTCAAATTTGATCATTATCTGACGTTTAATTTTCTTATTAGAATCAGGTCACAAATGTATTCCTTTTTGTTCTAAATTGCGATTCTCCCGTGTGCCTGCATCTTGAATGTCTTTCATTCCCCAAGTTGCAAACATTCTTCAAGCCAAGACAGTTGGTGGTCGATTATGTGGCTTGTGTAACAATGTGAAGAAAGGAATAAGAAAATCGAGGAAAAATGTGCGGAGAAATACATTGAAGATCTATGTGAAGAAAATAAACAGATTAAATTTATTTCACGTTATTGTCTTGTGTTTCAATTCGATTTTGTACCTCGATTTTTTCTATCTTCCGTTTTAAGGTAAAGACACCAATCCTGTCACAAGCTTTGTCATCTCTGAATTGTCACCACATAGTTGGTGGATCCAAGACCATTTTCGCTGTTTCATTCAGTGGCAAGGCGTATGCTTGTGGTGAAAGTACCAATGGTCGCTTAGGACTGGGAACTGTCACAGGGAACATTTCAGTGCCACGGCAAATAGAGGGCCTAGCCTCAGTTATTGTCAAAACGATTGCAGTGCATTCTGGGGGTCGGCATGCAATGGCATTGACAGCAGATGGACGTGTGTATTCATGGGGCGAGGGTGAAGATGGCCAACTAGGCCATAATAATCGATTGTGAGTTAATTATTCTTTCAATTTGTTAATCAATTGCTTACTAGTATATTAAGCCTTTAATACTCTGTTATGGTCCTCTGTTTTGTCATTTTGGTTGATGCACTCTTTGCCAAATATTGAAATTTTGTTGTAATTAGAAAAGTTTTAATGCTTTCGAGATGCTGAGCAAGAAATTAACCATCCAAGTTTATATTTGTTGTTCTTTAAGAAAAGTTGATAGCTGATTTTTAAAATTGATTTCTTTTAAAAGGGGTTATGATTCACCAAAACTAATAGAATCGTTGGATGGGATTATGGTCATTGATATTGCTACTGGAAGTTCTCACAGCGCTGCGATTGTAAATGATGGTGATTTGTACACATGGGGACTTGGTGAATATGGAAGACTTGGCCATGGTGACACTGAAACACAACTTAAACCTAAAATGGTTGGATTTTTATTTGTAGAAATTTTTAATTTTTTTTAATCATTCTAATTATTCTTACACTAATTATTCTTACACTTCACTACACTACACTACATTACACTACACTTCACTACACTACATTTCATTACACTACACTACACTACACTACACTACTCTACACTACACTACATTACACTACACTACACTACACTACACTACTCTACACTACACTACACTACACTGCACTAAACTACACTACGCTACGCTACACTACACTACACAACACTACACTTCACTACGCTACACTACACTACACTACACTACACTACACTACACTACACTACACTACACTACACTACACTACACTACACTACACTACACTACACTACATTTCATTACACTACACTACACTACACTACACTACTCTACACTACACTACACTACACTACACTACAATACACTACACTACACTACAATACACTACACTACACTACACTACACTACATTACACTACACTACACTACACTACACTACACTAAACTACACTACACTACACTACATTACACTACACTACATAACACTACATTACACTACACTACACTACACTACACTACACTACACTACACTACACTACACTACACTACACTACACTACACTACACTACACTACACTACATTACACTACACTACACTACACTACACTACACTAAACTACACTACACTACACTACACTACACTACACTACACTACATTACACTACACTACACTACACTACACTACACTACACTACACTACACTACACTACACTACACTACATTACACTACACTACACTACACTACACTAAACTACACTACACTACACTACACTACACTACACTACATTACACTACACTACACTACATTACACTACACTACACTACACTACACTACACTACACTAAACTACACTACACTACACTACACTACACTACATTACACTAAACTACACTACATTACACTACACTACACTACACTACACTACACTACACTACATTACACTACACTACACTACACTACACTACTCTACACTACACTACACTACACTGCACTAAACTACACTACGCTACGCTACACTACACTACACAACACTACACTTCACTACGCTACACTACACTACACTACACTACACTACACTACACTACACTACACTACACTACACTACACTACACTACACTACACTACACTACACTACATTACACTACACTACACTACACTACACTACACTAAACTACACTACACTACACTACACTACACTACATTACACTACACTACACTACACTACACTACACTACACTACACTACACTACACTACACTACACTACACTACACTACACTACATTACACTACACTACACTACACTACACTACACTAAACTACACTACACTACACTACACTACACTACACTACACTACATTACACTACACTACACTACATTACACTACACTACACTACACTACACTACACTACACTACACTACACTACACTACACTACACTACATTACACTAAACTACACTACATTACACTACACTACACTACACTACACTACACTACACTACATTACACTACACTACACTACACTACACTACACTACACTACACTACACTACATTACACTACACTACACTACACTAAACTACACTACACTACACTACATTACACTACACTACATAACACTACTCTGCAGTGCAGTGCAGTACAGTAAACAAGACTTCAGTAAAGTACAATAAAGCACAGTACTATGAATAACATTAAAACAGAATACATAAAAGTCATTACAACATTTTAGCTCGCAATTATCTTTCTCTATGATTAAAAGTTGCATTTTTCTTTAAAATGTATTACTGATAGATTTTCTTTCGTCAGGTGAAAGTTTTCTCCGGCAAAAGAGTAGTTCATATCTCTTGCGGAAGTCGTGATGCACAAACAATCTGTTTGACCGACGATGGTATTGTATGGTCATGGGGTGATGGTGATTTTGGTAAGCTAGGCCGTGGTGGAAGTGAAGGATGTTTGTTACCACAACAAATAGATAGACTAAACGAAGTTAATGTTTGTAAAGTTCTTTGCGGAGCACAATTTTCATTGGCATTGACGTCACAAGGAAAAGTTTATACTTGGTTAGCACCATTGATACTCATGTCATTGCATAATTTTATTTTATTTAGCTTGATAATTCTGTGGTAGGAACTCTATTGCATCTTAATATGTCATTGTATTGTATTGTATTGTATTGTATTGTATTGTATTGTTTTGTATTGTATTGTATTGTTTTGTATTGCATTGTATTGTTTTGTATTGTATTGTATTTATTGTATTGTATTGTATTCAATTCTATTGTATTGTATTGTATTGTATTGTATTGTATTGTATTTATTGTATTGTATTGTATTGTATTGTGTTTATTGAATTGTATTGTATTGTATTGTATTGTATTGTATTGTATTGTATTGTATTGTATTGTATTGTGCTATATTGTATTGTATTGTATTGTCTTGTATTGTATTGTATTGTATTGTATTGTATTGTATTGTATTGTATTGTATTGTGCTATATTGTATTGTATTGTATTGTCTTGTATTGTATTGTATTGTATTGTATTGTATTGTATTGTATTGTATTGTATTGTGCTATATTGTATTGTATTGTATTGTATTGTATTGTATTGTATTGTATTGTATTGAATTGTATTGTATTGTATTGTATTGTATTGTATTGTATTGTATTGTATTGTATTGTGCTATATTGTATTGTATTGTATTGTCTTGTATTGTATTGTATTGTATTGTATTGTATTGTATTGTATTGTATTGTGCTATATTGTATTGTATTGTATTGTCTTGTATTGTATTGTATTGTATTGTATTGTATTGTATTGTATTGTATTGTGCTATATTGTATTGTATTGTATTGTATTGTATTGTATTGTATTGTATTGTATTGTATTGTATTGTATTGTATTGTATTGTATTGTATTGTATTGTATTGTATTGTATTTATTGTATTTATTGTATTGTTGTATCATTTCAAAAGTATCTTAGATACTTCGTTCTCGATATCAACTCTAAGAAGCTTTTGCAAGTAAACTTTTGAATTATTTTGCAAGGGGCAAAGGTGATTACTATCGATTAGGCCATGGAAATGATTCTCATGTGCGAAGACCTCAAATTGTTGAATCATTAAAAGGGAAGAGAATTGTTGATGTTGCCGTGGGAGCATTGCATTGCCTTGCTGTTACTGATGAAGGAGAGGTATCATATTTATCATCCAATAACTCATATTTTTATCTCCGATACTTTAGAACCAGATATTCAAACTCACTAATTCCCAGGCTGCTTCTTCTGAATCTGTAAATAATTTTACCAATCGACTTTTTGTTTTGAAACGGTTTTGTAGCTTTTATGTTTTACGATGTTAAGGGTCTGCTGAAGTAGAGAAAACGTATTCTAATTTTGTTTTTTCAAATATTTCCATTGTGTATCAAGGGAGGTGCGCGTTAATCGGCTTTTCCAGGTATAAAAACCGTTTTGCATGGAACGGCTGAAAATTCTTGAAAATAAATTCTCGTAGCAATTTGATTGTTAAACCCTTTTGAAGATTTTGTGGTTATGAAGTAATTATCAATTGTTCTATTACCATCAATTGTTTTTTTATTAGGAAACTGAATTTATATATTTGACATTAGATGTATTTACTAATTACATTTGTTTTTGTGCAGATTTTGTCATTAAATTTGATCAAATCTTTCATTAGGTTTTTGCTTGGGGTGACAATGATCATGGACAACAAGGAAATGGAACAGTTGCTGTCAATTTCAGACCAGCGAAAATAACTGGATTTGATAATTACAAGATTACCAAAGTTGCTTGTGGATCATCGCATAGCGTTGCATGGGCAGAGCTCAATGTTGCACCTCAAATACTATTCAATCCAGTCGCATTGAAGTATGCTAAAGACCCGCTAGGAATGACGTATGTTAAGAATGAATTCGAACAGAAAAAGACAGAAGAGAATTTTGGGCAACATGCTCGCAGGTTGAGATCTTCGTTGTCAAAATTCGTTTTGCAATTGAGAACAATAGAAGAAAAACAAAGCTCACTTGGTTTAATTTTGAAATCGCTGCGCGTTTGTTACGCAAGAGATGCACTAATAAAAGTACTTGGTGACATAACAAGGAGTGCAAATGAAAACGTTAGTGGTAATGTTAATGATGACAGCAAATTGACTGAAGCTACAAACTCGAATGCAGAACCATGTGGTGCAGTAAATGAAAAAGAGGAGAAAAAAGAGAAGGGAAAAGACGGGTCTGTGTTATCATTAACCAAGATCAAAGTTTTAGTTTCGCTACTAAAATTGGGATTTTCTGATCGATTGAATGAGAAACAACGCGAAGAATTGACCATGATATTAATCCACAATGCGAAGAATGATAAAGAGGTGATTCTTAGTTTCATCATATGAAATTTGGTGATTTTTAGGAATGATTGGGGAGACACTTGCCGTAACCCTTATAAAAATGTTACCAATCTGATATATCTAATTGATTTTGTGAAGCCATTCCAGTCTAATTGATCATCGGATCAGTACAAAGAAGGATATGCCCACTGAGATGTCATTAAATGCAACCAAGACAAACATATGATGTAGAATACTATTTCAAAATTTGAAAATGGCAACTTGAATGAAATACGATTGCTTTATTTTCTTTTTTTGTAGATCGCTTTGACGTTACTGCAGGAATGTACAACCGAACTTGAAGATGTAGTTACAAACAACGAATTACGAAAGCGTGAATTGAAGCCGGTGACCCAAGAAAGCACCCACCCCTATCAAGGAATCGGGAAAATAAGTGGGAGAATTCGAATTCCCGGTGCTGATAGTTTAAGAATCGAATTTGACAAGAATTGTTCGACCGAATACAGTCATGATATTCTATCGATCATGTTTGGAAATGGCAGAACTTTGGCCGTACGATCAGGGAGTGACCCAGCTGACTGGAAGAACACTCTACGAGTGACAGGGGATGAAGTACGTTGGAAATTCACTGCACAAAGCAAAGGGAATTTATGGGGTTGGAGATTTACTGTGTATCCTGAAACAAATTGTTGTAATCTCGATTTGTCGTACGTGTCTGATAATACAGTCTTGGCTGTGCCGTCCATAGAACTTGCAAAAGCCCTCCTTAGTAAGTGGTTCCCTATCATCTTCTCCTTTACCATTTTACCATTGTACGTAAAGTCAAAATCAAAGGTTAATGTACAGTATTAGATAGATGGAAATCCTTCCGTCCAAGCTATTTCATGTGAGTTTGGAAATTTTCAATCGCGTCAAATGCAAAAATGATTTCATGGTAACTGAAAGCGCAATGAAAAGTGATTGCAAACAAAAGTTTTGAAAAATGAATATAGTCATAAATGACCTTCATTGATATCGGTTGATTGAAAGGAATGGAAATATGTTAGCTCCATCCCGAGTATGCTCTTCAAAAGTGATAATTACCAAGGGTTCAAAAGCCAAGGGTTCAAAGGCCAAGGGTTCAAAGGCCAAGGGTTCAAAGGCCAAGGGATCAAAGGCCAAGGGATCAATGGCTAAAGCCTCTAAATGAAGAGTTCTAACTTTGACTTTTTTCTCCTTCTAGGCCATGACATCGAGCAACTAGCAGGTCCAGGCACCCATTGCAACAAATTAACATTCGCTTTGTCAGCTTGTGCTCAACTGTCATCAATGTCAGCAGATGATCGTTGCTGGATATTTCGTAAATTGACCAATATTTTAGTATCCGATATAGGCCCACCGATCGATGTTCCAGGCTTGATTGGTTGTGGAGATTATCGCGATGATGTTCCAAATATATTTAAATACAAAAGCACAGGCGATGCGAAAACTAAGGAGGTATAATTCTCCCTTGTGCCTTTTTTCAATGCAATGATTTTTGCTAGCAAATGTCATCGACAGATCAAACTCTTTTATCATTTGCAGATACTTGTTTGAAATTATCAATTGTTGTATTAAAGTTCATCCTCGTATCTTGTAATATTTCATATTTCGTATTTCATCACATGTGAATTTGAACACAAACCATCAAGTATTTCTCCTTTGCAGTTAATTTCAACATCGCCCCTTGGTGATTTGATTCGAGGCTGGCCAGATGCAATGAGAAAGCAATATGAATACGAGTCTAAAACAGGACAGCATCTCCTCTTCAGTTCTTTTCTAAGGGTAAGCATAATCGATTTTTTCTAATTCTGCCAATAGGTGCTCAAACTTTGTATTAAAGCAACAAGAGCCAATTTCGTGTGATTTCCGACGTCTCCTAAACTTATTTCTTTTTTAGTATCTCTTACCATCGCCAATCAGTGTTTTGGTGATTTAATTTTGAATGAATGTCAATTAGATTCTAATGGAAGACCTGGCATCAGGAAACATTTTCCAGTTTTGCTGCATCAATATTTCCCTTCTATTTTACCAGAAGTGAATAATGATATGGCATTGCATTTCTCACAGTCTTTAGTAGCTCATTTCTGACCAGACTTGTCTGTCAGTCTGTCAGCATAGGAGATTTGCTCGTTTACCGATTCATATGCTAAGAGTGAATAATCAAAATCTGCAAGTGGGTGTGTCCTACTCATATGCCAATCACCTATAACAATTTACTTTTATTTCTTAGGCTCTTGCTACAATTGGCCGCACGCTTGGTCTCGACTACTTGCAATGTTGTTCAGATGCGTGTCACTGGAATTGGTTTACAAAATACTGCATGGCACATCGTGTTATCGAGAGTATGATAAAACGATCCCCGCTTCCAAAAGACTTTCTACTTGATGTTCGAGCGAGGATACAAGAAGTATCACAAGGCGAAGAAGGTTTGCAAACTGATTATGAGAACCATTTGTTGTTTACTGATGAAGAAGACAAGCAAGCCTTAAGCTGGCTTCAAAGGTAACAAAATTAATCATATTCATCTATTTTTAGATAAAAGAAGCCTTCAAAGTGAGAGTGACTGCTGTATAACCTGCTCATATACTGCTAATTCATGTACTACAAATCGTCAAATAAACCCCCTTAGTAAAACAAATCTTTTTATTAAGTCTCACAGACCAACTCAAAAATATCGACCCACCCCTATTCCGTAAATACCAAGAATTTATATGCAAAAAGATGATTAAGCCCTCTTTAATTTTCTGTGACTGTTTTTAATGTGATTTTTAACACAAGATTTGACAACATGCTTCAAAATTTTTGCTCAAAAGGTTACGTTATTTTAATATTAAATGAACCAAAATCAAGACTCGTTTTGTTTTCATATTTGCAGGCAACCTCGGGATTGGTATCTTTCATGGCGAGGCAATGGAAATATTTACGGATGGGGGCATAATCATCGAGGCCAGCTGGGTGGATTGGATGGAGCTCGAATCAAATCACCTCAAATCTGTGACAACCTTTCCAGTGTACAACCAGTTCAAATTTGTGGAGGAGAGCAAACATTATTCTGCTTATCAGCCGATGGGAAGGTGTGATATTTTGATTAATTATTTAGAATAAATATAACTAATTCATACATTGATTGTAGTTGAATATAAATAGGTATTTGCTTAGAAGATCAAAATGCTTTTTAATTTTTTCTTTGCAGATATATTCGACTGGTTATGGCAATGGTGGTCGCCTTGGTATTGGTGGCATGGCAACAATAACAACACCACGTGTCGTTGAAACATTGCAACATGTGGTAGTGAAAAAGATAGCTGTGCATTCTGGGGGCAAACATTGCCTCGCTCTCACATCCGATGGCGAGGTTTTCTCATGGGGCGAAGGAGATGATGGAAAACTCGGGCATGGAAATCGATTGTAAGTTTTTCATGTTTTTTCCTCCTCTTATTGACTCCATAACTCGCTTTGAAGTCTCTAAATCACTAAGCAGTCGAATTCTTCTTTTTCGCTTTATAAGTTTTGGATTTTCATTAAAAACATTTATTTGAGTCCTGTTTTTGTTTGATCATCTGATTTTATACGATCGATCGATCTACGGTATAACACATTTTGTTTTCTTGTAGATCATCTGAGAGACCACGTGTGGTGGAAGTTCTTCTTGGAACTCAAATTGTTGATATCGCCTGCGGAGGATCACACAGTGCTGCAATAACATCAGCCGGAGAATTGTACACATGGGGAAAAGGGAGATATGGAAGGCTAGGTCTGTTTCATTTTTGTATTTTGGGCAGTTTTTTGCTTTGTTTCTATTGTGTCAATGTGCCGAAGATGTTACGTTTTCACACCATAGAGAGGAATGTTAAGTTATGTATCATTTTATGCTGCAATTTGTAGGTTTTTATGAACTGTAATTTAGTTGCTGTCATTTTGCCTACCGTGAGAAATTGTTTGTGATTGTAATACGATTAATCGGTTGGATAAACCGTTTGATAGATGGACTGCGTTGCTAGTGGTCTCCACCTTTCAAGTATTGATGTTATTCACCACTTTTGCATCCGTTTTTGTAGGTCATGGTGAAGGTGAAACAGAAGATCAGTTGAAGCCAAAATTAGTTGAAGCCTTGAGGGGGTTCAAAGTGATTGATGTTGCTTGTGGGAGTGGGGATGCACAAACCCTTTGTATTACTGATAATGATTGTGTTTGGTCATGGGGTGATGGAGATTTCGGAAAATTAGGCCGAGGAGGAAGCGATGGTTGCAAAATACCCATGCCCATTGATGATCTGATCGGTGTTGGAATTATCAGAGTAGAATGTGGATCACAGTTTTCATTGGCATTGTCAAATACTGGCCTTGTTTATACATGGTTGGTTGCAAATGTCTATTTTTATTATAATTTTGCAGGAGAATGTATCATTCATTGCTTTGCAGGTAACATACATCAAAAACACAATCTTGCCTGCTAGAATGAAAGAGTAGAATTTGGAGACAAGAGTATTATCGAAGCAAATAGGGTTATTAATGCAAGATTGCTTTGCTAACTTACAATAAAGTGCCATTTCTTGCTATTTATCATGAATTGGAAATGATTGCCAGAATAGATCATTAAAAAGTTGAGAATGATGGAAGAATCGTAGAATGGAAAAATCGCATGAGAGACAAGAGAAGCAGAACAGTTTACAGATGATCGTTTAAAATTGATTTAAATATCAGGGGTATGATCATCATTGGATGAAGAGGGTAAAAGGGTAACTAACAATATGCTAGATAGAGCTAGGTGCTTAGGTTGTATACATTGAAAGGGGATGATTGCTGAAAATAACATTTTTTCGTGGTTTTATCCTTCTATCTGAATAAAACACTTAAGTTATTGTTCTCTTAAAATCTTGATTTTATTTTAAGGGGTAAAGGTGATTATTACCGTCTTGGTCATGGCTCAGATGATCACGTGAGACGGCCTAAAATCGTAGCATCACTTGAAGGGAAAAGAGTGGTATCAGCATCATGCGGTTCATTGCATTGCGTTGTATGTACAGATAAAGGTGAGGTGTACACATGGGGTGATAATGATGAAGGACAACTTGGAGATGACACAACAAATTTTGTACAAAAACCAAAAATAATCCAATCACTCGTGGTAAGCAAATCAAATACTTTGTATATTCGTTTTTAAAACTACTCTTGTCATAGAGGAGTTAATAAACGGCCTCTAATTCCATTTTTCAGATTTTTATCTAGGCAATCTCTTACTAGTCAATGTCACTTGAAATTCACATGTTCTTCGGATTCCAATCCCCAAGCAATTATTTTTGCCACTGAATTTCTTACTCCAAGAGCATAATGAAATGGTCAAACAAGCAAAATAAAAGATGACAAGAAATTATATGTCTCCAGCACAATGGAAGGCATAATTTACAATTGGATCAATTAATTGATATATAAACAAACGAATGTGCCAATCAATGAAAAGCGAAGAGCTAACCAGTAAATTGCTGTTTTAAAATAAATTGTGTAGAGTTTATCGATAACGAAGGGGTTTGTTTTACGAAATGTTATTGGAACTTATTTGAGTATTTACGAAATGATTATTTTGTAATGTAGGGAAAGAAGATAGATCGTGTTGCATGTGGTTCAGCACATTCAGTTGCCTGGAGCACAACACAAGCAGTTGAACCTTGCAGATTGCCAAAAGAAATACCAACTGAATTGACAAAACTTCAGAAATTCAGCATGAACACAATTCGAAATCGTTTATTGTTGTTGTACAATTTTTCGGATTTGTTTTGGGGTGCATTGCCTTTGCTAGACATCGACAACAACAAAGATGGGTCGTTATTCTCAGAAAAAAACATCGAATTATTGAGATGTTCTATAACGTCGTCAAGCAAAGTAAGCTTTCTACTATGTATAATGTCTTGATTGCAAGTTTTTTAGGGCATCTCCCGGAATATTTAACACCCCAGACCCACTCCATTTCCATTTCTGTTTTTTGAGGAAAAGCAACGGACGTTTGGAAATTTATTCCTTTTTCAATGGTTTGAGAAGGAGCTCTTTGCCTCATGCCTTGCGCTCTCCTCTTTTTGCTGCCCTTTAGCCCCAGGCCTGTACTTTTGAAATGAGATGAAACTTTCACTTAAGAAACATTTCAACATTTTTGGGTAACTACCGGTTATTTTGTCTCCTTAAGAGCATTATGAGGTATTTATGTAAATATCTTTATATTTTGATGAAAAAGCCTGTGGCCAGATTAACTCATTTTTCTTCTACGCAATTTCATATCCCTTTATTTTACTGAAATCACTTATTTCTACTATTAACCCAGCATTGAGCTTATATTTATCTATAATACATGATTTAAACTTGTTTTAAAAGGACTCTGCATTTCGCAAAATCATTAACAATACAATGGTCAGAGATCATCAACATGGGCCAATCATTGATCTGAATCGTGTTTCTGTAAGTGTATCACTTGTTGCAGCAACTATTTGCCTTTTGCTATAATATCCAATCCAATATATCCTGTAAATTCTTTGTTATGATTTTAGTGATAACCTAGGTCTAGAAGACATCATATAAGTCAATTCGTTACATTGAACACATTTCCGACTTTTTATCATCATATTACCTCATTTGCCATCTCAGTTGGAAAGTTTCAAAACCTTAAAATCCTCGTACCTTTTTTAAATTGTCAATAAATGTAAGGTATTTGATGGACGGTTCTATTCCATTCTTTGAAAATTTGTTTGGGAAGAGGAATCGTTTTTAAGGCAAAGAGTGATAACGACAATAATTTACTTTATTTAACTTCAAGAATGAATCATCTATGAATCAAACAGAAGGCATGATTTACTGATGATCTTGGCTTCACTTCTGAGTGTTCATCTTAATTTTGTTTCATAGGTAAAGAGTTATCGAAGAAATGGTGGCCTTGCTGGAAAGAATGGCTCAAAGTCTGTGTTCGCACAAGCTTGCTCAAAAATGAGTTTGTTAAGATCAGAGAGTTTGTTTTTGCCGCATCGGGTTTGGAAAGTGAAGTTCATCGGCGAGAGTGTGGACGACTGCGGAGGAGGATATTCCGAATCAATTGCGGAAATGTGTGAAGAATTACAAAATGGTTCACTGCCTTTGCTCACACCAACACCAGACAGTAGAGATGATGTTGAAGGAGTACAAAAGTCCTTTCTATTGAATCCATTTGTACGATCACAGGTACACAATGACATGTTCAAATTTCTTGGCATTCTAATCGGAATTGCCATCAGAACCGGAAGTCCTTTGGCTTTAAACCTGGCAGAACCGGTTTGGAAACAGCTATCAGGTATTTCTCTGTCCATCGAAGACATAATAGAGATCGATCGAGGATTTCTTGCAAGACTGAATTATGTACGAGAGTTGGATTTGGATGATGATGGAATAGAAATGCCTTTTACCGTTCTATCAAGCAACAATTATGAGATAAAACTACTTGAAAAATACAACAAAATCACAAATGAAAACAGAAATGAATATCTAAGGCTTGTTTTACAATACAGACTTCAGGAATTCGATCAACAAGTTGCGGCTGTAAGAGAAGGCATTGCTAGAGTCGTGCCAGTTCCTTTGCTCATTTTCTATTCTGGACTTGAATTAGAGACAATGATTTGTGGAAGTCCTCACATACCTGTTGATTCTTTAAAAGCCATTACGTCATACAAAAACATCGATGCTAATGAGCCACTGGTTGGTTGGTTTTGGGAAGTCATCGAAGAATTCACAGGCTTAGAAAGATCTCTTTTCTTGCGATTTGTTTGGGGAAGAGCCAGACTTCCAAGAACTGCTGCAGACTTTCGAGGAAGAGATTTCGTTTTTCAGGTTACCTTGTTTTTCCATTATGTACCAATCTGACTTATAAAAAAGATTTATTCGTTTCAATTCATGAAACATAAGCTTTTAACTGCAGCATTTCATATTTCTTTGTTGTTGAGCGCACAAGTTTGTTGACACTGATTTGTCGATCAATTTTCTATATGATAAACGATGAACAGACATATTTACTGCTTGATTTCATGATTTAGTGATTATTAGAGTGATTGTTTGATTGTTTGATAACATGGTGTATTGCATAGTTGATTCAGTGATTCATGATTTCTCAGCCAAGTAACTTTCGTTTTCGTTATCAAGGCGTATCATTCTTTTAATTTACAATTAAAAAAATCTTAAGATTTTAAATCTTTTTCATCTTTTTTTAGGTTTTGGATAAGTTCACTCCGCCAAATTCTTACCTACCCGAGTCTTACACTTGCTTTTTCATGTTGAAGATGCCACGTTACACAAGCAAAGCAGTTCTCAAAGATAAATTGAAATATGCAATTCATTTTTGCAAATCAATCGATTCTGATGAATATGCACGTGTTGACTTGGCTGGTGATCACGTGAATGCGTAGATCTGCTGTATGTGAATTAGATACGATGTTATTCAAATCACCCCAATCCTGACCGTCTTCGTAGAATATTCTTTGATTTGCCCTGCATTGTGGTGCGTTTGCTGATATTGTTTGTTTTTACTGAATATTTAAAGTTGCAGGATGAACTCTTGTTGCAGATAGAAGGACTTTAATTCTAATAATTGCAAATCGAAAGACTTTTGACGTACGTAAGAAATCTTTAGTCAGAATATAACTATAAATATGTGTTAATGAATTCTTTTTATGAAATTGTCGTTTTAATGTAAGATTCACAAAGTACGTGCACAAAAACCAAAAACACAAAAACAATTTAAGACCTTTTCTTTCCCTTCTACTTAAAAGTTTGTTAGAAATAGAAAGCAGGGAAAATGATATGAGAAAAGATGTTTTATTTTGATCTTAAATATCAAAATTGCAAACATGAGAATTATTTCAACAGATAAAGGTAAAAAGATTCAGAATAGAAGAGACCCGTTCATAATATGGTTTCAGACACTTTTGAAAAAATTAATTTTAGAATAATTTAATTTAAGACATAATCATTCAATAGATAAATCATCAAGATATATTGAATATAGAGCGATTTTTCTACAACATGCAAAAATATAAAGAAAGAAAACCAGACATTTTTGACTGATCCCAATTTCTTTGTAATTGTACTTTATGGATGGTCCTTGGATATGGAATACAATTTATTATGTAATTACTTTCATTTTTGTGTTGCGTGCAATTGTAAATTAAAAATTTTAGACAATGTTTCAATTTATATCAAAACTACCATCTAAACCGTTGAATCTCTTTGCCTTGTAATTTCTAAATATTTAAAGAATACTTTTTCACAGAAATGCTTTACAGTAGAAATACTAACCCTTATTATGTCAATTTAAATCATTTTTATCTTCAAGCACATCATCTAAAAGCTTACTTACCATTTTGCTTACGGTTTGGGCAGAAGTTCATTAGTTTTTGTAAAACGGATTACTTTTTGTACAAAAGTATGGTGTCAAAAATGGCAAAATTTCGATCAAAAACCAAGGTTATAGGCTTACTTTTTTGGCAAAGATCCATTTGTTTTTGTAAAACGGATTACTTTTTGTACAAAAGTATGGTGTCAACAATGGCAAAATTTCGATCAAAAGCCAAGGTTATAGGCTTACTTTTTAGGCAAAAATCCATTTGTTTTTGTAAAACGGATTACTTTTTGTACAAAAGTATGATGTCAAAAATGGCAAAATTTCGATCAAAAACCAAGGTTATAGGCTTACGTTTTTGGCAAAAATCCATTTGTTTTTGTAAAACGGATTACTTTTTGTACAAAAGTATGGTGTCAAAAATGGCAAAATTTCGATCAAAAACCAAGGTTATAGGCTTACTTTTTTGGCAAAAATCCATTTGTTTTTGTAAAACGGATTACTTTTTGTACAAAAGTATGATGTCAAAAATGGCAAAATTTCGATCAAAAACCAAGGTTATAGGCTTACTTTTTTGGCAAAAATCCATTTGTTTTTGTAAATCGAACTACTTTTTGTACAAAAGTATGGTGTCAAAAATGGCAAAATTTCGATCAAAAACCAAGGTTATAGGCTTACTTTTTTGGCAAAAATCCATTTGTTTTTGTAAAACGGATTACTTTTTGTACAAAAGTATGGTGTCAAAAATGGCAAAATTTCGATCAAAAACCAAGGTTATAGGCTTACTTTTTTGGCAAAAATCCATTTGTTTTTGTAAAACGGATTACTTTTTGTACAAAAGTATGGTGTCAAAAATGGCAAAATTTCGATCAAAAACCAAGGTTATAGGCTTACTTTTTTGGCAAAAATCCATTTGTTTTTGTAAAACGGATTACTTTTTGTACAAAAGTATGATGTCAAAAATGGCAAAATTTCGATCAAAAGCCAAGGTTATAGGCTTACTTTTTAGGCAAAAATCCATTTGTTTTTGTAAAACGGATTACTTTTTGTACAAAAGTATGATGTCAAAAATGGCAAAATTTCGATCAAAAACCAAGGTTATAGGCTTACTTTTTTGGCAAAAATCCATTTGTTTTTGTAAAACGGATTACTTTTTGTACAAAAGTATGGTGTCAAGAATGGCAAAATTTCGATCAAAAACCAAGGTTATAGGCTTACTTTTTTGGCAAAAATCCATTTGTTTTTGTAAAACGGACTACTTTTTGTACAAAAGTATGGTGTCAAAAATGGCAAAATTTCGATCAAAAACCAAGGTTATAGGCTTACTTTTTTGGCAAAAATCCATTTGTTTTTGTAAAACGGATTACTTTTTGTACAAAAGTATGGTGTCAAAAATGGCAAAATTTCGATCAAAAACCAAGGTTATAGGCTTACTTTTTTGGCAAAAATCCACTTGTTTTGTACAAAAGTATGGTGTCAAAAATGGCAAAATTTCGATCAAAAGCCAAGGTTATAGGCTTACTTTTTAGGCAAAAATCCATTTGTTTTTGTAAAACGGATTACTTTTTGTACAAAAGTATGATGTCAAAAATGGCAAAATTTCGATCAAAACCAAGGTTATAGGCTTACTTTTTTGGCAAAAATTCGTTAGATTTTATGAAACGGAATAAGGAATATCATAGGCTCGCGGTATGTGTTTGGTAGATACATGGATTAAGCCAGAACATAGAGAAACAGGTGTTTAATCGAAGGAAATCATAACACAGACTGTGCAGAAAAGTATAACCAGAGAAGAATCATGAGATTTATCCTTTCTTGGCAAAATAGCTAAAAAAATATTAATATATTTACGAAATTTCAAGAATTACTTTATACTTAAATTATTAAAGAAATACCCAATAAACGAATGCATTACCCCAAAGTGTATAAATTGAAAAGAAGGCGATTTCAGAATTGGTAGTACTACATTAGAAAGAAACAGAACCATCAATCCAGTCTTTCCAACCAGACCTTAATTTGAACAGCGAGACTAGAAATCTAGGCACCTCTTAGCAACGGAAAGAAATGGATAGGTCTAGACAAGGGCCGGCGATAAACAGATTAATAAAATCAGAAGCGGCCTCTATTGACGGACTAGGGAGAAATCGTATATGAATGATTTTAATAAAATGCCTATCTTGAGAAATCTAATTCGATGACATAAAACTTGGATGGATTTTAATCCAAAAATGCATCTAACAAAAATGTATTGTGTAAGAATATGAATTGCAATTGTTAACAAAATATATAAAAGTATATCTAATTCGAAATGAAAAAACTAAATGTCCATTCTACAACTTGGAATATACCTCTAAATTCTGCTAATATACATTCGTTCTTTTCATAGTTCAGTATTTTTCTTTCTTTATTCGGTAATCTTCTCGCTGTCCTCGCTGGCCAGGTCGTTTTCTTCAAGATATCACGCAGTTTGCTAGAAGACAATTGAATGACCTTGAAATCTTCATAGTAAAACAGAGACAAGAATGATAATGAGGCTAATCTAACATGTTGCAAGTAAAATGTCTGGACATTAAAGTATTATAAAATCTGTTCAGGGTTATAGTTTATTTACTGTTCCAGCCAGTTTATAAATTCATGACATATATTAATTGAAAAAGTCGTTTATTGTTCATTTTTACGATTCGTTTTAATTTTATTGTCGTATTTATGTAGCATCTTTTAAATCCAGACCATATCTTTATCTATATCTTTATTTACATTGATACCCCTCAAAACATGAAAAATAACATAAAAAATCATATATTTCCTTGGTTAAAAAATTAGGACAAAACTAATAAGTCAATTTGGAGTAAAATATTGGATAAAACAAATGGGATGAGTCTAATACGATCAAAGACACAAAACGGCTTATGGCTGCCATGTCAATGACTATCAGAAAAGAACAAAGACATATTCCATGTCATAACCTGTTATTGATATTCAAATCTAAAATTCAAATATCTGCTTCTTTGCATAAGGTTACCTGCCGAACGCCATGTAATTATGTTTTTCCTTTGCTAAGTAAAACGATCGAAGAAATAAACAAACATTTAAGCGTCGATAAAATCATGGTGTGGAAATTGTCAAATACCAAAACATTTTTTGACGACACTTTGAGGCGTTTTAGGTCAGACAGGTGAAGCAAATTCAATATGATATCCAGTTGTCTGGATGTTACCCTAAGCTGTCTGGGTTTCAATTCAATTCAAATATGATCCGCCGAAAAACTAATTCTCGATATAATCGAACCTCGATACTGTTTAACCTCAGTCTAAAAACGAGGCTACTGGTGTGTTTTTGACAACTCTCTGGCCATTGATTGAGGGTTTGAACATTTGCGACCAATGGACATTGCAGACATGCAACCTCTAACCAGCACAAAAGGCCAGTTTTATTAAACCTTTTTGTCTCTTCAGCTGTTCATAGTTCACCGCTAATTAACCTGATTTTCTGTCTGATCTGAGACCACAAAGAAAACCAACAATTGTAGCTCTCATTTGATTATCCCTAAAATATACGAAAGTAAAAAGCAAAAAAACTAAGAAATATTGAAACTAATAAGAATAACAATAAATGTAAAAATTTCTTGAACCGGGATTCACTAGCTTTATAAATGTTTTAATTATTGTTCTTTCTTTTAACTTTTTAAGGCAAGTTTAGTTTATAATCTTTATAAAGTTTATAAAGTTTAGTTTAGTGTATATACTTTTTTAAACAGAACCCTGGTTGATAACAGTGTCGTTTGGCACTGAAAAGGCTTTTAACCTGCATGAATATTTCTATAATTATTATTATTGTAGCGTTACACTTACAACCTACACTTCTTATTAATTGTAACAGTGGATAACGATTTATGAGAGAAAGCAATTCAGGATGTTTACGCGCTAATGTTCCAAACTTATCTTAACTTTTAACCTTTCTAAAAAGTATTTGAAGGAAAATAAAGTGTAAATAAACAAAGCGATAGTTGAAACTAAGTACTGTAAACCGATAACCTAACTTCTAAGAATTGATTTACTGTGTAAACAGCTGATCATATCAACTCGCTTACATCTAACCTTTACAGTTTAAGAGAGTTGCTTTTGTAACGGGAAATTTTACCCTTAAATATTGAACAATATTTATTTGATGTAAATTCAATTTTATTTGACGAAACTTGTAAATATCAAACCATTCGATATCATTACGTTACAGCATTAATTTTATAACTACAGCAATATTAAAACTTTTTGTGTTATATCTTTAAGCTATTTCCCATACTCTCTGTTCCATGATATCTTAATGATCATTAATCATTAACACAATAGCAATCAATATTTAATCATCATAAAACCAGTTTTTCCTGAAAGTTTTGCTTAGGAATAGGAACATTGTGCTTCGATAAAAATTGTTCCTGGATTTTAGTTCTCTTGCAATCATTCTATAGATTAAGTTTATCTATTTTTCATTCTACATTCTATATTTCAAATGTTTCGATAATGTTAGGATGAAATACATTATTTTGCGTATCCTTTTAAAACTATTTTAATAGAATAAAGAGCTACAATATCTAAGATCAATAATTAGGAAAATCATATGAAAAGTAAGCTATATATTGACTAGAAGCTCAAAAAGGCAGCTAATTCCCTTAGGATTCTGTAGGGCTTAGTACCATATCTTAAACTATGCAAAATGAGGGACCATTGTTACTTGGAGATCCCTAAACTCAAACTCTTTCCCTCTATCTATTCAAGACTTCTTCCCCCCTAACATTTAAAATGGGACAAAATCAAACACTAAATAATCGAGCAATTGTCAGTTTGCTTCTCCTTATGGCGACGGGGGTAACACGCACAAGTTGCACCGTGTCTCTTAGTTTTTCGACTCTTCTTTTCATCAGTTTTATGATTCCTATCATCTTGGAAACTTTCATTACCAAGCTCATTCTGTTCATTTTCTTTATCAAAAACGTTTTCTATCTTACCCCCGTCCTTTTCTTTCATTTTCGTCTCAATTCGTTCCTTAACACGTTCCGTTGTTTTAACATGTTTCTCCTCATCAGCGGTCAAATCGGACTTCTCCTCCGCATTGCCTTGATCATTACTTTTCTGCATTATATTTTCATTCAACTTCTCTTCATTTGAAAGCTTGCCATTGTTCAATGGAACAGCTGCTTCGAATCCGTTGCTAAGCGATGGTGGAGCAGCTCCTTCGACTTCATTGCTATGGTTTTGCTCCTTCGCAGTTTCTCCAGAACCCTTCTGTTCTCCAGTTTCCTTGTTTTCAGCGAGTTGATTCTCAATTTCATTGCGTTCAGAGTCACAAACGAGGCCGGGGTTATGAGTCATGCTCAGTCCCTCATCATTGATCCCATTCTCCATGACAACATCAACGTCATCAATGTTCAGAGCTTCCCCATTTTCAATTTCCGATTTTTCAGTACCTTGCAAATCGTTTTTTAGGACAGTTTCGGAATGGTTTATTTTCTCGCTGGCGTTATTTTCCTTAACAATGGCCTTTGTTCCAATCACATCACCATTACTACTAACATCAATCTCACCATTTTCAATCTCACCATTTTCTACTTCACCATTTATAACTTCAAAATGATCATCCGTCACCTCGCTACCACCTTGATTACTATCACCACCACCTTGATTCATATTTTCACCACCTTGATTCGTATCTCCACCACCTTGATTCGTATCTCCATCACCTTGATTACTGTCCTCCACAGCTACTTCTGATCCATTCACAGTTCCACCATTTGGTAAACTCGCTTTGGATATTTCTTCAATTACACCATTCACCTCCATTGGGCCAACATTCTGCACGGGTGGTGCTGCGGGCGATTCGCGGGATGCTTCGACTGATGCAGATTCCTCTGTTCGTTTTTTCAAGCCTTGCTGTTCGGAGATTGATTCCATTGATCCATCGGACCCAAGTGAAATTGGTGCTAAACAAAGATAATAATTATGACGTAATTCAGCATTGGACAGTTTTATGAAAAACAAACCAACTATCTCTTCTGAACTGCGTAGCATCAATTTGCTGCTGCTGCGGAGGGTAGGATTGCTAATTGGAGGTAATGGATTTGACAGCCAAAGTACGAGTAAGACCATGGTTTCATGGCTGCCAAACATGAGAAAAATTACTAAAAAATTGCAAGACACTACCAAATCTGTTGTGAAGCAGATATGTTATTTATAGTGCACTCTGAAGATCAAATCATCATGAATTCAAATTTATACCAACATAATTTATACTAATTTATGCTAAAATATACTTACATAATGTTCTTGCAAGAAGACTAGCTCGTCGAATGCATTTCCTCGCCAGTTCACGTGACATCTTTCTTGTTCCGGGGGACATTACACATCCTGGTGACGGGGGTCGTGACATTCTTCGCTTTTTCAGTGTGAATCCACTTCTGATTTCTTCCATTAATTTATCAACAATGCAAGTTTCTTCTGGCTCAATAACACTGGGTTTCTTTGACTTCACTTTCCCACCTTGTTGCTTCTGTTTCTCTTCCATTTCTTTCTTCTTTCTTTCCTTTTCCAGTCGCTTCTTTTCTTGAATCCTAAACTGCTCGTTGTCCTAGATTTAAACAAAAGTTATCATCATGATAAATGCATCCAAATCCTGGTCTTTGCCTGTTTACCTTCTTTGCCATCAGCCCCCCAATATTCTTTCCCCCTATCTAACATTTTATTAATAATTCTCCTGCCTTCACTGCCTTTCTGTCCACATTTTTTGTCGATTCCTAATTTCTCTTCTCTCTCCTTCCCCTCATATCTTCGATTCCCAGCCACTCCCTTCCTGCTCTCCAGTTGTATTCCATTTCATCAATTGTTCTGGATTTCTTTTTTCATTTCTCTTTCGTTTGCAAAAGTGAAAGTGGACTTCACGTTGATTTTTTTGTGAAATGGCAATACTTCAACATTACCAGCAACTAGGGGTTGTTGTGGTTTAGCTAGTTTAAAGGCAGTCTCTTCTCTCATACTCCTGAATTTTACATTAGGAACCACTCCATACCTTATAGACTGAGAGCAAATTAAAAAATGTAAATGGCAAAAAAATGATAATTTACCTTTTTAGCTGTGTTAATGTTATCACAAAACTGTTTGAAAATATTGAAAACCTCTTCTAATTTGAACTTTTTTACATCTTCGCAAAGATAATTGGCGAAATCAGATTCAGATTTTCTTATGTCTTTACAATTCTCTTCAAAAACCTTTACATCTTCTAATGATGCCTGTATAAGAAAGAGAAAAACATTATACTCTTCGGATAAAAGCAAATGTAGATTGTCAAATCATGAGTGGAATGGGGTCAATGCTACTAGCAAAGAAGAAAAAATTGGAGGCGAAGAAAAACAAGAACTTTAGAATTAGACAAATGGTGGTAGATTCCAGTAATTCGCCTAAAACAATAATGAAAACATCCTCAAAGTAGAAACCCAAACAAGCTCCATTTTCATTTTAAATATTTAACTAGATTAATCAGACTCTCCTTGATCAGGTCGTCAATACCCCCTAGCTTTTCCCAGCTGCATCGATGTAATTGTGATCAAGATAGATTCGACGCTCATTAGATGATAAAGTGACATTCCAAATGCAATAAGTCAGATCTAATCAGCCTTATTAGAAAGCCTAATTTACCTCAACGGCAGTATTCAATTGATCTTGTATATCTTTATCTGCATTTTTCAATCCATTTTGCAATTTTGTCACATTTGTTTTCAAAAGTTTGACTTCTCCTTCAAGGTTATCAATTGTTACTCTACAAAACCGAGAAATTGTTGACGTTTAAACTGTCGTTAAATTCAAACTTAATTCTGGGTTAAAAACAATGTGTCATTTTCTGACATGGCAACCATGATTAACATCAAAAGAACCAAGGGAAGAAAAGTCTTCGATTCAAAACTCGAACTGTCAAACCATTAACAAGGCCAACATAAAAAAACAGAATAACCTTGCATTCACATTAATAAACGGAAAGTTTCCAAATACACGTAATTAAGACTGTGGAGCTTTTAAAATAATTCATTTAACACTGAGCATGGGTAAGTTATGGAACTTGAACGAACACTGACCAAGAAATCTTCAAAAGCAACTCGATCGTTTATGCAGGCAAGGCGTAATTTCGTCAAAAATTCTTAAGATATTTCCACAATACAATATAAAAAGGTGCAAAGGGCGACGTTGTAAGTATCTTCACCAAGATGGGCCACCAACAAAGATCGGTTGCCCCTCCTGCCTCAGAAAATAAGCTTCTGTCTTCCATTTTGCTATTGCTTTGCCTATTTTGCACTGTTTGTCTTCTTTCCCTGGAATGCCATTGCTGTCCCTGCCCTCTCCCCACAAGAGAGCATATATCACATACAACAATCAAGCTAAGGTAGTATTACACATACTTGCAGGCACGGTCGATATCAGGTATTGTTTCTGGAAATTGCAGCAGTTCCTTCTTCTCTTTTTCAATTACCTTTATAAATAACAAACCATTTAGATTAAAACAGGGTTGCATGCATAACAGAAAAAAACACCTTTGTATGATAGTATCTGGCGTTCCGTGCAATGTGCTGAAAAGGTTCAAAATGAAACGGAAATCACACAGTCATGACAACTTAACAACAATAATCATAATCATGATTCTGATTAACTCAAGAATCCCCTGATGGATTGGAGGATGAGGGAAGGGATTGTCACTAAACAAACCCTTTTGACATCAAATGATGCACATTAGCAACACGATATATTCATTTTCAACCCAGGGAAGAAATCATAGCAATAACAAAAAAAGAAAATGCATAATTAAATAACTAAATACAAAAGACTTTGTCTTAAAATTTCTTATCTCCAAGATAAGTGTGAGGACCATAGTCCCTGTCCCTACCGTCTGTCCTGGCCCCCGCTCCATTCTTGCATCAAACGGCCTGAGATTTTTATAAGCATCATAATGATGCCAACTTTGCAAAGGATAATTAACTGTTTTCCTTCAGTGAATGAAAGATAGAAAAAAAATAAACTGCAAAAAAACAACTTGAAAATACCTCGACAATGAAATGCATCAAATTCATTCGTGGTTTATTTGCTCGTGTGTCAGTCAATTTTAGCAACGAACTGATTTTGAATCCCTGAGCGTTACCTACACTTGAATTCTTAAAAATGGAAGACAAAGAAAATTCATCATTTTATAAAAAGAAAATTCACGATTAACATATGATTCATTCTTTTCTTCAACCATAATGGTAACATAACATGGTAACATGAGATCGTTTTCTGGATTTACGTAGCATTCCAGACAAATACCCAATAATGCAAAAAATGTCAAACTTACGTAGTTCAAAAAGTTTCCAACTTTGAGAATAAGGTTGAGAAGTTCTGGAAGAAGTTCTGAAGCCTGAAGATCTGAAATTGAAATATGTGAAATGAAAACCAAATGAGTTTGGAAGATATCTTTTGAGATGATCGTCACTCTTACCTGAGAGACCAAATACAATGGAACCCTTTTAAAATCATAATCGCACGAAGCGAAAATGCTCGAATTAAGGCGATAAAGGCAACCTCAAACAACAATCATAAAAACAACTGTTAAAAACAACCGTAAACAACAACTGTAAACAACAACTGTAAACAATAACCATAAATCGCAATCGCAAACAGCAACCGTGAACTGTCACAAGGAATTGAATGTCGTACAAGGAAAGTCGGTGGGTCAATAAATAGGTAAGAACAGTTAAAAATGCATTGATTTTGCAGTCACTGTAGATTTCGAAATTATGTTTAAAATCACATTTTGTGAAGAAATGAATCAGTTCATTTAATAATGGCTGCCTTTCCATATTCCAATTTGTAGATCAGTAAAAACATACCGTCAATTGTTTTCTGTAAAACATCTATTTGCGGTTTAAGTGCATCTCTATTCGCGATAAATTCTTCTTTGAATATCATGCCATCAATTCGGAACTCATATCTAGGGTCAACAATTGCACCATGAAAAAAAGGAAGAGAGGGACAGATGTTCAATCACCATCCTAACACCAAAGAAAGAGGAAATTCCAAAACAGATCTGTTTATGAATTCCAAAACAGATCCTGCAATCAAACTTTACACTTTTCCTTTTGCAATATCCTTGTTTACCATATTGAACAGGAGATATTCTCTCCTTTACTTCGCAACCCTTTGAAATGGAAATGTGTCCATCACCGCATAATTATTGCAGCGATTATATGTCATCAAAAACCAGTGCTGAGAATAAAATAATGATGTTACCTCTTCACTCCTAAAAGACCCATGAAGAATTTCTCAGCATTGCCAAGTTTGTTTTTGTCCCCATCAAAACATTTGAAAGTTTCGATCTAAGAAAAACGGAATATTGCATATTGAACAAGAGAGAGGTGAAGATCCGGAAAACAGAAAAAAAAGACAAATATAAAGTAAACAGAACAAAACAATCCAAGATGTTGGCATCAGAAAGTTATCTCGGTGGAAATCAAATTTGAAAATAGAAGACTACAATATGTATAAATGATTGAAATTATTGACTTGACATGTGTTATTTTCTGCATTCCTTCATTGCTATCTATTCATCTCATATGCCTGGTAATGAAATTTAAATTTAAAAACCACCAAATTAGATAATTCTATTAATTATTTAGATGATTGAAAAATATGGAAATTACAATGAAATAAATTTTTGTATCGGAAGAGTGATGCTGGCACAGTTATACCTCACTACTATCAGGTAACATCTTCTTTAAACATTTCAAACGATCAATTCCAAATTCCTTATTGTTTCCATCTTTAATCAAATGCAAAATTTTTTCAATGGGCCTAGGAACAATAAAATTCGTCAAATTATTGAATTTATTCATAATAATCCCGATCATATTAATTTATTATTACTAAGGTTGTAAAGAGCAGCAGCATCAACTTTCTTCAGAAATTATTTAAACGATTTTAACAAGTACTTTGCAATTGCAATTTGCCTGAGTCAATTGGAAGATCAGACAATGCTACAGAGTAACAAAGATGAAAATGAAACTTTCGGACTGGTAACATACTTATGGGGAGGGTTGAAATTGTTTAAGGTTAAAGGTTAAGGTTATAACTTTAAAGTTTAAAGGTTAGAGGTGGAATTGCACGTAAAGGTATACTCGAGGTACTTTTTCTTTCGAAACTAATAAGAAACTGAAACCTCGCATTATGAGCAAAGGGAAGAAAATAAACAGTTGAGGACACCAAATCGTTTAAAGTAAGGCTTAATTAAAAAATAAAGCAAGAAATACTTTTTAAATTGCTTCAGGAAAATGTTCACATTCAAACTACGCTTCTGGTCCAGCAGGCAAATCTGAAAAAAAAATTCATAAGTAAGCTATCCCACTAATAAATCTAAAATTTAGCAATACGAAAAATGAAGCCCCCTTTAAAGAAGAAATCTAAAGCATGCGCCCAAAAAGTAGCAACATTGAAACTGGAAAAAGAGTGAAAACGAAAAAAAGTGAGAACTAACCTCTTTGGGAACAGCCTTCTTTTCTTCAGTTTTCTTTGTCTTTTCAATCACTTTTTGTTTAAATAACTCTTCTTGGGCTGCAAAATCAAGTGAAACGCCATCCATATTCACAACTTTGTTCCAAATACTATTGGATCTTTGCAACATTGGTGCAGGTATTTTGTTCCATTGCAATTTCTTCATCTTTGACTTTGGTGCTACAGGTGGACCAACTTTAGACACAGGGGCTGGAGGTCTTGCAAAACCAACTGGAGGTGGTGGGGGCCTTCCAACCATTCCTGGAGGTGGGGGTGGCGGAGGTGGGCCACCCATCCCTGGAAGAGGAGGAGGGGGAGGAGGTCCACCCACCCCTGGCAGCGGAGGTGGTGGAGGTGGACCCCCCATCCCTGGTAGAGGAGGAGGTGGAGGAGGTCCACCCATCCCTGGTAGAGGAGGAGGAGGAGGAGGTGGAGGAGGTCCACCCATCCCTGGTAGAGGAGGTGGTGGAGGTGGACCCCCCATCCCTGGTAGAGGAGGAGGTGGAGGAGGTGGAGGAGGTGGTGGAGGGGGTCCACCTATCTCTGGTAGAGGAGGTGGTGGAGGAACTGTGGCACCTGGAAGTGGCTGTGCTGGGGGTGGCGGTGGTGGGGGTGGCGGAGGTGGTCCAGCTGCTAATAAAGGGAGTGGTAGCACTGGGACAGATGCACCACCGTCTAAGGAAGGTGGTGGAGGCGGCGGTGGTGCTGGAGGAGGAGGTCCCGACGTGGTTGAAGGTTGTGTCGGATGTATTGTATCAGTTGGTTTTATCACATCAACTTGAATTGCTATGGTGTTTGTAGATTTAGAGATTTCTTGCTGTAAATTAACTTGCTCGTCTGTCTGTATTTCTTTTGAAATGTTTTCAACTTTTTTTCCCTGATCAAATGATCTTATTTTCTCATCAATTTCCTTTTCTTCCGATGATATCACAACTTGTCTTGTAATTTCTTCGACTGAATGCCAGATTTTATCAATCAACGGACTTTCACTGTCAAGCGCAAATAGAGACTGCAAAATTCCGAGCAAATTTGTAGCATGAGGTTTATTTGCAATCTGTTGAAAACAAGAACAATTATTTTCACATTTGAAACTCCACCAAAGACAATGCAGGCTTAATCAAAAACTTCAAATTGAAAAATGCATATTACATCCAGGTTCGATTCCAGGGTCGGTTTAATATGAAAATATCGAATTTCTTAAATAAGTCTTGACTCAAAAACTTTGCACCTTTTTCGTAAATTAATTTTTTATTGGTCTAGCTATCCAACAAGCTTTTCTTGTGTGAGACTTCATCTCTTATACCCCGATCTCTAATTCAGCCCCCCCCCCCCACCTTAATAAAACTCTCTCTATATTATCCCTGACTTCGTTCTCCTAATTATACAACCCATTTCTCTAAATGTTTGTTCTTAACATCTCTTTGACTCTATTTCTTCGCAGAATTGTAAACAAAATTATTTAAATAGATCCTCTTTGTCTTATCAGCCTCTTTTTTACGGGCAACCACCGGTCCCTCCCCCTCCTCAACCCAAATGTAGTAGGACTGGACGCTAATGTTCTTTGTAATAATTGTAGTTGTTGTTGTGTTTGTAATTAGTCAATTGTTTATCTCTCTTCGAGTCGCACGCGTTATTCTTCGTCACAATATGTTAATTACTCAGAAGTTATAGGTGGTATCTAACCCTATAACACAAATACGACAATCTCAAATTTTGAACCAGGTTATCTCTATACCTCGATAAACAATGCATTGAATAATTGCACAGGATTATTAAGATCAACTCCATCATCACCAGTGAGTTCATCTTCATCTTGAATTCTTTGCTCATCAAAAGCATCAAGTTGAACAAACAAATCACTGTCATCAACACCAGAATGTCTTCAAAAGATTTAACAAAACAATCATTGATCAATAAAAAAACAAAATTTAGAGAATCACATCTAGTAAACCTGGAGGTGGGGTGGGCAAACGTGACATGATGCTAATCGTGCCCTTAACAAGCGGGTGTAAGAGGGTAAGAGAAAGATAGACTTTGCGTCGCCACAATGCTCAACACTTGTTTCTCTTTTCTACGAACTACAACTCAGAGAAACTCACGGAAGAAGAACTCATGAAGACATTTGATATCGATTATCATCAGTTAGCTTTGAATTTTACTGTCTTCAGTTCACGGAGTTACTCTCCACTTGTCACCCCCTCCCCTTGTCTCTTAGCCTTTCTTGCACCCCTGTTCGCATAATTCAAGCCTAAAGTTGAAAAAATATTGTTAAAATAGGAGAAATAAGGATAGGAGGATATTTCCAAGTCACATCCCTTCAAAAAGGATAGGCATTGGCCAATGGCAATCAGGTTGCTGCGTTATGAGGGGGTAACGAACAAAAATAGTTAGAATCAAGTCTTCGCCATGCATGGAACGGCTGTAATTCCTAAAGCTAATGACAATAAATTGATAATATATAAATATATAATAATATATTGATTAAAATAAAAAAGATCAAGTTTAAAATAAAAGATTAAAAACTTCAAACGAGTGAAATGAAAACTTACTGTAAATTATTGAGAATATCCAGCAAACCAAGACCTGAGAAAAAAAGGAAAAAATTGAAAGATTGATTAAAAAGAAAACTGAAAATATCAGCATGTGATATTATACTAAAATTTTAACTAAAATCATGTCAATAAAAATGGGAAGCTAAGAAACTAGAAAATAATATTGTTGGTTAAGGTGCATTACATTTCCCACTTATATCATAACAAAATAGGCACGATATTCAGTATATTTCTTTTCAGTATTCTAGCAAGTTTCATCATACTTCTTTATTCATCTTTCATAAAAAATGTATAAAGAATCATTTTAAAGATTCGAACATTTCAGTCGAACTTAATTGGTTTAGCTGTTGCATTTCAAAGGGGGGGGGGAGTTCTAAATTATGTACGGCACTTTTCGGGCTTTCTTCTTCCTTTCTTATCCATAAAAGAAATAAGTTTCATTGTGAGAAAAGATTTATAATTTCTACGTGAAAAGTCTTCCACATTCGTACTTTCAATTGGCATCATATCTCTCAAAGAAGAATGCCTCATTTTGGTCCTTCAGTGCCATGATGATGGATAACCGAGTACCTAAGAGTTATGGGGGGGGGGGGTGATAAACATCTCGATAGTGAACAATTAAAAAGTTTGTAAAAAGTGCATTTTTTGTTTCAAAAAGCAAAAGAAGATGCGAGTTACATCCATTCACCAGCAGCAATGCAATTACATTTTGGCCAGAAATTGATATACATGCATTTTTTTATAAGAAACACTCTATACGAAACCGACCCCTAGGATGGCAAAATAGTTGAGAAACCAGAGCACAAATCATACTCAACCTTAAGAAACTGATCGAAAAGCAGAAATTTCTTTGATTGCTATTGAATGGGTTATTCTTTCAAAAATTTATGAAATCCATGTTTATCCACTGAGTGAAATGGATATGAATTACACACCATAATTGAAATGTTAGATGGTTGAAATTGAAAAACGTTTTTCTATAAAAAGGTACCTTTTCTGGACTTAGGTATTTAAAAAACTTTGAAGATACTTTTAGAACTGAAATCAATCAAAAAATTAAGAAATTGAGTACTAACTCCGAGCTTAGCTTCTTATAAAAAAATTGCATGTAAATTGATATTGACTGACTTATGTTCAATGACTCATTTAGACTGCAGACTTACATTGTCTTAAAATCTCAACCACAGTTTATCGTTGCCAGAAGTCGATTAATTATTCGAGATAATGGTGGGAAACCAAAAATATTTTGGTGCACATCCAATGTAAATAGTTTTGAATCTCGGGCTTGACTGGAGTCTGCCACGAAACGAGATTGTTTATCAATTGACTTTCAACTATAAAGAATTCATTTGATTTGAGCTAAAACTGTGACTGTGGTACTAAGAAACACTCATGAAAACTAAAATCACAGGTGGCAAAAATAATAGAAATATTTACCAATGAATTCATTTCGTAACCGAACTCTATCGTCAAAGTTTTCTGTTGCAAAGAGCAAAGCATTTATGAATGCAATGCAAGTTGTTTGATATTGTGACAACTCAGAATCTTTTAATTCATTCACAATAATACTGAATCGATATCTTTGGCCTTTCTCAACCTGAAAAAAACAAACAAACAATTTCCTTTGTCTTTAATTTGCTTTTGGCTTGTATTACTTGCATCACTATGATAATTAGCAGACACGTTCCCTTCTTTTATAAGAAACCATGTTGTGCGACGTCAGAAATCTAACATTGTAAAACGCATCGTTTGTGCAGGGCCTCCGACGACGGGGGGCTGGCACTTTTTGCAAATTATGCCTTAAGAAGGCAGTTCATCATCTTGTAGTATTTTGGCATCGAAGCTTGCCCCCCCCCACTTTTTTTGTCTCGTCGGAGGCCCTGTTGTGCCACCCTAATGTTGTTGATTTAATACAACAATCAAACAGAATGTAACGGCATTCCTAAAGATCATCAAAAACATCCTTCAGCTTCGAAGCAGGCACACTTTACAAGGCGAAACATTACTAACTTAAGTTTTATTCAAATCGATGCAGTTTTTCATATTGTCTTTCTTGCTTTACTCAATTAAAATAAACGGTTCGTCAAATCAATAAACAATAACAAACAAAGTATTCGCCTCCCTGGTCCAAGTGTTTTTATTTTGGATAGCGGGTGGGGGGGTTGTTGGACAAAGGGTAGCAAATCTTAAACAAGCAAGTCGGAGAATGCTCAGGATAAACTGAGAAATTTAAAAAAAAATGAAGAAAATTGCTTAAAGGCTGCTTTTACACAGACCTGACTTCACTGATATGAATGACATTAAAAAATTAATAGCATATGGCGAGATATGACCACAGGTAAAGCTGATAGACTGAGAGCCTGCGTCACAGACCGTCAAAATATTAAATTAACTTATTTGCAGACTCTCGTAATGGATTTCTTGTTTTGAAGACTCCCCGACTAGCAGAATCTTAGTGCATTTGATTCGTAGCAGGGTAGAACCACAGAAAAAGCTGATAACATCAGAATATGAAGTCATTGCTTTTCGAGGGTGGAGAGAACTACAACTTAAGCGTATGCAAGAGACTGTCTTGCTGTGTTCCAATTGACCCCGTTTCGAAGATGCCAGAGAAAGTCGGAGGGGTTGGGGGCAACAGCTCCTTCTACACTTTTCTAAAGGGGCAACAAGGGCAAGAATTCTCCATTAACATTAAAATATATTTCATTTAACAGTGTTTCAATAATCCATTACAGATGATGATTTCATCAAGAAACCAAAACATCAATTCCAATTAATGTAAGCTATACAACGTGTATATAATGGGCCTAGTCAACTAAATCCTTATGATATATCGCAGCAAATCGTCAAAATTTTCGTTTTGAAGTTTTGATAGGGCCTTCCAGTCATTTTATCTTTTTGTGCCGTTATCATTTGATCCTGTTTCACATTTCTTGACAGTTACATCAATGAAATCACCTTGAAGAAAAAACGTACCTTATAAAAGTCTAAAGAATCGAGAGCCAGTTGATATCCGTTCTCATTGTACATCAGAACAGCACAAAGTAATTCCAAGATTTGTTTTTTTATCATGATGTTTGTCGTGTCCATTGCTGAAAAAAACAAAAATACAATCCATTACCAACAAAACCCATACTCGGCAGGCTAATGACTTGAGCATCTCTCCTTTTCAATTTTGTCATACGATTTGATCTAAAGTTTTTGTCTCCCTCATCTTGGTTCTAAAAATGGTTTTTTTCTGTCTAGCTATTGACATGAAAAGGAGGGAAAAGGAGAAAGATCGAAGACAGATGAACATAAGTAACAAACAGGTAGACAACTCATTGCTTAACGAAAAATGAAGAAGGGACTGTAACTGCTCAAAATTTTTTTACGCGTCCTCTATATCACCAAGGGTAGTTCCCCCTTTCACCTTCAACAATTCCATCAAATATTGACACAGAACTTAAACATGCCAAGATCTGTGAAGCTGGTTGGCTGATAAACAAATGTAAACAAACACTCTGATTGGCTGAGAGGCCTTTCCCTCGTCCCTGATGCGTAACACTGCTCAAGGGTGGCCAGGTGGGTGCAAAGACTTCATCAGAAATATGCGTTATTACAAAGACAACCTTGCAATCAATCTATATCTCATTTTGTCAGATAATATTGAATTTAAATGAATTAAATAACCCGTAACAAATCCTAACAACCTGTAATATTTACAGTTGACAATTTGAATCGTACAATAAGTATTTTACCACAATAATAAAGCCTAATAAATAGTAGCATCGCCTTGTGACCACGCTCATGGAAAGAGCACGAAATCAGAGTGGGATCGCCGTGTTATGTACTCAGTCGGTTGATAAGCTATCCTATATGTATGTACATATAACATGCCGCAACAGAAAGTTTAATGATATAATATATGTTAAGAACTAATAACTGGTTTAAGGCCAATAGAACAATGACGGACTTTCCTAACAATCACATAGCGTCACTTGCCAAAAATAACCTGTGTTCCAGACCTCCAACCTCAACGGATATACAACTATTTCAGCCCTAACCCCTAATCCTAATCCTAACCCTGACGCTGCCAGTAAACTTTTCCCCTTTCATTACCATTCTCTCTTTAAAAGTGTTCTCTGAAGAATTGCTCAAAAATGATTTATCGCTCGAGTGGTGCATGTCAATTGGTAACCGCTGCGTAGCCGCTGCGTTGCTTTTTAAATTGTACAGTAGGACATGGTTGGCTTGAAGATTCCAGACAATACATCAAATATTCTAGACACCGGATAACTTCTTATCTCTTAAGTTGCTCTTTGCTGTCATTCACAACCGTTTCTTGAAATCTGCTGGACTTACAACCAGGGCCGCTTCTTGTATGATTGAAAGATTTTTGTAAGTAGTGGAATTTTAAAATAGAATAAATAAAATTAATAAAAACTGAACTGAGCCGCCGAGTGGTTTTAGGGGCAATACTGCAAAATGAGGCCCCTTGTGTCTGTGATCTGAGCAAGCAGAAGAGGCAGAAAGCAAGGGAATCTGGGGAACCTTGTAGGATGCTTCTATTGGGAGGTTCCTTGGATACATCTAAAAACTTGCAAACTGCCCGGTAATGGTGAACAGTCAAGCAATTCTTGCAGCAATCTAATTTCAATCAGCATCGAAAAATTGAAGCATTGAAATCAAATATGCCAGGAAAGGACCATTTCTTAGGGAATGGCCAAGGGTCTTGCTATCCCTTCCCGTGTCCAATGTTCCTTAGTTTCACAAATTAACTCACGAAATTTACAATCTCTACTTCCTTTTAACTCCAAAGTCTATATTTTCTCAATGAGACAAAACAACAAAACAAGACAACAAAATAAAAATCTCAGAAGACGTCCTGTGTTATGGGGAAAATATCAGCACAAAAATCCCTTGCTTTTTTGATCTACTGAGACGCTTTCGTCGATTTGCAAAGTGGCGGCAATTAACAAAACAGGTGTCTCCGATTAATAAAAACTATTTTCTTTGCTTCCGGAACGCATTTTAATTGCTAATTAACATATCCTATTTCTACGTAATGAAGGAGGGTCGATCTTCCATTTAAGCCTTGTGCAAACGATTCCTTGATCAAAAAGTAAATACAACAATATCTTGCTAAACTATGCTAAATTCAAGAGATAAATAACGTGTTGTCATCAAACTTAGGCTAATTCTAACTCAATATTGTTTGTAATTAGCAAAATTCATCCTATCTGAATAGAAATTCCTTAAAATGATTTCAAATTTCCAGGAAAGCTTACCCTCTTTAGTGAACAGAACCCCCTCCTTAAAGGGGCCCCCAGTCTATGCTCGGCACCCCCCTCCCTTCTCCAGAAAAATTTGCAATTTGAGGGTCATTAGTTGATAACTAACTTCCTCTGCGCTCTCAAGCGTGGTTGACAATCAACATTTGAACAAAAATATTCGCTTGATAAAAGGTAATAATTAGTTGTAAATTAATTAATCTTTCTTACCTAATGCCAATTTGTGCACCATATCCCCATAGTTTGTGACAAATTCCATGCCAACTTTGGAATTAATGACGGCTTTGATGCAACGAGCCAATTCAAGTTGCAAAACTGCATCAGCAAATTTTACGTAGGACCTTTCCGACATTTGTCTCATCGCTGAAAACATAATTTCAAGTCCATCATGAACAAGAAATTCAGTCATCCATGCTCCATTACAGTTTTCCAACTGCCTTCGTAAGGCTGTGTAGTTTGTTGCTGTTGGAATCGTCAAGAATTTTATGACCAACTCTGAATCTACATTCCAATTAATTTCATCAAGGTTGTTTATAATTTCCTTTTCTTTATCATTTCCATCCGTTTCATCAGTTGTAAATTTTTTCTTCACAAATTGTTTCCACGATTTTGTCTTCTTCATTTTATATAAACCAGTTTATGAACCGAAAACAAATCCTTTTAGCAAACGCGATCAGACTTTGTTAACTCCTCATCGCAACCTGCAAGTGAAATGATGAGAATGAGTGAAGACCGCTCTTTTGTCAATTCATAAAAGGTCATTACTTACAAGGCGAATTCCATTTGTTTATCTTGTTTACATGAAATCACCCGCCATCACAAACAATTGAATGTCAATCAAATCCATTTAGCATCTTATTGCCACATGCACTGCAAACTATATTGCTTGCCGCAGGGGGGGCTTTCTTCATACTTCGTAATTTGGGGCTATTTCAAGTAAGGTGTTCTTTAAATTGTCACCTCTTAATAGGAGCATGTTTTTTTAAACTCGTAAAATGAGTGAAATTCTTTTACAAAAAGTGATGGAAATACTAATTAGTGGAATTAATAAAATTTTGTTTGATTATCATTTTACTTCTGTGGCCCACTTGACAGCAGCCTTTCAATGGTAGCTCAAACTGTCAAGATTCCAAAAAGCTTCCATTTAGGATACCCAGTAGGAGAAAGGTGTCTCTTTCTTTGGGACTAAATCTCTCGTAATTTCCACCACATATGGATGGCCATACGCAGTTAAACAGACTTCAATGTAATGGTTAACTCTGAGGATTGGTGGAGATTGGCGCACGAGACTTGAAAGAAAACAACAGGATCTATAAAGATTTTTCAAGATTCATTAAACAAATAAAAGGATTTTTCTAAATTTTTCTGCTAGATTTGTTCAGTGAAGGTTGTATTATTTCCCTGGGGTCTTAACTTCGTTGTTCTTATTTTAGCAACAAACGATGCTTACTCATGGCTCGTTAACAATTACAATTTAAAACAGCAATAGCACAAAATATCTAAATCAAAGAGAAGAGTTAAAAAGACAACATTAATACCTTTTACAATATGAAAATAACCAGGGGCGGATCCAGAAAGGGTTCAAGGGTTTCAAAATCCCGGTCAGATAATTTGCGAAGTAGACCCCCTATTTTGAAACACATGTAATATTTTCCGCCTAAACGATTTCTTTGTGATTGCGGTGTTGCATTTTTGAGCGCGGACTTTGAATGGGGAAGCAAATATATATTTTCCTGATGAGTGGATCACTGCAAACAAGGTATTGTTTTGCCCAATCACTTGTCACACGAGAACAAGAGGGGTCGGCTAAGATCAGTTCTCTCTTGAACGATGGAAATTTATCTATCTGCGTCATTATCTGTTGGATTGCAAAATTACATCTATTCATAAAAAGGCGAAAGCCTCTCGTCGACGAGTCCGAAACCGGTCACTAAATTGTTCTCCTTGTGTGACACTGCGACACTACTCATGACTGCTTGACTGTGCTGTAGGATAGGCGATACCTTTGATCTTTTTGGAGTGGATAAACTGGAGGAGAGCGAAGAAATGCTGGAGTTGGTTTTCACCATGTTAGCATGAGATCGTGTGAGATAATTTTTCCGTCTCAAATGGGTTAAAAATTCATCTCATATAAACTCACTGCGAAAGTGCAAAACCGATTTAACTCGTTTAATTGGAATTGCAGATCGTCAGGGGAATTAGCCGACAAAACTAAGGTCTCAGCATAGAGAAGGAAACAATTCTTAATCTTTGATTCTAAATCATTTAAAAATAAAATAAAAAGCAGTGGGCTAAGCAAGCAGCCTTGCCTAGCCCCACGATGGCAAGAGAATAGATCTGTTAGAAAATAGACGTTACTTTTGTATTCAAGGTCTTAATAAGCCCTAAGACTTTACCATTAATACCATCAATAAGAATTTTGTAGTCAACAGAATCAAATACTTTGCTGAAATAAACAAAGCATAAATAAAGGGGTTTCTTACTGAAAAAGAGTTTTCAATAATCGCACCAAGGCGATTTCATGTGAAAATACCAAGCAATGTGATAATTATCAAGGCATTTTCGTCACCCTCTTCAAAAAGCAAAACAATAACACCAATCGATCATTCTTCCTGGAAATATTTTCTCGAGCAAGCTTTGTGTACCGTTTGCCCCTCTCTGCTTCTACAACTTATAAACTATAAATCCTCAAAACTGCAATTATTTTCCTCAACCTTGAATTTCATATTTAATTCATAGACAACGCGATTCCTCTGGATTACTGTCCATCTCTAATCTGATGTTTGGCTTTTTTGAAAATAGACTCAACATTGTTCTCTATATCTAATCACTAATGATATAAATACCGCGTAAATGGCCTAAGGTGCAGGTTACAATCGAGGAAGAGTTCTAGGAAAGAGAGGGGGCAGAGGGATAAAGAGAGGGAAAGGAAAGGAAGGGAGGGGATTGTTAAGGAAAACGAAGTTAATCGATGATAAGAAAGAACGAAAACCACAAATTTTCAGCGAAAAAACCTTTGAATAATTTTCAGAATAATCGGCAAAGGAGATGAGAATCTTAAGTTTCTATTCACATCGATAAAATTTGCAAAAAAGCAGCCAAACAGTTAAATTCCCTTATACAAATAGCAAGGCATATGGGGGAAAAGAAAAAAAGAAAATTTTAAATTCTTTCATACTATGTCACTTAAACTATTGCCCATTAATATGGATGTTATGTAGCAAAGGAAGCCAAGATAAACTGGAGAAAATAAATGAGAGAGCACTACGTCTTGAGTACTCCGACTACACTCTTTTTTTTTTATAAGAATACTTAATTTTTTGCTGAGCCTCAATATTCTTAATTTTTTGCTATATCGGAATATTCTTAAACTATTCTTAGCGCGGCAGAAAATACGGATATGGCAATATATTGTTATTACTATCATCAATGCCAAAAATTCACACCTATTAAAAATATGGTGGCTAACAGAACAGGATATCAAAATGAAATCTAAAAAAGAGACTTACAGAATATCAATAAAAGAAGGAGTAGAGAAGTATGAGTAATTGAATGTCATAAAAAATTCAGAAGTAAAAAACACCGCTAAAAATAACTGTTTCACAAGATCTTGAGCCTGACAATATTCTTAAAATACTCTTAAATTTTACCAATTTTGAGCCTCATTATCCTTATAAAATTTATTCTTATAAAAAAGGAGTGTATTCATCTCCCTATGAGGAGCTACTTGCCAACTCGATAGAATCTACCATCCATATTACATCAATTAGAGTAATAGCATTTGAAGTTTATAAAACTCCAAATAACCTAAACCCTATTTTTATGAAAGACTATTTATTACAAAAAACAACGTCTCGTAACCTTCGTATTCATATCCCCCTTTTGATTCCAAAGGTTAAAACTACAAATTATGGTATCAAATCACTCAGTTTCCAAGGGCCGAAAATCTGGAATCCCCTTCCTGATGAAATTAAAACAGCCCAAAATACTAAACTTTTATTTTTATTTTTATTTTATTTCCATGTTATTTTATTATTATACTTTATTTTCTTTGATGTAGTAATATTATATTGTATTTAAACTTGTCTATTGTTAATTAACCAGTATCGATTAAATCAACCAGTATATTGTAATTAACCAATTTTATGTTGAAAAAATATTTTGAAGTTTGAACAATTCAAAGTTCTGATTAAAACTTAGTTCCATGAAAACAAACATAACATTACATAGATGGCAATGGTTATCCCATATAACAAACGTTTTCTCTATTTCTAGGTGGCTTCTTTCTTCTTAACGTAACGATAGGGCATGTCCCAACTTAAAGATTACAGCAAGAATAAAAATAAATCCCCATTCGCTGTGGTTCAGACCGTTCTTTTGTCCTTATAAATTCATTCGTTTAAGTGAGAGCTACTTGCGTAGGCCAAAGGGCTAGAATGCGTAGGCCACAGAGTTCAAAGCCATGACACAGTCTGCATGACATTTTTGAATGTTAAACATTCAAATCCGCTTAAAAAATATAACAAAGTTAATATAATACAATATAGCAGAAGTTCCTATCAATTACATTGTTATTCAAACCATAAGATAAAACCATCTACGCCTCTGCTATTAACTCTTGAGACAGCTTATGTCTTTTTATCTAATTTTAAAGAATCGCGTTAAGGAGCAGATACCTTATTAATTATGAACTGCCCTCGAAAAAAACCAGGTTCTGCGGGAGGGGCTGTTGAAACAAACATTGCAGAAAAAGAATACCCCAAGATAGGGCCATCGAGAGCCAGCAAGGGACACGGGGTGGAAATAGCGATGCCCCCTGGTGGTTGGACTAAAAAGTATCATGTTGCCATTACACTATAACTCTTTAAATAGAAAATTAGGCCCATTTTATTGCATAAGCGTTATTTGAGAAGTGATTGTAACGCAAACAATTTCAGGCTCCTAAAAGAGGCCGATAAACATCATTTAGCCTTACATAAGATACAATTGTCAACGATTGAAAATAACGCTCTTTGCCAGCTACCAAGTAGCTATGCTACTAGGATATGCAAGAGATTGGTTTTAGAAACAAATTGCTGTGTTTAACTGTTTAGGTCTTGCCGCAAATAGTTATCGAAGTTAGAGCAACAAACAGGAAACTTGAACCTCAAATTATCAAAAAAAAAATTGTCTGTATTTCATAAATATAGAATGTATTTATGAGCCATAGGTTACAAAAATCTTACTTTTGTCCCAACTACTTCTTTTCATATCATTCTATTATATAATTAACTATTACTTGGCATGGCAACCAAAGGCATGGCTCACCGCAAGATTTTAGATTACGCATTCAATTTTGAAAACAGACAAAGATTAGGATGTTTTTATTTGTAAAACATGCCACTAATATCGTTATGAATCCTTTATTTTACGTTCTGTTTGAAACTCAGATGAATAAAACAAGGTTCGACTTTGACTGTGGCTCCGCTCAACTTTGCCTTGCCATGTTATACAATAAAAGTAAAGTTATGGCAACCAATCCCTTAATGAGGAAGAGGCAACCATGGTGGTATCAGGGTGGCCTGTAGGGGGGTTGAAGTGTCAAAAAGGGGGTGTTGTGAAAGTACTTGAGCTCATTATTTCAGTGTTGTTTACTAACATTTTTGTGGTCTGTCGCACCATGACGCATTGGATGGCTCTCGCATGTCACAACAACACACAAAAAGCAAAAATTGGCAACATGATGACTTCAGCCCACCCCCCCCCCCTCTCTCTCTCTCTCTCTCTCTCTTATAGAAATCCCTTTTAGTACTAAACCCCAAACCACGAAATAAACGGGATTACTGACTGTTATTACCCTTTTCAGAGACTGTTTTTTTTACTTGGCGACCAGAACAATCTGAGGCTAAAGTCATGGTGACTACTTGTGTTTGATGGATGTTTTATGCCACTTGGCTACATTAAAATTTAAAGAACTTGACTTTGTTATTGGCTCGAATCTTACAAACGAATCATTTAACATTGGATACCTTAAATTGTACAAAGGTTTTTGTATATTTTTTAAATCAATTTTGCAAATTCTAATCAAATATCAAGGCAGCCAGGTTTAGATTCAGAAGTGCACTGCAAAATGAACAAAAAACAAAACACGAAACTCTTAACTTCGCAAGATTACTGCTCAAGAAAAAAACAGGCTTAAAACTGTTACATTTTAAGAATGCTTGATTGACTAAATTGCCTATGCTTGAACATAAAATAGAAATGATGAAACAAATGAAACATTCAAACTCACAAAAATAAACAACTGAACTACCTTGAGTTCGAGTTCCTAGAGAATTGTGCCCATGGTAGTGGTACATTTAATCAAAAAGAAACATTAGGTGAAGATCATGAAACGAAACAAAACATAAATTTAAAAATTCTTGAAAATGAGTTTGATTATGCAAAAGTAAACCATATCTTCCTATCATAACTTTCTCTCTTCGATTTTAAATATAATTTGATCAAAACTTTTATCAATAAAGCTCACCTTTATTTCATCAATTTGAAAAAGCTTTTGTTTAAAATAAATGCAAAATCTCTTGTAAAAACATGTGTTTCTTAGAGCGATCAATAACTTTCACAAACACATTTGCAGGTAATTGTGAAGAATGTTTTTCGATTTGAAATACTAACCTGCTTAATCTGTCTGATTCCACAAAATCCCCCGTTAGACTGATAGATTTGATGAGTTATCATCAAAAATGTATTCAAAAATTCAATGATGATAATAATGATGATGTCTTCAAAATAGTAAAGAAAACATCATCATCGTCATTATCGTCATTATCGTCATCATCATCATCATCATCATCATCATCATCATCATCATCATCAACATCATCATCATCATCATCATCATCATCATCATCATCATCATCATTATGATCATCATCATCATCATCATCATCATCATCATCATCATCATCATCATCATCATCATCATCATCATCATCATCAACATCATCATCATCATCATCATCATCATCATCATCATCATCATCATCATCATCATCATTATGATCATCATCATCATCATCATCATGAATGCCATCATAAGCATAATCATAAACTTAATGATAATAATAACAATAATAATAATCATCATCATCATCACGATCATCATCATCATTATCATAGAGTGCGCCTCTCCATTTCCAATGACGTACAAACATAAGATTGATTCTTGCTCCGTGTAAACATTACATTTGGTTGTTTAATTATTCAAGTAAATTAGCACATTAATATATACAATCATGATTAAATAACCCGACTCAATTTACGATCAAATATCCAATCATTTATCCATTATTTATTGTGGCCTTCTAGGTGCCGATCATTATAAAGCTCACCAAAGATTGCAGCTTCCTCAGTGGCGTAACTGAGCGAGCCTCTTTCATCTTTGATAGGTTGATCTTTCCGACCCTCAATTCAACCAACCCCTTTCCATGTCTTATTTATTCGATGATAGATTTTTTCATCTGTTTGCCATTCCCTAGCCCCAAATGCGTTTCTGAATTTGCTCATTTTCACAATTCAACATTTTTTTACTGCACTTATCAGTTTACTGGACTTTTTTTACTTCAAGGTCCAAAGTCAAGATTCGAAAAAGCCGATCAGCGTAAAGTTTCACCTCAAAATCATATCAGGATCAAACTTGACATTTGAAATCGCGATCCCCAATTTTTATCTCTGTATTTTGCGACAAATGATTAATTATTATTTAGCTTTGGATTAGTTTTGTAAACTCAAAATCTTTTATATTGCAGGTAAAAGTAGATCGGTGAAAACATTAGTTCGGCAATAAGTTCGGTTTTTCCTAGCCTTAAAATATTTGCAAAAGCTTATTTTATGGTTAAAAGGAGGGTATTACTTGAAAGGAAAATTAAGAAAGATTCATGATAATTGTAGATTATTTTATAAACGTTCATCGTTAATGAAAACTAACAAAAAATACAAGAATCAAATCAACACAAAATGTGATAAACCTAAAAATACCCAGTTTCCTTCAAAATTCATTATATTTTTCAAACATCAAGAGATATTCCACAATGATTAACACATTGATACCTACTATTTAATCGTTTATAATAACTTAAAGTTGTATTTAAAACATTAATAAGTTGGTAAAAAGTAGTTTTCTACTTACTGAGTCGTGATTGTCAGGGCCTTGTTCGCACTGATTATAATTTCTAGAATGAAAATGCAAACAGCAATTCACACCATCGATCTTTCACGTTTGTGATCAACATTTCATGATTGGGTCATGTTTCCACGCACACGACTTCAAGTAACGTGTCTACATTCTGTTCCTGAGTCACTGTTGGCTGTCAAGGTTCTCGCATTCTTGCCTTTGTTGCTAGGAATTCAACACAGTCAAGCTCAAAATGACCTGTTCAAATCCATATAACAATAAAATAACAGAAATGTGCAACAAAATATAATTTATGAATTTGAAAACAATTATTAGGAAGATCAATAACAAAAAATAATCTGAATTTTACCTTTATTGTCTCGCAATGTTAGCTTATATGATTTCTACCGATTTATTTACATAAGTTCAATTAAACAGGTTCAACCAAGGCTTAATGTAACTAATAATTAAACTTGAGCCAACGATTTCCAGTTAAGTCCAATTTCACTGCTCACCAGCTTCACTTATCATCATTATCTTCGCGCAACACTTGATATGTGGTATGCCAGCTGCCTTATTAAACTAAACCAAATTTATTGAAATGAAAAAACAACTAACATAATGCACAACGACAAAGGCAATAACCAAATAAAGGAGAAAGAATGAAATTACAAAAGATTAACCAAAACTGTAATGGTTAGCGAAATAGAACATCCATTCTGGGCCAAGATTCAATAAAAGCCGTGCCGGTTTTCAATAAAGGCCGCCCTTAAACCATGGGAACCACTTCGCTTCTGTAAAGGGGATAACTATTTACTATATTTATATGTCTGAAGATGGCATAAATTTGGACGGGCGCAAGTGTGATGCGACAAAATGTCATTAGAAAGGGCCACTCCCAAAAGTATATAGAAAATGCTTCAAAATAAAGAGGCAATCTTCCAATTTATGAAAAGTACGGCAAGTTGCGTTTATTTTCTTCTTGTGAATCTAAATTTATTGTTATTGAATATCAGGCATAATCTTTTGCTTATTCATTGACAGTTTTCATTCCCACGATAAGCCACGCCCAATTTTCACTAACAATTTTATCTCCTCAGGCCAAACACGCCCCTTTCTTTGCTGATCCGTTATAGATACACAGAATCGGAAGAAAACAGAAGCAAACTACAGTTTTTCGATTGCATTCAAAGTTAACGAACTCAGATTAAAAGTGAGTGTTTTTAAAAACAGTATTTAAAACAGTGACAAAACATTATCCACAACAATATACAATGTACAATAGTTACACATCCATGCAGTATATATAGTCCTAGTTATATTTAACTATCATATAAATTAAATTTTTAGTGCTATATGAAAGCCACAGTCTATAAGGGGGTACTCAATACCATCTTGACAAAGGACCAATGGAAAAAGCAAAATTTTCTGAAACTAATTGTACTAGACTTTGTCTTTTGATGAACAAATGTGTTCCAAATGCACATGGTTTTGGGATATACCTAACTGGCTTCAATGAAATGTACCATCCACTACAACAAATTTTATCTTCAACGCATCAAACATTACTGAAATTCGATTAAGGGAACAAAACTAGAAAATCTTTTGGAAGTAAAGTCAACGAATGGGGCGAAGTAATGTGTATTTTAGCCACAATGAGACAAGAACACAGAGGGTAAGAACAGGGCCCAGGGACCAGCATTACCATAAAATATAACCATCCGTATATAATTCAATAGTGTACCTTCTCTTTATAATATCTTCCTGTGATATGTACACTGAAATGGGAGGATACGACCCCTTGTCAATGAAAATATTGAATACCCGCCAGGATAACGATATTTCTCTTGTACAATACAAATCCCAACATCACATGCACAAAGAAAGCACACATTGTTTCACTTGTTATAATCCTGCCTACATTAATAAATGTTAAAGGAAACTTAAAAATCGCCTTATAATGACAGCTTTTCACCACTTTTAACGGAAATTCTAAATTATTTAAAGCTTCGAATGAGTTTACCAACTTAAGGGTTACATAAACAATAATAAATGAAAAATTTGGTGCAGTTGTTTTGAATTTTTATCAGAATTTTCTGAATTTTCAATCTATTTGATTGCTAGTTAAATGCTCATGAATAAGATGTTTTCTTGCGAAAATATTGCATTTGGATATATTCTTTTGCAAAAATCTTACTAAAAAATCGTTTCTGGATTGAGATTCATAACTGCTCACCAGCCCAGGACCAAGTGTTATACAAAGAGTTTCTTATAAAAAAAGCATAAAACTTTACATCTTCACATCATATTGGGACACAAAGGCATCATTGAGTTTGGTATTTTGATTTTATTTGACACAAGACCCTTGTTCTATTTCATTTTCTTAATTCAAACAAATGTGAGGAAAGCAACACAGCTGTTTTAATCAGTTTGGGAAGCTTGAAATTTTATTTTATTCCTCCTTTTTCCTTTCAAGAAACTTCATCACCGAAAAAACCTATCTACTGATAAGAAACAACACAGAATTTCATCTTTCAAAAACTCGATGCTAAAGATAAACAACCCATAAACAATTTTGATAACGTTGTACATTCCAACCCTTATATTTTTTGCTTTTCATAATCACATGTCCTTCATTAATTTTCCATCGGTAATTTTTCCTTGGTGCCAAAAGGTTTCTGCTTCAATTTCATGCGAGAATTCAACGATTGTCGGTAAAATCGGAGAAAAATAAAAAACCATTGGAAGCAGAGGGTAATATTACAACATTAAGCACGTGAATTCATCACTCAGTCTTTCTGCTTGAAACATGATGGCTCAAGAACGGGGAATAGATATGCATGCTTGAAAATGAGAGATGCCTTCCTGAAAAATTACGACGGGGGCTATATTGTCAAAAAAAGAAAGAAATATGGTTATGACTTTATGCTTATGATCACGCCCTAAACCCCCGTTATCCGTTTTGAGAACGCCTTGTTCGATACAATTCAAATAGAAATGCTTCACTGTTAAAACTGACATACAATAAAATGATTTTCTTACTTAAAGATTCTTCTCTTCAAATTTCATCATCTCTTTTTCAAACAATTCAGGCCTACCTGATCTTAAACTTCCTTACACTCATCAAATCACGACAAAAAGTTCTTCCCCGAAACCTCCTGGTCCTTCGAAAACGATGAGTAGCATTAGTTAGCATTACTAAACTTTCATCTAATCTGTCCGTTAATTCAATATCTTTTGGAGTGAGTAGGAGAGACCCAGCTCTACTTAACATTCATTATTAAGCAGAAATGATGCCCATTGAACCCATCCAAACAGGAATGATCGGAGGGTAAACCTGAACTACTTTAAGTATGCAAAACCATTAGTCCTTCAGGAACTTCACATAGCTGTTCTTATATCAGAGATTAAATTGGCCAAATATCCACCAATCGACCTGAAGCTAACTAATAAGATGGCCATGCATTATTTTTATACTGTGCAGTAAAACACCCTACCAATGGAATACAAAGCTAACTGCAATCCTTATCTTAACTGGTTTCTTCCAAAGTGAAATTACAATTTCTTCCCATTGGTCAGCACTCAATCTCAAAGGCACACGGATTACTTTCAACCACGTGCTACCTCGGGCCTTTTTGATCTTGCCATTCTTTGATACTTTCCCGTCAATGCGTTTTTTATTAAAAACATTCAACTCCTTTCACTACCAATCCATTTTGCAGGCATCCACACATGGCCGCTGTATCCTTGGAGTTACACAAGGGTTTCTTCTGGCTCCTCGTCTCCTTCCATTATCAATTCATTTGACAATCTTTCCAATTCATCTGAAAGATAATGACTGTCACTTCCGACATCTGAATAAAGTGAGACAACATCGTTGACAAAATGTTCCATAGATGGCTGCGACAATTGGTTCCATGCTGCACCACCAAGTAGTGAACCAGTCGAACTCCCCGATCCATAACTCGTTTTAGATGGCCGTCCTGATCTATAATTAGGCCGTATTTCATCAACAAAACCATTTTCAAAGTTTGGGACCGATCGTGGGCTACGTTCTGGAGTTCTTACTGTGTTATTCTGTTCCCATCGATACTCCCTGTATTGTTGTATGGAGTTTCTTTGGAGTTCTTCGATGCTACCAGTTGACGAATTCTTGCTTATTTGTTGATTCAACCTGGGGATTTGCGTTAATGATGACGATACATTTGTATTTCTGTACTGGTCTACAAGTGTGTTCGTTCGTGTATTACGTAATCCACTGTAGATGCCACTGTTATCAAAATCACCAATGACGTAACGACTATTCACCATTCTCCTACTCGAAGGACTTAAATCTGAAGATTCCTTTCGCAAGTTTCTGAGATTTGTTCGCAAAGTATCGAAATGATTATTCTGTAAAGCAGTTGAGTTGAATGACATTGCCCTGCGGGTTAAAGTGCTATCTGGATATTGAAATGATTCGTAGGAATATTCAGAATTATAATCAACTTCATCTTCATCTTCTTCTTCTTTTTCTGAAACATTCGTCGTTTCACCTAAGAAAGATTTTAATTAAAATTACATTTAATGAGTAGCTGTTATTGCAAATGCGTGAAAAAAGGAATACCAACAGGCTCTCAAAAGGAAACTTTCTGCTTATAAACCCTGAATATACCAAGGCTACATCATTACAATACCACAATATTTACAATACTACTATATCACAATATTAACAATATTACAATACCACAATATTTACAATATTACAATACTTCAATAGCAAAAGAAAAGCAAAGGATTCTACAATATTAATGACCTTAAACAAGTAATCTTTTTTACATCAAAATCTTAAATTAAATTAGACTATATCTTTAAGCCTATTAGCTAATCTTATAACTTTGTAGCGAAAGGCTTTTCCGCCCATTGATAATTAATTTTTCTCTCTACCCTGGGATACCAATGGGCACCTGGTCTAATTTTATGGGCACAGTCTGTGGTAACAAGCGGCCTATTTGTTGCTAGGAAACATGATGATTAGGGGAACATTTGTGAAATCAATTTAGGTCCAGTTTAATTAAAAAGAGATGAAGTAGATATTGGAAAAGTTAACGAATAAATTTTATCTCATTAATCTGGAATGTTTTACGGGAAAATGACTTATACAGAGAAGGTACCATAGGTCATGAAAAACATAATAAAAGATGTATGTATTAAAAATTTTTTAGCTACTTTTCGTTTAGAGGAGATTTTGCAAACTTTGAAAACAACAAAATAATGGAGGTAATTAAAGTCAACTCAAACCTCTGTTCAGAGCGGAGCTGCTTGTTTCCATAGTAACGTTAATATTGCTATTCTTAAGATTCTTCATTTTGCTTTCTAATTCCCGTAACTATAAAATGAAAGTGAGGCATCAAAATATTACATTGTAATGAGGTAAAAACCTATAAAATGAAAACGAGGCATTCCACAACAAAAATCCAGTCAGTGCACAAGGTTAATGCAAATGTGCCTTTTTCGGATTAATTTTTCACTCCAATCTTTCTGTGTCTATGAGCAAGAAGAAAGCAGAAGCGAGGGAAAAATTAAGGGCGAAAAATATTATTTGTTTATTTGGTACTTGAGCTCTTTGATGAATGTCTTAATAACGATGTCTACTTTGACCATTGCATCCAGGCCTGTTATGTGCAACTTGCAAGAGTAACAATGGGGAAAGATGCATTTGAGAATTACCACTGTTTGTTGCCAATGCAAATAGTACAAAAAAATCTCGTTTTTAAATGTTTACCAAACTAAATCAACAGCCAATTAATGAATCAGATCTCTTGCTAAAAGAATTATCAAAGTGAAGCATAACATACCTTAGCAAGAGCTGTTTCATAAATCCTTCGACGTTCCTTCCGCACTCTTCTCTTCGCTTTTGGATCAAGAGTAAGACGCTGTAAAAAGAAAACATTTAATTAGTAAATAAATCTATATCATCACTTAGATCTGAATCATTTAAGATCATCGTCGAGTTACAAGGGGTAAACATCATTGCCATGGTCATCATTCGATGCTAGGCAAAGTTACACGAGGGGTAAACATTATTGCCATTGTCATCATTCGATGCTAAGCAAAGTTACACGAGGGGTAAACATCATTGCTATTATCATCATTCGATCAACCTAAGATTAAACTTTTTTTGTTTCACCGAGTTAAGCTTTGTTAGCTATTGCCATATGCTTGATGAAATAACCTTAACAGTTTTTGGAGAACTCAAAAGATGGCTCAACATTCTTCAGGGCTATCTAAACTCAAGGAAACTTTCTTCAATGACCAAATAAACAAGGCGTGATCTGGGTGTGGCATTCTTATTCTCGTGGTTTTTTCGATATCCTTTCTTAAGACTATTAGCTGCTGAATTGCAATTTTATCTCGGGCCTAACCTTTGAACACTGCAAAACAAAAGCCAATAGCCATAAAATTGAATAGAAGATTACATTAACCACTAATTTACGATAGTATTGCATAACAGTATATAGTTCAATGTTCTTAAGCATATATTCAACCTAAAAACAGATCTCTTTAAACTGCTATGTTGCTTGATGGCTAGGGATTTGTTTCAGTCTAGCTTTGTGCTGCACTCATGAACCCACTAGGGGCGAAATGATCTGATTCCCTCCATTTACATAATTGACTCTTGTGTTTCAAATAAAATTAAAAAAACACATGATCTAGATGTGTTATCATAATCTCCATCGTTTTAAGCTGTCTGCGCGCCGTTGCTTGTCGAAGAACCGTTGTTAGAATTTAAACTAATTTTTTAGCTTTCTCTAATTTTCCTTCAAAAACCCGGCAACAACGCATGTTTCTGAGATTTTGCACAATCTAATCTGCCTAAAGCACCGTTTATAGCCACCGATGTTCATGCAACTGCTGAGAGCAATCATAAAATCAATTAAATAACCTTTACCTTTGCAGCTGCTGTTATTTGGCTTTGTATTTCGTAATCTCGAGTGAGTTTCTGCAGTTCCTACAATCCATTACTCAAAATTAACAACAATTTAAGCAAGCAAAGTCGAAACTTTCCAAAAAACACAAATAGATATCCTATAAAATAATAAATAAACCTTTTTATGCAGTTTAAATAAATCAACTATCAATTTTTCTCTTCGCACAAAATAATTATATTACTACTTATTGATATACTCTGAAGATGGCCCTAATCCCTGGGCAAAATAATGTTACAAATACTTCGAAGTTTAAATATTCACGTAAATATCAACTATTTCTTCTTGTTATCGCCGTTTTGTGTTGCTCCTGTATCTGTTTATATATTTGAAAGATGCCAAAAAGGAAGTGCTATTATCACCACATTACTGCCAATGTATTCCACTGAGAATACCCTAATTCTCTTACTTACCTCATTACTATTTGAGGTGTTGAGTACTTCATCAGAGAAATGAAACGTGGCACCAACACTTGAGTCCGCTGTTGAGGAGCTTCGCTCACGAACTGATGCAGTTATTTCCTTGAAAAGATGGAATATCAAACTGGCTGAAAGACATTTCTATATAATAAATAATAAATCAATGTTTAGAATCTACACGGAAGATACGACAAAGTTGTTTTGCGACATTTTCAGCGTATTGCAAGGGGTAATATTCTATGAAATATTATCACCTTTGCAAAATCTCTGCTGCACTATTCAGGTTCGAGTGTGAAATTTTCTTGCAGCGTTGCAAAGAGTATTAACATCGCAGATGTTTGCCTGAAATTTTAAAGTAATAAATTCACGTTTTCTTACTGTTTCTTGTGTTATTAGTTCTTTAAGTTCTTTTTCTCTCTCTTGTAATCTCATTACTAGCATCTCCTTCTTAGAAACAAGCGCTGCGACTAGATCTGAAAACATGTTCTCACCATATTCTAGAAAAGAATGTCTTAGGTTGAAAAACAATAAACAGTGGAGATGATGAGCAAAGAGGTACAGGAACAAAAACAGGATTGAATGATTGAGGAAGAGACCGATGCATATTGTATACAGCTGATTTATAATTCATTTGGCCTGTCTTTATTCACTTAGCTACCGAATTAACAATATAACTTATTGCTTTGGTGATACTGATTGGTTGACTGTGATTCATTGGCTGATTGGTACGATTGGTTGATGTGATTCACTGATTGACAGTGATTCACTGATTATAATTCATTGGTTGAATGGTATGCTGGCTGATTGGTATGATTAGTATGATTGGGTATGACTGGTTGACTGTGATCATTGGCTGATTGGAATGATTGGTTGATTTGTACCGGTGATGATTAGTTTATGTGATTCATTGATTTACTAATTGATTAATCAACAAATCATTCAATTAATCAATTGATAGACTTGTTGATTAATCAAAAAGACAACAAACTTAATGATTATTGATGATACTTAATGATTAATCTATTGATAAATCAATTAATTACCTTGATCATACCAAAATGCATCGCCTGAACAAATGCTACCTGTGAATTCAGAATCCATTGAAGTTGCTAATGATGATGTTGATCTTGACAAATCTTTTGCTATCTCTTTTAAGGTTCGTACAGCCTGAAAAACACTCAGATATTCAACTACAAATTACCCAAACGAAAAGTCAATATAATTAAAGTATAATTGAATCTGTAAACGAACCCGACAGATTAAATTTGAGACACAAAGGCTCTTTTACATTTGATTAACGCCCTGTTGATTAAGGTTGAAGTTGCTACTTGGCTTGAGATCCCACCCTATGGGGATATCTGCAAATTTAGCCAATCAGCAATACAGTTACTTAAGGGGATACCCCATGTGCTAACGTCTGTACTGTTAACGAAGGTACCTGAAACCATTCAGGCTTAATGGATTTGAAATCGCTGTAATAAATCACATACCTGTAGGTCTTTGTTGTTGACTAATAGTTGATGATATCCCACTGAAATTGCCCATATTTCTCGCGCATCAATTGTTGTTGGGCAGTACCAAGTATCGACGACAGGCTGAGGTTGGCGAGCGCGTAAAGTTGCATATCTGAAGACAAAAGGTTTACCTCATTCTAAGTGTAAAGCTTATAATAATATTGAGACAAATCCCTTAGATAGTATACTACTTCAATGTTTTACTTATAAAGTGAATGAGTAACAAAAGTCATAGAAAGACAGAAAATTAATGGAGAGACAGAAGCTTATGGAAATGAAGATTCTGTTCTCAGACTGGGACCAAGAAGATTGAAAAGATTCATGGAAAAAGATCCAGGAAACAGGACGTACCACATGACTAAGAAAAAATCACTTGTAAATTGAACAAATTGAGAGGCTGATTTTTATGCAATAATAATTTAATCTGATCCAACTAAAAAAGAAAGCATTCAGAGCAGAGAAAAAGAAAATATTAGAAAAAGCAGCTGATAAGAAACTCACTTGGTGATACTGTTCATACTTTGATTCGAACCAGTCCTAACAGCAAAGAAAATTAATAATAATAATAATAAAAATGCAAAATTTATATAGCGCCACAATACAAAATACTCGGTTGCGCTTTACAGTCTAAGTCCTATTTACAATGTAAAAATTTTGATTAAGAATAAATAAAAACATAAGATAAAAAGCATGTTATAATTTACAATATTATTATATTATCAATGCTAATGACAGTAAAATACACCTATGTAATGCTTTCATCAGATTAACTGCTATTTCATATTATTCATTTTGTTTCATTTTGCATAGCAGGATTAGTAATCAGATAAATATATCTTACGTAATCCTAAAGAGCATTAAAAAAGGCGACGAAAATCTTCGTTGGTTTAAACGTTCTTTTTTCCTCCCATTAGACTTACATTATCAGTATAAATATTTGAATATTCATATATATTTAAATATAATCTTAATAACAGAACCCGACGGTTGAAGATGTAACTTAAAGTTTCACGCATTATGCGATCTTCAGACAATATGCGATCTTCAGTTGTCTGAAGATTGCATCAAGCTATTTAGTTTAGTATAGCTCTGCTTCTTTGGCATCGAGCACTATTTTTAGCAGACCGGTTAACAGCAATTTTCATTATATTTATATATATATTACAATACATTTAATTATCTGAAGGGAAGATGAATATATGCAACAGAAGTAACAATATAGTTCCAAAGAATGTAGTTCAAACTCATAATAACTGAATTAAATAATGCCAGAAAAATTAGAAATCAGTTGTTACTTGCCAACTGATGAGGGGCATAGTCTGATTTATTAAAAGTCTCATTTTTCTGGCGTCTTTATTGCATGAAAAAGATTAAAAATATAATGATTTGAGCATTTATAACAGAGATCACGAAGCAGTTGAAAGGTTTAGAGAGGCAGAATACAAAGAAAGCGATATCAAAGATAAATTATGGATCCTTTTGACAAAGAATTAGACAAGAAATCAAATAAAAATGAATCTAAGCACCTTGTGAGATCTCGAATTTCAATAGAAAACTTTTTATCACGATAATACAGGTTTTCCATTCGACTCCACATGTAAATCTGCAATCAGAAAGACTTCGATAAGTCTCAAGTTCACAAAAGATGTTTTTAAATTTTAATCGCAAATCCTGAGGTAAACTGAGATGCATGCATTAAAAATAAGGTTCAAAGAACAGTCTTTTCAATGCTTGTACTTCAATTATATTCCATTGAATTATTTACAAGAAATCTTTCAGCTATCCAACAAAAGCAAAATATCAAAAGAAGAATTTTCTAGAAACTTTTTCACCCGATAGTCTATGGATGCATAAAATTCTTGTTTCTGATTTCCTTCGACTTTTTTCAATTTTGAATCTCGATTATTCATCTCTATTCAAACAAAAAAATCGGTCAAGCGTTGAAGTAAATGGATATGAAATTAAGCATAAAAGTATTTCAAAACTCTACCTTTTTTGCAACAATAGTATCTTCAGGAGTATATTGTCCAATTCCTCGATGACTCACACCAAGTTTCCAATTTTTTTCATTTTTATCCTTAGAAATACAAGATCGTTATTTACTTGTTTACTTGTCTTAAAAGCTCGGCAATTTTACATTAGAATGAAAGAAAATGCATCCAACACAACTTCATGCTGAAAACATACGAGGAATGATAATCAGAGATTATTTGCGACTCAACAGATTGTAACTACAAAGTGGAAGCACTCAATGGAAAGGTATCAAAGGACAGATATCAAGGGTTAGATAGCAAAGGTCAGATATCAAATGTTAGCTAGCAAAGTGTATGGAGCATGAATCAAAGGGCAAATGAGTTAGGAAAAAAAATTGTAAAAAAAAATAAAGGAAATATCAAAGGAGGTAAGACACGGAGCAAATAAAAGAAGAAAGATCATATCTAAAATAAAATAGAGAACGAAATCATGGGACAATAAAGAATCATAGGATATCAGAAAACATCATGAAATGGAAATCAAAGGGAAGCAACAAGAGGATAGAAAAAAAGAGCAAAGTGCATGATATGAATTAAAAACATGGCTTAATTATGAGAAAGGAATGACAGCAGAAGCAATTAAAACGGTGGACAAAGAGTTGATTTAAATGAAAATTACTCACCTTTGCCTCATAGAAATGAACTCCATAAGTTGGTAGTCTTTCAACAATGCTCAAAAAACTGCAAAATGTAATCAGATTTTATTGGAAGTTTAACATTTGAAACATTTGACGTGTTGATGATGAATAGGAAAATAAAATTCACTGCGAGTTGATAGAATGCAGTTATAATTATCAAAACATGGCAAAATAGCGAAACAGGTCCAAAAATAAATGAGAAATCAAGAAACAGATCATCAAATAATTCAGCGGTTTATAATTACATATTCCCAGCAGATCTTTCCCACATGATTTTTTTAAGGAAGCCAAACAACAATTTTTTTATTGTCCTGCCTTATTCTTGATTCAAACAGTAAAATTATCAATTCCTTCAATGATTTTTAATGATTTAATCTTGACTAATAGTGCTCCTATTAAGCATATATTTTATACCATTTTTAACTTTTAAATATCTTTTCAAAATATTTCTCTCTGAACCAGCGAATTCATAATTCACATTTAAATGAACGAGTCACCTTCAATTGTGACTTTGAATATGATTTAAACACCAGCAAAATCGGCCTAAAGACTGCAAAATGTAATGGCATGTGACGAAGATTAAGACGAGGGTGTTGGCGATAAAAATTAAAACAACTCACTTGACTATTGCATCACCTCTTGGCAAACCAATCATACGTTTGTAGTGAAAAGCAATTCGTTCAACGCTGCAATTAAAATTGGTACTTGAAAATAAAAAACCCTGGATTGAGTTCCTTTTGATTTCTTTTATATCAATTAAAAAAAAAACAAGCAACAAAATGCAACTTTTGTGCAAGTCATTGCAGAAACGGACACAAAGTTAACGAGTTCTTACAATGAGCAGCACTTAAAAGTATTCAAGAAATTTAACCAAAAAGCAAACTACGTTTAAAAGAAACTCAAAACAAAGGGGCTAATTGTTAAACAGATCTGGAGCTGTCTGATCATTGTCCAATAAACAGGTTTATTAGCCTTAGGGATGGAGTACGTGGTTAGGCAATAATCGAAAGTTTTACTACCTCAAGGAAGGAAATAAAGAAAGTGATTAAGATTAAAGGGCAGAGAATAAAGGAAAAAGAATAAAGGAAAGAAAAAAGTACGATACCATTCATCTTCTGACAATTCATTTTTAGCACAATTGGGAAGAACGTTAGCTCTAAGCATATCATCACGCGTTATTGATTCACTAAAAAAAACAAAATAATTGTTCCATATAAAATGCATTACTTAATAATTTTACAAGATTTTTTGTGAGCGAGGATTCAGGAGCTCAAGTCACTTGTTCAAATTTGGTGCATCTCAAAAATAGTTATTCCAAAGAAAAATTAAGCAAATTTGACAAATTTCTTTCACATTATTAAACTTGTTTAAGAAGGGCATCCTTTGTTTAATCAAAGCCAAAATATCGTACGTCACTGGAAAAACTATGAGAACAGAGATGAATGGAAAAACGAATAAAACTACTGGAAAAAATAGAAATTATAATCAATAAAGACCAACACATGAGTTATCCTTGACAGCATTTTAAAAGTAATTAAAATCAAATATGAAACGTTGCAGCTTGGCTCATGGAATTTTTAGATCACTGCAATCATTTATTGTTCTTCCCTTAAAGTATGACGTCAGAATGAGTTATGACTCCTTAAAATGAACGATTTGCACATTTTTCCAATATTTAATGGTACAATTATTATGGTACCGTTATTTTTTGAAAAACAAAGATACTGAAAATTCAATCCAACCTCAGAAAAGTTGCATTCTTCAGGACACCATAAGGGTAAAAATGCGGATTTAAAGATAAAAATGCAGAAGTAGTTTAATAAGCGGGAAATATAATGTATAGTCACCTGATATAGTCACCATTTGCTACCTAAAAGGTAATAAAATCAGGCATTAAACAACTGATTCATTGCAAAAATCAAAAAAGTAAAAATGGCTCTGATTACCAAGTAAATACCTCAGGTTATATATTAGGTTTGAATATGCTATTACGCGTTGGAATAGGCATGCATGGAACAGTTCACACGTGTTTGGAACAGTTGCCACATCCTGTATCCGTTGCTTTCTATCATCATTCTACACAACCCCCCCCCCTTCTACATAACTTAGTTTTAAAAGCTCAAAGATTCCAAATTTATGGCCATACTTTAACCCCTCATTTCGTAGTTGATTTTTACATCCCCAACTTCAGAATGGGGGTTTATTTGAAGAGCCCCCCCCCCCACCATGGAAATTCCATTTCTTTAAAAAATTTTCTGAGTCGTTTTCAAGTTTGTTATGGAAGGTAGCGAATTTTGCCACGTCAAATGTGTCTTTACATTCCGAGCATAAAGCATGAAATTGTTTTCTTGTATTGTCTTTCCGCTCTTAAACTAGACAATTCATCAAGTTTAAATTTACGGGGTCAATCCAGATTCGATTGCATATTTGGATTGATACATTGGTGAGCTTGTAATTACGTCAAGGAAATCATGTCGCAGATCATATTTTCAGACTATGGTCAGACAAAGTGGATCATGGGTCAAAAACCTTTTCAAAACAAGCAGAATAAAAATACTTGGCATGGTAGTTGACAAGTCAAGGATATGACAGGAAAAGGTGCGACCATAAATTTGTCGCTTTACATAAAGAAACGAATTGAAGAAATTTACAATCAGGTCAAATGGTCTCAAACTATATCAAAGATGTCTATGATGACCAGGGGGCTACTCACAATATCCATCATGACAAAGGGGGGCTGTTTCCTATTGCAAAATCTAAAAACTTCCACGCAAGTGCTAAATAAATATACTAATTCATGTTTTTTAGGTCTTCAATTTTCCATGCTTTTGGTGAAACTCTATGAATCTAAAAATAAACTTTTGGAAAGTTTTAGATAGATCTGCTACGTTATTCCTTTCCTTAGATTTTTGCTTGGCAATTAGAAGATCATTTAGTAGCTGATAAGGTACTACGATTCAATCCTGACAAAATTAGATGAACAAAACGAAAATTGATTCTAATTGCGTTTAGAAACAAAGAAAAGTGTCATTAGGATGCTGCTTAATCAAACACAAATCACTTTTAAATCATTTCTCAATGATAAAAAATAAAATTCCACTAAATCATTTCAAGATTTATGGACAAAAAACAGTAAAGAATTACGGAAAAATTGGAGTTGTCAAAAACCTCGAAGTTACATTTCATTAAAGAGATTAACAGAAACCCCAGTTATGTCAAAGTTATAAGCACCCCCTACCCTCGTCTTGGGTAGAGATTTTGGTGGTATATTACGTGATTTGCTGAAATTTATGTTAACCAAAGCAATTCAATTTGACCTGAAATACGATATGACGCTTTTATAGGACAATTATGTTGTGGCCAGTTGGTTTTTTTTATCAGATAGTCAGCATACTTCACCTTTTACAAAAAAATTATACCTGACCACAAATAACAAGAATAATCCTACCACTAGGTTGAATCTAAATTAAATCAAAGAGAATCTTACAGGGAGAAAAGGAATCATGGATTTTACTACCTTTACATGAAAATGGGGTCTTTGTTCGAAGGACCCTGGGAATTTATAGACTGTGGCTAGGAACACAAATGGAAAAAACAATTGATGGAAATTCAAGATTCCCACATAATGCACATGATGTTTGGAATGTGGATTTTCTATGGGTCTCTTCATAAAACCCAAGGAAATTGGGAGCTTTTATAAAAAAATTTTTGGCAATATAAACAAGCTTTTGCTATCAAAGATTTAAGAAATATTGGAGATGGGTGTTATGCATGTGGCAGCTGATCAAAATGAATTATAAACAGGTTGATAACAGATAAGAATAATTTGATAAACTTTGGGCAAACCTACCTGCATTACATATGCAGCTAATAAAAATACTGTTTTTTCATCACATTCAAGTTCATCCTGAAATTAGGAAAATCTTTAATCAAAATAGATTATACATTAGTTAAATAAAAAATAAAAGACCAATTTAAAAAAATAATTTGTCAACTATATTATATTATTAACAATCTTCTTGAAAAGTAGTGATACAAACTTTTTCAAGGGCAAAATATCAGCCTGGTTTCAATATTTTATGAGAATTTGTTCAATAGCTACATATCTTTTATTTCCCATCATTTTTTGTTCTTTTTCTCTAAAGTTGAACATTTCACTATCTAAAAAATGTAATCCTGAGAATCCATTGTGCATGCCTCAGTATTCTTTTTAATCAAAACCAAACAAAACAACGGTCAATTATTCATTTGATAAAATTTCAAAATCCCATGCAATAAATTCATTTTTCCATTGAAAAAGAATTCCAATCTAAAATTGAATTCCTAAATGACTGTAAACAAAATTAAATTGAAAAATAAAGTAAAAAAACAAGAAATATTTAAACAATAATTGTAATATCAAATGTTTTGCATCTGCCTACTTGATTTGTTTATTGATTTGCTAAAAATAAATATCATAAAAACGCATGAAACCTTGGCTGTTTTCTATTGCATATCGCACTGTATTGCTTCATTTCTAACAAGGTTCCTCATCCAATGTACCCTGATGAGGTCATAAATGACTCAAGGACTTGCTAATATGACATATCTAAATGAAATAATTACATAGCATATGATGACATGGCATGTCGTAACTCATTTACATTGTTATCTTTCCATTCCATTCCTATTTCATCTTTATATTTTACAAATATGATTCTTGTAGTACCACCTGCCAATTTTACATGGTTGCAAATATCTTTCAAATAATCTGAAGCTCATGAGAAGCTGCCTAGCCTATCATGAGAGCTTAATTTATCTAGTTACCACAAGTAAAATTTAATTATAGAAAGGGGCAGAATTTTAAAATTGAAATTTGCAACATAAAAATCACCTTGCATATAAGTTTACTTGCTTGCAGAAAAAACAATTCGATGGTTATTGCATCCTTGAGATGCGTGATACTTTGCACGTATAATCTATAGAAAAGATAAAATGTCTAAAATAGCAAGCAAAGAAATTGAGTATTTCAAAGGCATTTTTCTATCAAAAATTAATCACCTTATCCAAAGGTTTGGTTACATTTTAGACATAATTGAGGGAGTATTGTTTGCAAACTCTTAATTACATAGTATATTGGAACCTTCTTTAAGGCAATTGCAAAGTCTCTCTTTGTGGTTCATTTTATTTTAGGTGTCAGTTTAGCAATCCAAAAACAAATGCTTAAGATTGGACGACAAAGATATAAAATTTTGATGATGAAAGATTTCTGGGTGAAGTTGAACTGCATACCTGACACCAAAAAATAGTTCAATCATTGAAGCAGTTTTCAAGAATGGATGGTCCAATACTTTCTTTTCACTTCTTAGCCATCTCTTCTGGTTCCTGTCCATGAAAAATTGTTCATTTTGATATGCTTCATATATCATGTCAGACTTAATTGTTTGATAAAAAAATGTTCTAATTCCAAAATTTATAATATTTTCAAAGCATACACATTAAAATTCAAGCATTTGTGAATGGATGGATTATTCAAGAGGGCTCAGAAACTGAGTAAAGACTTATAACATTGATTAATTGGTCACAAAATTATGTTATATCATTGAAAATCCCAAAAATGTATCTTCTCCAGTGAGTGAAAGTTTTTGCAAAAAATAACTCCATTAAATACTTTACATGTTATCTGTATACCAAATCCCAAAATATTCTTTTTCTCGCAGCTTAAAATGTGATGCAGCTATATCAATTAATTCTCCAACCAAGAGTTTGGGCTGCAAAATAAAGCAAAGTGTTATATTGGAAAGAATAAAGTTAAAATCATATAGATGAAATCATGTGATTTTATCTGGAAAATGATTTGATGCAAAGCAGTGCTTAGGTTTTATGGTAAAAGATTCCTGAAGGACTTATGGATTGAGATAATTTAAAATACTAACTTACTACAGTCAATCACCATAGTTGAGTTTCTTTAAATGAGGAATGGGGTACCAGAGAAATGCCTGGTTCTTATTTATGAGTAAATCGTGTACAGGAAAGCATTCAAGAACAGTAATGTTCAAAATACCCAGGTTTTGGCATAAAGTGACATATAACACTATCAAAATGTACAGGAAATATCAGGATAATCAAATGTAATTAAAACTTCATTATCACCCAAGGTACGTAGACAACTTGCAAACTATCATTACAAAACTGTACAAAAATTCAAACAATTTCTGACGATAGTAGGCCATGCAACAACGATTTTGACCACAAAGGTTACAACAATAATTTTGGATGGGACTCCTGTGAAAAATTATGAAACACAGCTTGTAAAATGCAACTCATCTTTTTGTTTGGTCAACAAGTTCTGTCATGACATGCCTGGTTACCGATAAAGATTAATCTATGATATGTTTGTTTGATAAACTGGCCTAAAAAATAAAATCCGGCAGTGCGTAAAGTGTGTTTCCAAACAAAATAGATTGTCACCTGAACAAGTATCTCTAGCTTGCTGTCATCTAAAAGTATTATCACACATCTTCTTGCTTCACCCATCTTTGGATGGTTATCATGTGCTGCCTTTCATAGCAATTTGCTTTCAACCAGCTCCACTTCAAAAGTCAATCGCCGACCGCCATGTTTGGATTTCCTTAAAAAACAAGACTCGATTTCGTGATTGATTGATTCCTGCAATCTAGATTAGGATTTATTAATCCGAACTATGTTGATCCAATACCAATCGAATAAAAATATTTCTGATAAAATACATGTATTTATTCAACATTTAGTTTCATCAGGATTCAAAATTCAAATATGTTGTGATAAGTTTAAACCCTCAAGTGACCAGTTTCTTAGTTGACTGTGGCTTCTCTATTGGTATTTTTCAATCAATAAAAATCTTATAAACAAGATATCATTGACTATGTGTCTATCAATAAATATTGAAAAATAACCCGTAATAGGAGAAGAAGAAACTTAAGCTACAAAAATTCTCCATCTTCCATCAATTTTCCATCCATTTATCGTCGAAATCGACCCAACTTTTTGTCAAATTGAAATTCTCCTTTTTACGTATTACAATTTCATCTTGTTTTCATCTTCAATGTGCAGGTAACTAAAGGACTGCATGCTATTTTACTAACACATTTTGGCTAGAAAGTTTTAGATGGCAAGTGGCTTCGACGATCACATTCGAGACCTGAAGATTTTGGAAAGTGTTTTTTTTTAACTTTATCTTTTTTGCCAAGTAAAAGGGGTCATGGCCAGGGCAATATCAATACGGGATGTAAGGGGGTAACCCCACTCTGTAGAATAAATTTTTTCTTCAAAAATGTGTTTTTGGCCTTGTGAGAGCATTTACTCGGCAATAGATGTACCAGGCATAAAGAAGATTCAAAGATTTCTAATTATTTACCAATCCAGTATTAATCGATTGCTATCAGGGATTCTTGATCTAAATAAGGATTGAGAATGGATTGTCTAGATTACTAATTAGAGACCCTTTATTGCTGTGCTATTGCTTACAAATGAATAAGCGCGAAAGGACGCAATTCCAATGAATCAGTCTTTGTAAATAGAAGTACAAAGAATCGGATGCATAATTCATAAATAAAAAGGCCACGTTTATTTGAATATCGTGTTTCTATTCAATTCCAGACGATTAATTTCCCTGGAATGCAATATTAAGAAACTGAGATTAATCCATTCGTACATGCCCAGGATCGATCATGGAGAGAAGTTGTGCAAAATGCAAGGGTAATTGGTCCGTAATACTGGAAGCGACCACCCCATTTTCTTAGAAAACTAACAAATTTCTCCATGTGCTGTTGTTTTTGTGTTAGGTACAAAAGTTTGCACACCAGGGCTCTTAACACATTCCCTTTTTATAAACTTGTTCTATAGAATAATTACAGTAATATCCCTTTTATAAGACATTTTCTCCCCCTTTTCCCCTACTAACGTCTTTGAAGTGTTTTGATGTAAATAATCATCAATCTATTATCAATAAATTAATTACAACCAACCATATTTTGACCATTTCAGAATCTTTCCTCGAATATTGGCAAGGCTAACTGCCAGAATGCTAAATCCTCAAGGTTTATTTCGATATTGCCAGGATTTTGGCACAGTTAGTTCATTCCAAGGCAAAATGTGAAACACATTTTAAATTGTTCGTTCTCAGATATAAAATGCTCCAAAATGGGATGTATTCACAATAGTGCTTGACCATTTTCCGGCCTGAAACCTCTAAGTTGACCAAGTTTCCTCAATAAAATGGCGAAACAAGGTGTGGTGTGGGTGTAGCATTGTAATTGCTAGAAATAAGCAACCTTGTAAGCAACATCGCGGTTGCCAGTTTTGGAATGTTGTCAGTTTCCAGTCTCCCTAAAGCAGAGAAAAACAAAAGGGTCAGAGATTTGGTTAACCCTATCTAGTATCGGGGTCCCATTGACAAGGAAGTATGCTTTAGAGCTATGGAATAGATTGGAACAAAGTATCTTTTTCATCGGTAAATTCTCCCATCCCCTACTTCTGCCCCTCTAATTTGGAAATTCTTCGAACGTGTTTCAAAGAAACAAACTACAATACCTCTTTATCACATTGTGTTATCATTTTGATTTACAGTTAATAATTAATGAGATACAAAATATGTTTTAAGATGTAGAATGTTCTAATGAGGTATGGAATCATTGTTAGAACAAGCAAACCCTGACATTTCTTTATTTACATACAGGGCATTATCACTATACATATTTTGCCACATTGCCTGAGTGTAGCCGTATAATAGCCTGTCATCTTGTAATGCTGCTAAATATGAATTATCATTGCATGCTGCTCTCTGTCTTTGCTGGTTTACCAAAATTTGATCATAATCAAAATGCTTTAGTTTAGGTGGATATTGTGCATCGTTGTAAGCCTGCCAACTGTTATAATTCCCCATATCTCCTGTTTGAGCTGAATTCATGGTCGAATATCCATGCACGCCTGTAAACTGAAGATACGATTCCCGCTGGAACATATAATTCTCAAAGTTGAAATGTTCTGTGATGTCATTGTGTTCCTTCATGTAAAAATAAGACATGTAGAACTTCTCCGATTCTCGCTCCAACATCGCTTGAAAATTATCTTCGGCAAGAATAGGCCCGTCATCTGTTGCTCTAGAAAAACTAGCTTCCTCGTTGATACATCGCTTATTAATCTTTCTGTTAGATTTTCTTTGTATTCCGGGCTTACTAAAGCATTTTCTTTGAATATATTTTCTGTGGTTAACTTTCTTCTTGCTAGGTTTGTTTGTCTTTTCTAAGGCACATTTGATGCTCTCAGTGACAGTTTTTGCAAAGTCTAATAACTTCAGGGTTTCTTTGCTTCCATTTAAATTGTTTGTGTCCAGACTCATTCTTTCTTTCTAGAAAAAAACTAACGATTTTACAGTGCATAGCAAGAAAGTGCTAGTGGCGATAAAGAATAGTTTTTTTTACATTTTCTAATAGGTAAACTAATAGGAAATGTGATCAACCGGTGATAGATGATCAAAACAATAATTACCATTTTGATATCACCATGTATAAGGAATAATGCTAGCCGTTTGTAGAAACTTGCACAATCTTTTACCAATAGCCCATAAACAACAGGAAGAATATGAAAAGGATAAAATGGCATTAAAAAGGGAATATCAGTAATAATATGTTGGTCGATCAATCTTGGAATTCTTTAGGAGGATATTGCCCCAAATAAAACCCTCACCTAGCGGTAGAGTGGGTCCTTAAAGGGGCCTTCCCTATTCGTAAATTTTACGAAAATTGCGCATTATAGCAACGTAACAGCATTGTACTTAAACATTGGATCCAACATTGGCAATTTTCATATAGACAGGATATATAGTCACGAGATTCTTTTATAATACCTAATTAGGGAATTTGCCTGCACCCCCAACTCACAAACCATCGCTGCCCTTCCGATGTAGTTAAGAGCTAGTTTAGATTTGCATAAAACGAAGTCAGCAAAAGAGTTCCTTAGACACAACAACTAGAGACCAATAACAAGATGCGAAAATAAACAACGTCAGAATCCAATGTAAAAAACCTCAACCCCCCAAATGCCCCCTTTGAAATCACCCTTGATCGTGTCGCTGTTCATATCCGTGGTTCCATCCCGCATGGAAGCAAATAAATGATTAATTGGAGAATTAAAGCAAAGATATTTAATGAAAGCAATTCAAAACCGACTCTTACCATAAAAATCACTCTGTTTGTATGTTGATGATGTCTTTTCAGGGAACTTGATTAGCGGCGAAATGTAAAACTTGCAAAATAACTTTGAAGTTGAAAACTGTTGAGAAACAAGAATGAAAAGCTGCTGCTCAAACTAGTTGAAGATAATGATCAATAAACTCTTGAGTTAATTCAAGTTAATATGTCTCAATTGTATTAACAGCTGTCTTGAATAACAATAATATATTTGGTCGGCTTCTTCGCCTCCACTTCAGGATTAGCTCTGAAAATTTCTCTATCATTTAACACGAGGTACATCAATTAATCTATATAAGGAATACAACAACAGGATGATGAGATCAAGCGACGTTAAGGATAACATCACTGTACATTCGCTCTCGTTTTAACAGAAAATAAAAGCTTGTGATGCGAGACTGTCACAATCTAATGCATAATTGTCTGCAGAAGGATTTAAGAAGATGAGGCGAGCTAGCTATTTCAGTGATTGTGGACGGATTGTAATAAAGATAAGTTGAAATCTAGAGAGGTCATGCTGATCCCATAAACCTGAAAAAGAGAAAAAAATGACCTTCACCTAGCGACTAAGTCCAGCAGAAGGTGACAATGAGGAAAATTAAGAAATATTTAAGCACCTCCACGCAGCTGCGAATTATCAAAAAGTTATTTAATTCAGCTGTTTCCCTTGCTATGCTTTCAAGATACCCGAATTTTCCAAGTTTTTTATTTCCATGAAGAAATTATGCGCTGTTTTACATAAATACCTGATAAATACATGGACATGCTGAACAAAATCTTTTATTACCTTGTATAAACAACCGCACAGAATCATAATGAATATCAACTATGCAAATTCTTGTAAACAAAATCTCAAGCCTACTTGGCTAGGCCGTTGCAATTTACATAAAAAAAGACTCAAAACCAAAAGATTTTCTATTTCCAGAAGCCAAGGATTGCTTTATTTTGTATTCGATCATTGGGCCTTTGAACTTAATGCTCTTCTGCCCAATCCAAAATGGCCGACAAATTCGCTGTTTTTTGACAAACTTAAATTCTTAATTTGGAAAAATCGTTTTTATCTTCAAATGTATCGTATGATTGCATCAAAATGGCTGCAAAAATCCACTGGTTCTTTATTTGTTACTTTTGCAGTAATATACGATTTTCTGCATTAATTTTCTGAAAGAAAAGTTGGATTTTTGAACTCATTTACTTCATCCATCGAAAGGCAAAGTAAACGGTTTATCAGATGGACAATTTTGAAGCACTTGGCAATGAGCGACCATTTAACTCAAGATTGTTCTACAATTTTGATGTCGATATCTCAGTATATTAAGATAATGCATTGCATTTTAATAAACCCCAGATTAGTCTAATAAAAAGCGGGGATGAACTCATACATTTTCGACAGTTCTTCCTAATATGTCCCATTTAATGTCCAGTTTAGAACAATCCAAGTCAACCAGGCTCGGTCATTGCCTTTTTGTCCGGTACAGCTCGCAAAGGTTGCTGGTTAAGAATCTTTGTTAAACGTGTGAGTTGTTGCAATGCATTGATAATGATCATCTTCGATAAATTTCACATTTGTTTACACAGCTTAAAAAGCATGGCATACAATATAATTCTAGTAGAGTCTGGTTAGTCTATTCTATTGCCCGTTCGTTACCCATTTCAAAGGTAGGACGGGGATACCTATAGCACAAATAAAGATCGACATAGGACCAGAAAATAGAAAGATTTTTAACATTGATGATGTAAACATAAATGTAATTTTACGTTGCTTTCCCAAGATTATTTTGTTCTATTTAGCAATATCAGTAGCCACGTATTTATTTTAATAAATGTGATCATACAATCCTTAACTCTTCTTAACTTTTTATCATACGCTAAAGCAAATTGTGCCCCAAATCGTGACTTCGTACAACTGCGTTATGATCCGCAAAATTACTTAATTAATAGAACTAATGGACACATAACCAGTGTTTTGGCTCTTGAAAGTGAGGTTAGTAGCAAAACTGAGGCCCGTGACATTGCCCTTGCCGCTTTCTCAGCCAAAATTACCACTGGTACGCCCCAGCTTACACCAAACATTTGCCTAAGTTTAGAATCATTGATTAATGCAGCATCGGGCATATTTCTTCAAGCATCCACTACATTACATTGTGTCGTGTATGTGTCGCAAACGAACAGAATGTGAATTTTCGTATTACCGGATATTGTTGTAAGATTAGCAGCGGCGAAGAAACAAATTGAGCTTGAGAATCTTATCAGCAATGGAGGACGCTGCGATGGAGGTGATGACGTAATATAATGGAAAAATAGAGTTTTGTGCAATGTGCGCAAAGTTGTGGGTTTTCAAGAACAATGAAAGAAAATCTGCCGGCGTAAAATGAATTGATTCTTCAACAAATAAATCGACAGACGTAAATAGGAATGTGTATCAGCTGTCAGCTGAACGAACTGTTGAAACAGCTATGTACGAAGCATTCAGTTTTGTAGTGTCTACTCAAATTTGATATTTATATGGAAAAATTTGCATGATTCTTTCATTGCAACTAAACGTTTACACACCTTTGGTTTGAAATACAGAGTCGGTAACATCAAATGCGTTCAGTAGAAGAGACATCGGTGGATAAACTTCTGCTTTTGAGCCAAGAAATTCTTTGCCTTGTTGTTTTGCTTGATCGACAAAGTTTGATAATTACGTCAAATCGTAGGAATAACGTTAACTTATTCAAACTATAGGTTCTAGTCACTCCCTTCGAATGGGATGATATCAACAACGTCATTTAACTGTCCATAAAATCCCTAAAAATTTGCCGCATACCCAATTTCAGTCACATATTCAGGGGTAGACACCCCCAACTAAAACTAAAATTCAGTCAAAGTTGCCAATTAAAACTGCAGTTAAGAAGTATGGATTTTTCATAGACACCATAATTGTGATGTGGAAGTTGCGTCACAATTGCCAGCAAAAATGACGTTTTGCCATGCATGGACACAATATAAAGACCATTTAGCATTGAAATGTGCTCTGACGTATTCGTGGTTGGAGTTTTGGGGAAGGAAGGGAAATAAAAAGGCATCAATGTTGTGCATGACTGGATCGTTATTTCCCCCTGATTTGAGATTTTATAAGGAACTTTGTATTCGGTAACCGTCATCACTCCCGATATAATGATATCGGGGGAATAATTAAAAGAAAATATGAAGTGTTCAAATCAAAATCTAACACAACGCTTGTATTTATTAGTGGATAGGAATTTCACATTATTGGTTTTCAAATGAAATCTGAGCAGATATCAAGTAAAAACAAAACTGTTAATTTCATTCATTTATCTTTTGCATTCAACTACCATCATTAAAACTATTCGCTAGATATTTTCATAAAAATATTCACCTCAAGTGCAAGATATTTTAACTTACGATTTGTAATCAAATTTGAACACATTACAAAATGCAAGTAGAAGATGATGACTGAAATTGGTGCAAAGCCTGAAGCAGATAGGGGAAAGACGAGGAGTCTGTGTGTTAGGGGGGCAGGATTCCAGAGCAAGGGGTGCTCAAGAGGTGTTGATGGAAGTCTCATACTTTAGATATTACATTCATGTTAATAGAATCTGAGAGCAAAAGACCAACCCATTAGGGCGACCTTCATTCGCATCGACCCATATTAGCCGGAATGGGGAGCAATCAGGCCCACATCCATAATAGCAAACGAACAAAAAATTAATTTAAGTTTTAATGGCAAGAGTTGATTGATCTATACTAACTGAAACAGAACTAAAACTAATTAAAACACAAAGGTGAATATTCTTCAAAATCAACAGATTTAGCATAAGAGAAGATACGAAATTTTATTCACAAAGTTTGGGTTGTTTTTACCACTTTCAGTTTTTAAAAGCGGCCAATAATTACTTAGCCTTTTAAACATTTACGTTAAAAGGTTGATTGGGTTTCTAATCACGTTTGAGAAAATGACTGGATGATACACTTAATTGCATTATTCAGTTAGATGGAAATAAAATCGACATAGCCTCAAAAAAATCACTTCAATAGTTGTTGCCTAACATGTGATAAAACAATTTGCAGCAAAAGAATTATATTTGTAGATTCAGAAATGTTTTTAATTATGAAGAACATTCACCCCTGGAAACATTGCAAAGTTAAGAATTTAGCAAAACATTTAGTGCAATAGAAAAATGATATATTTACAACCCTTCATAGTTACATATATTTACATTTTAGATATTTTGATAGTAATGCAAACAAAGTAAACAAAGTGAATACAATTTTGGCTTATTAACGACAAGTTACTGCGGTTGCAAGGGTCTAACCCCTGGGTGTAGCCCCTAAAATTTTTTCAATGTAAAAAATAACGAAAGCTTAACAATTAGTTACAAAGACAAAAAATTGTTATATCCCTCATGCACAAAGGCCACAGCTGTTTTAATGTTAAATGTGAATTTAAATCAAGAAGATAAATATATACAAGAAAAGGTTGAAATTGTCAGCAATAGAACTTAACAGCTTGTGAATGACGACACAATTTATTCATTTCAAATAAACGCGAAAGCAGCCATCATTTAGTTTCGTATACCTGAAATATTATTAAAGTAGATTTGTCAATTTTTAATTTTTCTTTTTGTTAACAGGGCATTTTTTGTAATTCATTTTTTGTACATCAAGTCGAAACCTACCCTGTATAAAGATTGTAAAATGAAAATAAAATGAAATGAAATGAAAATGAGATATTATGCCATTTACAATTATAAAAGGAAAGACTGAATAAAAATGAATAACTTTGCAAAACTAAGTGTCTTTATATGTTAAATATCCATAAAAAAGTGATGATATTTAGTTGATACCTGTATTGATGCCCATTGAGGTAATTCAAGACGGAAGATCTTAGTTTTGCAATTTTCCCTTTACTGTGGGCACCCCGGCCAGTAACAACATCGATGTGATTCAAATTAACTAAAAAAAGGAATAGAATTGAGGGACATCAGATAAGAAAAAGGCAAAACAATCAAAATGAAAAGAAATGACATTGAAACCAATCACAGATATGGCTCATTTATTGAGTGCGAAAGATGTCATTTTGAAGTTATTCAATGCATTACATCATCAGTGCGCCACATCATCAGCTTCTATGGCATCCGATTTCTTAATTACCAATCTAATCACAGTTTTGCAAACAATAAATTTCAACGTTTGATACTCCAAATGGATGATATATGAAATTCAACTCTCTACTCTAATGATTCTCCTTTCCTTTCTGGATAACATGAAATCTGCCCTACGTCTATACTAATCCTGTATCGTAGGCTACTAAATTATAAGTATGGTTAAAAAGATCGAAAATCTGAAGGAACTGGAGATTAAAAGCGTGTGACGATCGACTGACTAGATTGATTGCGAGGGGATAAAACGATGTTTAGAAAAGTAGCGAAAAAAGGCACCACATTGTTGCAATAACATATGGTGAACATTTAGGTATCGTGGAAAAACAAATTTTGTTCAAAACTTTCCTTTTAGAACTGCTCCCAAAGTTTTCATTGAATGTTGTTGTCTAAAAACTGTTGATTCACTTGCCTACTTGCTTGTTGTTTTATTTGCTCGCTTTTCAGCCCTTGTCAACAAACATTGAAAGCGTTTTTTTAACAAAGCATTTGCCACAGAAGTGTGGATAATTCGCAAGCCTTTGATCATACCATTAAACCTCTATAGAAAGACGGGTTCAGGTCAGAGGTTGCATAACAAGGGTATTTGAGAAGATAAACATAGCATATTACATTGTTCAGCTTGCTCAAGAATTTGTTCCAACATTTCAACAGCTTCATCGCAATGAAGGCCATGAAAATCGAATGAAACCGGATCACCTCGGTTTGAATTTCTACAAAACAAAACTTTGCTTGAATTAATGAATAAATGCCTGATTTTACTGATCAATAAATACAGGCAACATTAAAAAATTACATACAAGCAACATGCCAACAACAAAGAAGCAACATTTAGACAACACAGAAGCAACATTAGGACAGCATAGAGGCAACATACAGGTAACATTTAGATAACATAGAGGCAACATGCAGACAACAAAGAAGCAAAATTTAGACAACAGAGAAGCAACATTTAGACAACATGGAAGCAACATCAAGGCAACATAGATGCGACATTAAAGAAATATAGAAGCAAGATGTAGACGACGTAGAGGCAACATAAAAGCAACATACATGCAACATACGAGTAGCCGAATGCTGCTTATTTCTCAATCAAATCATCAAATCTTTGTGATGATCTCATCTAGATATGTTTTTATAAAAAACCGTGTCTTTATGAAGATCTGAGTTCAAAAATAATAAAAGTTCTATTTAAAAACAAATTTCTTTCGGACAAAGAATCTAGATCTAAATCCTGTCAAATTTTGATAAGAAGTTTTCCCGTTTTGAAAAGTATTAACTTATTTTCATGTGATCAGTATAGTTAAGGGACCAATGCATCGTAAGAAAGAATTTGAATGAGAATTAAAATGACTCACTTGTTTAAAAAAATCATGCCAGCAGCTCTTGCATTTGCTTCCTTCATTAAAACACCTTGTTTTCTTGCCTAAGAAAAATAATTAATTAACTGAAACGGAAACTGGTCAAAATACAAAAATTGCTAGGCGACAAAACACAGTCAAATTTGTTTGAAAAAACACACAAGTTTCAAAATGATTTGCGTTGTAGAGAGAAGTTGTTTTGATGATGAAAGTCACAATAAAATCAATGAAAAATTGATGCACAGCAACAAAAATCCTGCAATATAAAATAATGTCAGACCGCAAGACGTCATTCAAACAGTTGAGAAATTATCTCAAAATTTACTAGCATTATTAAATAAAATATAAAACGTCCAATAGGTCCCATCCATTTCTAACTTAACTCTAAAATTACAGTAAAGAACCGAACTCATACTGTAATTTCTATAAACAGATTCCAAAATCCCTTCATGAAATGCAAACCTTGGTGGGCCATTTATCAAAAAAGCTGTTTTCAGTACAAGTTTTGTCGCAATTTGATTTTAATTTTGATTTTCGTTTACATGTTATTCTCTTATTGAATCATAATATTATTATTAGCATCTTTAAAAATAACTTTCTTGCAAGGTGCTACAACCTCCCAGGCCACCAAAATCCCAACCACCAATGTCTGACACTTTAACTGCAGAAACTCACTTGTTCAGCGCAATACGATGCAACATGGCCATGTTTCTCTGTATATGCTTTGGCAGCCTTCTGCAGCCATTCCTTTCTGATCGCTGCGTGGGCTTGTGCCTCGGCTCGATAATCCGCATACGAGGTTCCTGTAAGGGACTGGTACCCAGGCTGTGCGTTGTCTGTTAAATCGACTAGAACGATGTTTTTATGAGCATCCGATTGCATGCCTGCTCTCTGCGGACTTTCTGAACGGGTTCGACTCGATAAATGTCCAATTTTTTCTATTTCTGATTTTGTTGTTCTACCTTCGACGATATTTTGCTTTGCCTGATTAGCTTTATTATTCTCTTTCGGTGTTAACATCAATGACGTTCGTACTGTTGCGATGGCGGCGTCAATATTGTAGCTGCGAAGCAAAATAACGTGAAAACGGAAACAAAACGAAACGATCAGAAATCAATGGCTTGCAACGAACATCGATAAAATAAAACAAAAACAATATCAAAAATAAGATACAGAAAATGGCATGTTATTCTACAGACCTCATTGCAATTAATATTTCATCCAAAGTATCCTGTTTTACAGTTGGAAACATCGTATACAATCTAGTCTCAGGACTTTCACGATTTAAATCCCATTTTGGGTTTTCAGGTTTCTAATGAAATGATTATATATATATTATTAACATAACAATGGTGTAGAGACATGACAAAATGCAACAATGCATAAACGAACATTGCAATTATATATAATTGAATTACATTAATTGAATTACGTTGATAACAGCATTTCATGTGTTGAAGAGGTTTACCCTGTGTAAATATTGTCAGTATAACATTACATGGTACTATATAACAAGGCTTCACATTACATAACTTAACATTCCATTTGCATTAAGTTACATTGCATTGCATCACATTTTTCTGCATTACATTACATTACATTACATTACATTACATTTCATTGCATTACATTACATTACATTGAATTACATTACATTGAATTACATTACATTACATTACATTACATTACATTACATTCCATTGCATTGCATTACATTGCATTACATTGCATTAGATTGCATTACATTACATTACATTGCATCACATTTTACTGCATTACATTACATTACATTACATTGCATCACATTTTACTGCATTACGTTACATTACATTGCATTGATTACATTACATTACATTACATTACATTACATTACATTACATTGCATTACATTGCATTATATTGCATTACATTACATTGCATTACATTACATTACATTAAATTGCAAAACAACATATACATATGAGATTTTATATTTGAGTTTGAAATAAAAGGATTGTAATAACAAACAGTTTGTTACCGGAAAACGGATGTCTTTTGGTGGGCCTAAAATGATGAAAAAATTTGAGAAAACATTAAACAAAACAGAAACTAATGCAACTGAAATAAAAATGCAATGAAATGAAATAATAAAAATAAAAATGATAGACGGTAAGAGATGGCATCAATTTTGAATGATACTGAATAAGAAAACTTTGAAGAATTATATTTGAGAGAAAATTATGCAAGAGTAGTTATTTAATAAAGGATAAATGCAAAAACTAACGGATTGAAAATATAAAAATTACGTTGAAACTCGAAAGCATACCTGATGCTACTGCCGACCAAGGTCGAAAAGTACCTTGCAACTTGCTTGTATAATTATTAACCGAGTTTGCATCATTTGAGGTGGAAGTGCCATCCGTTCTTCGAACTGCTCCTAGCTGATAAGATTCATTCGGTGCTTTTGGCCTATTTTTCACAGATGATTTTACGTCATCTAACTTTGTCTGCTTCCTTCTTTTCTCAACAACTAGAACAATTAAAAAAGATTAATTTGAACAACTCACAAAACAAATAGAAAATATTGCAAAGCAGAAAAATTCAGAAATATATTTGGTGTGTGTAGATTTGGTATCAAGTGACGTCACAAATCAAAACATCGATTACATTGAACTATAATTCATGAAAACAGGACAAGTATCGTTGATTTGTAGTCAAACTTAAATATGTTTTAAGAAGATAAGTAGGTAAATAAAATGAAATAATGTTATTATTTTGATGCGGAAAATATAATTAAAAAAATGAAAATATTTTTGTGCAAAACTCTCCATAATTCTTTAATAAAATAACTGTTTTCGGTACCGCAAAGACCAAATGTTTTCAGCTTTTTTGTGCGAATTCAAAATCTTGAACCAATAAAGACAAATCTTTCGATGAAATGTTCCCAGAATCTGGAAAATCTGTTGCACAATTGTGAATGGGTGATCCATCAAGAATGATTCAGGGTTCAGACATTATAGTTTATTCAAAAATATAGTAAGTTATAAATATATTAAATTTAAACACAAACTAGTGGAAGTCTCATCAGTTACTCTTTTTCGCTTTGCCTGAAAATAAAGATATTAATGTATTTAAACGAAAAGAAGAGAAATGTGTCAGCTGCATCTGGTGGCATGAGTGAGGAATGCTACAAAATGAACGAGAACGTGTTTTAATGTAGTGTTGAAATTTTAAAATGAAATGTACTTAAACTTGTATGAAAAATTTTAAAAATTACATTCTCTAACCGGATTCAGATCTTGTTTTGTGCTAAAGATAGGCACAAACTAAAATAGGCTGTGATAGAAAAACACTTCGATTAGGGCCAAAGCAACGACGAGCCACATATTATATGATAAATTCAGAGAATTCTAAATGTTAACCTGATTTGTCTAAAAACTTTACTGGCCTGGATGCGTCGAATGAAATGAAGCAAAAGAAATGTCTCTTTCTGTCTCAATTTTATAAATTTATCATATAATATGTGGCTCGTCGTTGCTTTGGCCCTTAAATTTATACTCAGGCTGCGATTTCCAACTGATGTCCCACTTCAATTAGCTTAGGAAGGATTTTGGGTGAGAAATATGTCGGGGTCATTTGGGAGAGTTCAATAGTTTTGAGCATCAAAGGATTGGCAGCGGCGTTAGAAGTTGTTGTATAACTGCATTGTAATGAATTATGGGTACTACTAGTTCATGTTCATTTTATATTCTCCAAGGAACAATTAGATTCCAGCGTCGAAATAGAGACGATAAAGAGTGTCGCCACCTTATAATAATTTTCCCAATGACGGTAAATCTCTTCAGCAATATGACCTGCAATTGGAAGTTCTGCATCTTCCTCTTTGATTTCATCTAAAACGAAAAACATAAAAAATGAGGACGCAAAAGAGAAGCAGACCATTATGATATTAAAAATTTATATCAAGTAAAAAAATAAGTAATAAAATAAGTATCATCTCATTGTAACTCTTTCTTTCTTTCTTTGTTGTGTCTCATCTTGTTTTATCTCGTTTTAAAATTACTTTTAATCTTCATGAACATTCTCCCATGATTATTTTCCCACAAATACAAGAATAACTATTTCTGTTGAAGTGAAATTTAATCCAACAGCTCGCTAAAACGTACATTTTAAGAGAGAGTTAAATTCAAAAAAGACTTAAAATTAATCATTATTTCTTACCAAACGATGATGGAAAAGCACCCCCTGCACGATTCTTCAAAGCAGTGATAAACCCTCGGTCCAATTTTAAAACAAAGTTGTCATTTTCTCCTTCATCATTATTAGCAGTGGAAACTTTTGCCAAGCATTTCTTTTTACTCTGATCTTTCTCTACCTCATCTTCATTTAACTCGTCACTTGAATTAGCCTCTGTTTCGTCATACTTTATTAAATTATCCTCTGAGCTTTCATTGCCTATTTGAAATCTATCCAGTGATGTAATTTTTACAAGTGGTTGCTCCATAATTTCGTTACAAATCCTTTGCATGTCTCCATGAAACCTTAAATAAACAGACTCCAAGACATCACGGCTGTAATCAGGAAAACACTCTAACAAGAATTTCAAATCATTTGGATCCATACTAACAGCATTTGAGTCCAGGCTTCCATGGGCCCCAATCCTAGCCAAGACTGCCCCCAGTTCCTGATCAGTTTCATCGTCCATAACATCAGCTAAGCCAGACCGACCTGATTTGCGACCAGAGATGACATCAACTTTGGACTGCTGGGAATCGACTTCCCTGTTGATTTTATCTGATATTTCTTGATCATAGATTTCTTGCAAGGTTTCTTCAAGTGATGAGGTCACACTTGATATATCATCATCAACAACTATTCTACTTGCTTGGCTGTTTCGTTCAAGATGCCCAGGCCTGGCTGCAACACTCTGTAGTAACAACATGAAAACACTCTTTGGAATGGCAGTTTTGAGATCAATTCATGTAATCAAGTTGAAGTCAAAAAAAAGAAAAAGATCCAGTTGTTGTTGTTTTAATCCTCAACTAAATTGATAACCACGACGAGACACATTTGATAGATAAATAAGAAGAGTCAAAAAAAGGCATTTCTTTTATTTCATTTCATTTCGACACATCCATATTTCTAAAACAGGCCAGTGAAGACTTAATCAGTTAACAACATATTCAGGTTTATGACACGTTCAGTTACGACATGTTCAGAGCGTTTCCGGACGAGCTTGTTCCATCCTCAGCTAATGACGGGAAAATTAGGGGATAAAGATATATGAAAACCACATCGAAATGAAATAAAATAAAAGAAATCTCTTTTTTCTGACTCTTCTTATTTATCTGTCAAATGTGGCTCATCGTTGCTTTCATCCTTAAATTCATATTAAAGCTGCGTTTTCCATCTTATGTCTCAATTGATAACAATGGCAATATTACTGAAATATTTAGCAGCTAGTTCATAATGAAATACTTTGATAGGATTCAAAATTAGGAACTTTCTTCAGTGACGCAGATTTTGACAGGCAATTATTATGAATCCTATGATTAAAACTGGTGCAAAAATTGATCTGATAAAAATTGATACGCTCTTCCAGCCGTTCGTAGAGGCAGTCAGAGCTTCTTTTTAATCTCTAGATGGCGAATTGAAATGACTGATGTCTCAAGACAACTGGATTTAATATCTTACACCAAGACTATACCTTAGTTCAATTGATGCTCATTTTAATTCAGAAACACATAAAATTCAGTTTAATTCTTTTGATGTGTCATAAAGCACTTACTACACCATCATGTTGACCAATATCCATTTGCTGCCCAAACGGTTGGCTTTGGTATTCCAAGTTTGTTATTTCCACATTTTTCATCAATTTTTCCACTGTTACCCCTTTCTCAAAACGTTCCATCATCTTTAACAGTGTTCTTTTTGGTACACCATGAGAATTTCTCCTAAAAGAAATAAAACCATTTGTAATTTCTTTAAAGGTATGGTGGTAAGTTTTGCTGATAAACAACATCATAGGAATAATAAATTTAGAACACTGAAAATAATTAATGTTTTTTCTCTGCATATTAATTACAACTGGAAAATATTTCAATCAATTTTAACATCAGTTCCTTGTAAACTATTGATGGCCTCTGAGGAATCCAAACAGATTTTTCAATTTCAACAACTTTTGTTTGCACACAAGGTGCTTTATACATTGCTTACATTTTAGATATTTAAGCACCATTCAGAGGCAGACCTCGTTAAACTATTGTCACAATGTTAAACAAAGATATTACAAGAGCCAGATCAATGGAAAGGTCATTCCGATACCAACAATAAGGAACAAGGAAGACCTTGAGCAAATAAAATTAAAAGCTCAAGGCCGTGTAGCATAGAGAAACATTTCCAGCATTGTTTGCAGAGCTGCAGAAGCAGAAACCACATGAAACATTCATGCCTTGACTGCGTAACTGCAATTATATATAAATATATTAGCACCACTGCTTGCTTTGTATTCCACTTACTTTTCTAGTTCCTTAATGTTCCATGCCCAGGGTGTTCTTGGGGTTAAAATTCTAATATTGTATCCACATTTGTGTGCCTTAATGAGTAAATAAAAGCTGCAAGTCACATAAGTTTATAAATAAACATGATTTCTAAAATCAACTACATGCATACAGAGAATTGTTCTATTCTATACTATGCTAGCTCTCTAATCTCTTTGGTTACTGCTAATTTGAAGTGATAACAAAATGTGCATACCGCAGCGGCATATGGCAACATTTCCCACAGCCTAGTATTTGTGTTGTCAATAAAGATGTTATCAATACTGTCTCTTCTCATTGCTGCCCTTGCTGTTGAAATAAATGACATAATTTCATAAATATTGCAAAACAATTTATCACCCAATCCAATGACAATGCTCTTTCAAAATTTGGTCTCTAAAATGCAACAAATTGTGCAGCTTTATCTTACTGCATTGCAATATTGAGTAGCTTTTGTAACCTTTGAAGTTGTTTGATATAATAAAACTTATTTAAATGAGGATCAAAGCATTTAATATATGTTAATATTGGACTGGGATGTTTCGTAATCGAACGCAACACTACACATTGAGGCTACCTCCGTAATCTAGTATTCATTAAACCGCTCCATAAAACATGAATCCACGCATGCACGTTCTATGGAATGATTGACAGTCACTCTCATCATTATGCTGATTAAGTTGAGAATTCATGTGGCGTGAACAAATCATACCACCCTTTTACTGTGAAGCTCATTTAGAAGAAGCAATGTGAAGTCACAAACTCCATATTCTTCCTCCCTTCCTATCCCTGATGTTATTTGCAGATTTGGAGCCAACCACCCCTTTTGGTTCTTCGTCTTTCTGTCTCTCTGCATGCTTCCTTTCCATTGTCTACCCTTACTAGTCTTTTCCTCAAACTTTTTACCAAGGTGAATTGAAAGGTGAGAAAATTTGGCCATCTTTTTCTTGGTAAGCACTGATATTGCCATCCCCCTAGCAGTCAGGCAAAGCTAGGGCAACTGGTCACAGCTCAACCTATTTTCCTGACATTATGTTCACATGCCCCTGCAAGGTCTTTTGTTTCATAAGGAAACATTAGTTTAAATATGAGCTAGAGCTGATGATTCAATAAAATTCAAACCAAGGCAGTTGCAAAAATATATTTATAATACAAAAGGTAAGAGACCTCTTGCAAGATTCCAATCATGAGCTTCTTGCAGCTGATCACCTCTGAAATCAAATCTAAAGAAAAAGATTCATCCTCTACTTAAAGATCAGATAATGAAAGCAAATAAATGACAAAAAGAACAAATGGCAATTACACTCCACAATTGCAAATTTGATTGACTTTCAACATGGTCATTAACTGAGACTTCTCCATATTTTTACTTCTTGAAATAGTTTGTGTTTGTACTGACTTGCACCAGTGTTGCAATACCTATGAATTTCTGTAAGCCTAAATTTCCTGATATAAAAACATAGACTTATCAAGAGAAGTCACTTCAATTATGCTCTCTTTTTTTTCAAATTAATTTTATGTTGATTGCCAAATGGAACTAAATAACTTTGTGTATCAATTAAAATTTTTATTTTTATATTGATATTCATTTCAAAAACAGGCGAAGTCCACTTGAAGGCAATTTACTGAGCATTTTTTTTAGCAGACCGGTTAACAATAATCTTTGTCTCATTTCTGTTAGAAAGTTAGTAACAGCAACCAAGATATGATAAAAAGTATCATACCTTGTCCCATTATTAAAATAATCATCAGTAGACAGGATAACATCACCTGGTTGCTTCATATGACTAGGGAATGAAAATAAACAATTGTTAAGATCCCAATGAATCTTAACAAACCTCTAATTAAAAAGGAAGCTGATTTTATTGAAGGCGGTTTTCATATCATTCATTCTTTTCAATTCTTGAAAAAAAAAAGCATTTTCAAGGCAAACCTTTCTCCCATAACAATTTGAATTGGGTATGTCATTTTAGTCAAAAAATCTTCTAAATTTTCTGGGTATTCCTTCAGTCATTAGCCATGCAGCTCTAATGCCTCAAATTTTGCAAAAACTTATCAATTCTGATCACAGTAAATCAATTATTTTACTTCATGAAACCAACAAAACATACTTTGCCAAATGTGTTTTTCCACTGCCTGGAAGACCTCGTAATAAATACATGGTTTTGCCAGAGGTTCTATTCTCTTTTCCTTCCTTTTTATATTGAACTCCAGCAGCCTGCAAGATTGGTTTGACTTCATCTGGCTTTTGCACAGTTTCCTTAGGAACTTGACACATATTGGAGAGTGCTGTAGATGCTTCATTTACTAAAAATAAAAGTTCTTTTTAAGAAACATTTTATTTGAAACTAGGTTCCGTTGATTTACAAATAAAGCGAAACAAATCAAGCCTATTAAACGAATTTTTTAACCTGTGCATGATAATGACCAAAGGATAACATAAGAAGATAGAATCAGAAGCCTGTGCTCGTGCGCTAGAGCCATACAGAAATTGTAAGGTACACCACTGCAGTATGTGTACCACTGCACAAACATAAAAACTTCAAAATCTGAGGGCCTTGTGGTGCGTTTTCTTAGAAATTTAAGAATTATCTTGGGTGCGCCATTGCCATACTCTGCATTCTGGACTGTGTCTTATACCTATATCTAAGCAATGTATAATATTACTAGATAGGTAGATCGATGGAAATAGATAGATGGATATAACTCATTAAAACTTAAAGCATTTGGATTTCCCCTCTGGCCTCTGCCTAAAAAGATAAAACCTGTAAAATACGGATTTGTTAATTTACCTTTAAATTTGTTATATGAAGTCAATTCACATGTTTTATGTACCATTAGCACATAAATGCATATCAACAAAATTAAGTACAATAGCAAATTGCTTTTTAGATGGTTAACCTTGGAATACGTCTCATTGTAAATACCTACAAAAGGGAAAACAATTACAAGACAACAATCATTATGAATCTCTTAACTTGTATTACATTTGTAATCACAGCCAGCAAAAACCATATCGATGATATCAGTCTCTATTCTTCCTTTGAACCTGTCGTAAAGTATCTTTTTTAAATCTCCAATTCCAGTTTGCTCCATTTTTCTTCGACAGATGTTCTTCTAACGTACAACTATTCATCTTCCACCTTCGTCAACTGACGCAACATCAACAACCAAACGACTCAACAACAACAACAACCACACTTGACAACATCGACCATTTCATCGAATATCAAACAAAACGAATATCGATGTTACAAGCAATCATCATAATCATCATAATCATCATCATCATAAACATCATCATAAACATAATCATAAACATGATCATCATAATTATCATCATTGACATGATCATCATCATCATAAAGAGCAAACAAAAACATAACTAAATTGCATCCATTTCAGTGCATCAACAATTCAAAATTATCGTAAAAATGGAAATACATTATGTAGCATATTTAAGAGGTTTTGCTTCGTCTGATACTCCTGCTAAAAAACATGGGATAATGACGGCGAAGTGAACGGGGACATAAATCAATATCGAGTTGTGCATTTAGTTGGCTGTTCGTTTTTAATCAATTAATTGTCAGGGATCTAAATGCTATAATCATGATTCGGACGATATCTTATTTTGGTACAATGCTAATGAAAGGTGGGTGCATCTCTAGGGTGGATGCATCCACCTGCAATCATTGGCCGTTGAATGCATCAGGTATGCAGGGAGGTTGGCCTAGATGCAGGGGTATAAGGGGGCAACAATTTCATTCTGCATAATTGATGATGTAACTTTTATAGGACTCCTATTGAAAAATGAAATAAAAGGGACATCAATAAATCTAAAAAAAAAATTCCTAGAGCATGTGCTACCTTGTAACTAGTGAATGTAACTACGTTGAAATGTCATTTTTGAACTGTCAAAACTAGTTGAATAGGTGTTAAATTTTCCAGAAAATATCGACTTTAAATTATGCTTAACTAGGAGCCGACGTGAAAGGGGAGAGAGCGAGCTTTTGGGGAAGCTTAAGTTCTAAAATAACCCTGATGCACCGCGCCTCCACCTTTTGGCGAAAGAATCTGTAGCACCAAGCTGGATAACAAAAAGTTTGCAATCAATTAGACATTTCTGGCATCAACTCAGTTCTGAAAAGAATTCGCAAAAAATTGTAAAGAACGACGTAGTTTAAGAAGGAGCTAAAATTAATTTGACCTTATTTATTTAGTATTTGGCGAGCTTATAGCAGATGCATGCTGAATTTGACCAGGAGGACAGCTGGACACCCAAATCGATGACGCAGGCATCAAGCTACATAAACATGCGATGATAACAGTTAGGGTAAAACCTTAGCAAAGAATTCTATAGTTGATTATCAAACTAGTCACAAAATGGAGAATTGGCTAATTGCAGGGCTACTTTTTGCAGTTGCATCAGGCCTTGTTTCAAGTCAAGGTAAGATTCTTCACCAGATTTTTATAAAGAAAAGGGCCGGCTTTGAGTTCAAGCGCTCCTTAAACTTCTCTTCACATTCAGTAATCGCTTTTTTATTTGAGATTGCTAAATGTTTGCTAGTTGGTTTCAAAACACCCAGTTTTTATTCCAGAACTAATGTTCAGCTTTAAGTACCAGCTTTTCTCAATATCTTGCCTGTTTTTTGTTATCATTATTTTCCTTATGTTTCTTCAATACACCCACTGCTATAAGATGCAAGTCTTCCTTTCGGTAAGAACTATTGTTTCTCAAATGATCCAAAATAAATTTCTGATTATCCTCAGCTCTAATTCTTTCCAAAGTGTTTCGGTGATAAACAATGCTTTTTCTCAATCAAAGGATCTCAAGGTAGTTCTCAATGTAGCAGAAACAAATTTAAGGCTGGTGCTAACGAACAATGTTCATGGCACTGCAGTTCATCAATTGAATTCATCGATTAGAATGAACCTAGCTAAACTTGCTTGCGTAGTCTTGGGTCTTTAATTGTAAAAAGACCTGAATGAATACTCTGAATAAGCAGATTGGTATAAAAAGGAAAGCAATATCAAATGAACGTGATGAACTGTGAATAAGAATGAAAAGGACAAATTCAATATCCCTTAACAGCAAGGAGCAAAAGCTTGGTTTTCAACTATGCTGCGTTATTGGTGCAAAAAATATCCTGAACTTTCATTCCTTTTTTAGTTTCCCAGAAGCACCTTCTTTTAGCGAATGATTTGCAAATAACACAATTTAACCCGTGTCACTCACTGTTGACCGATATATTTTAATTTTCTAACCCATTTACAGCCTTTAGCACATTACTAATGATATTTCTATGTGGAATCTATGTTGAATGTTGAATCCTAAGATAAGACAATGAATCTGATCCTGAATCCTGTTATTAAGCTACGTAGCTGGAGGTTTGCTCAGGATACTTTGTCTACAGATTGTATTTCAACTCCTTTTGATGGATAAAATCCAACCTGCAAAGGGGATGGAGTTTACGACGTATTTTCACAAGCTTTTTTGTGCTCGTATTAATGAATTATGCAACATGTCTCATGATAAAAAAGTCTAACTTCTCTAGAATTGGTGAACGAACCCCATTCTGTGCCCATTCTGTACCCATATCCTGAGGTCCCTCTTCAAAATTGTCTTAATATAGCTGGGATTCTTGTTTTTCAGATTGTAAAGGTAAAGTTGGTGTTGGGGATGCCAATTTGATCAAAGATGATGCTTTTCGTGCCTCTTCAGATGATGGGTATGTTGCGCTTATTTTTCAAAAGCAACGGATTTCTAATCAGTTTACGAGTAGGGTTTCCGTCTTATGTATTATTCACTATCTTTTCATGGATCCAATGGCTTCCAACGCGTTTTTACAACCCCGGTGTCTATGCTTCACAGCACACTTTGTTGCCATTGATTTTTTTATAGTATGACTGATGATCGAAGCAAAAAGCTGCAGTCTCTGAGCAGATTCACAGGAAAGATAATTTTCTATCAGAGAGTTATGATGTTATGTTTCAAGAAATAGAAAGAGTACATTCGTTTGCTTTGGAAATAAGCTATTTTGGGTGTCACGGTCCCTCCTGAAGCAGAACGAAAAGAATGCTAAAAGCATTAGAGGATTACATGGTTTAGAACAACACTTTGAGAACAATAAGGAATAAAAGTATCTTTTTATTGGAATCTACTGATTTGCATACTTTTTGAAAGGCGCAATCTCCTTGGAAGCTAGATTAGTTTCAAATCTTCACAAAGGCAAATGTAACTAATTGTTTTGCATTTGGAAAAATTCACTTATGTCTAGAGGGCCATTTCCAGGGGGATATATCTTATTCGCTACTTCATTAAGAACCTTGCCCCAGATTTTATCAGGTAAATGTAGAATCAGCAATGTAATTCAACAGCAAGATCGAATTGAATCTTTAAGTGTTGGTATTAATCGTTATTTGGACAATATTAATGTGTTTGCACAGCCTACGCAGCTACATTAACATTTGCTCAGCAATACAAGGCTCATAAAACTAATGTTTGTTTACAAAACACAAAGACATGAATTATCAAATGTCTGAAAATGCATGGTTGGTTGATCGGGGATCTAACAAGCATTTATGGTTTCATATGGTTTATTCAGAGAGGGATTGAAAACGAATGACATAGAGAAAGGAGGAGGAGGGGGTACGGTATCACAGAAAAGGGGGAAAGGGGTCAGACACAATTTCATTGATAAAATGGGGCATATTCTGAGGGAGAGGCTTCCTAACAAGGTGCATTATTCAGAATGTTGAGGGCTTATGCTCCTAGTGTCTCAATGTCTGAATCCCAGATATGATGCTTCTACATGAATAATTGACAACTTTATTACAGAAGGTTATGTCAATGTAAAGGAAAGGGGAACACGGAGGACAACAGTACATTTCTTCATGAGAACTATGGAATGCATATCATATGGAATTTGATACATGATAGTTGATGCCCATAAAGCTTCTAAATAATACTCTGTTGATTAGATGTTGGCAGCTAAGGACAAGACTTTTAGCCAAAGTCGCTGCTGTATTGCTGGTAGCTTGACGAAGCTACTTGGTGCTGTCCTGAAAGCTTATTAAACGTTGATGTTAACACTTTGGAGAGATGAGGCACATTTTAAAAGTTCGGGTTATTCGCTACTCTTACTGCAAGAATATATGACAACGGTTGAGGGCCAAGCTAGCATACATTATGCCGAAGATGAAAGCCCTTGTTTTTTTGGAAGCTTTCTTTCATAAGCATTTAGGAGTTATATTAGGACATTCTTCACTTATTAAATTGGAAATTAATTATTTTCATAGAATTCACAAACCGCATTTTGCTCGTCTGACGAGTGACAGTGCATGGTGTGCAAGCCCAAACGATACATCACCATCTCTCCAGGTAGACCTACATCTATGTACTTACTTCACCTACTCTTCAGCATCAGCGTAACGGCCTCCAGCCCCCCCCCCCCCGTTAGAAACAGCCCTGTTTCTTGCATGATCTGTTCTGGTATGAATTTCAGTTCCTGCTTGAAGTGGGGAGGGGAGGAGGGAGGCTCTAGAGTCATATTTACTGAAATGGATAATTGATGTGAAAAATAAGGCTTGAAATCTATTTTCAACGTTTTAAAACTGCACAATATCCTACTTATTTTGGAATGTTTCATCGAACCAATGGACTATCCTAACTCAAACTGATTCAGAACTTAGGCTGAGAAAAAATACCCTTCCAACTTTCCTCTTTTTCTTTAGGATTACCTTAACAACATCTGTTACTTAAAATGTATTTTTAATCGATTGCAGGTGCAACTACCATCAACACACCGTTTGGTGGCAATTGCTGTTCAAGGACTTGGTGGACCAGGAGATGGACATTACGTCACTAAATACAGAATCTCATACAATTATCAGGGTGCAACCTATTCATACCTGCTGGTTTGTTATTCAGATATTGTGATATCGAAACATGCATACTAATGCGTAATGATAATACAATTTGATTAATATACTTGGCAATGGCAGGGGCAGCAAATAAGTAACTTCACAAAGAGACTGGCTTTGATGTTGTTAACATTTCTCTTTTTAATTCAGGGCTTTTTCTTTGTAACCTTGATCAGACATTGATTTTGATTGAAAATGATTTTTTGCAATTTAGATCCCAAGTTATGGGTAGGACCCTTCCCCCCCTCTTACCCCATAACCCAGGCACCCTCGGTGCATTCCGATTTCACAACAGCAACAACGATAAGAACATTCCTTGAAATAATTTGACTTCGATGGCGGCAAAGTTTGATTCAAAATGTTCGGCGATTTATGAGGAATTTGAGATCGATATAAAAGGTCAAATTGAAATAAACCGTTAAATAAGATGAATGGGATAAAATATAAAGTCAATAAATGTAACTGTCATGTGTATTGATCTATTGTGTTTCCCTTGGTTTGTCACTTCTTCCAAAACTAGGTAGGTACCACTTTTTGGTCATTTCTATATTGTTTATCAAGACATAAATATAACGTAACATAACAAAATACTGCAATGTAGGCTAAAATCCTGTTACAGATCATTTTATAAAATACCTGTTGTTATCATTTCAAGGTGATGCTCCCGAAAAAAAACATTTATTTAGTAAAAATAGAAATTACCTCGACTCAAAATAACGATTAATTTCTTGCATCATTGATATTCAGGTGGAGGTTCCTCCTTAAGAATTCTGCTTCCTACTTACTATTTTTAATTACCCTAATGTTGTTGCGTTTATATTTTTGGTATGTTTAATTTAGATTTGAAATATTTTTGTTTGAATTTGATGAACAATGAACATTGATGTTTGACTTTTCCTCTATTTTCCTACAGGATATTGATGGACCCGGTGACAAAGCTGGTATAAGTACACAACAATTGGATTTGCAAACTGTTCTTGCAAATTCCGTCATCATTAAACCTCTACAATTCAGTCCAGCAGCTGATAAACCATGTTTGAAATTCGAACTTTACGGATGTCCATGTGAGTTTATTTCATAGACAGGGAGCATGCCCCCTCCACTTTTGATACATGAAATGAGAAAAAGCAATTACATTAATGAGCCTCTCACTCATTCACTGCCTCCCTTAAAGTTAAAGGCTCTCTGAAACACTCTCTGACACTTTACAGAAAATTTGTGAGGGTGACCCTCAAAACTTGTGCCCCCCCTATTTTATAATGCTTATTACGTCCATGACTATAAATCATATCCTCTGATAATTTCATGTGAGCAATGTGCATGATCTAAAACATCATGTCAAAACCAAATAGTATTCTTTTGCAAGCAAGCAGACAAAAAAACAATCTTATCCTATTTGTTTACCTAAAGGCTATTACATGACACATAGAATACAATAATCACAGACCTGAAACTGGATGCCAAAACAAGTGGAGCTAAAGGGAAAATATCTTCTTCTTGCTCTTGATGAAATGGTTAAGTTCTCACATTTTCTTTTTCTTGGGACTTGTCACTTCTTGTGCCATTTTGACCTTCTACATCTTACTCTGTGCTAACTGTTAGATTGAGAACTAATCAATATAACAATTTGTTTAGTGCAAGCACCTACAACTGCAAAACCCACCAACCCACCAACAACACCAGTTGATCATTGCAAAACTGCAAATGGTGGATGTCAGCAGATCTGCACCAGCCAAACATCTGGCCCAGTTTGCAGATGTAACAATGGCTTCATTTTGGATCAAGATGGCAAAACATGCAATGGTAAGATTCTTGGCAAAGGTTTCTTACTTAACATTGTGTTTCAAGAAAGTTGTGATACATTTGCTCTCCAAAAATTATTTTGTATCTATCCAAACCCTGAGAAAGGCACCATTTGGCTGCACAAAATTCTCTTGTAGTGGGTGGGGGCTTGAACCACCTTGCGTACCCTTTCAACTCTTGAATGCAATTACCTGTTTATTTTTATAATAATGTGCTGGAATATGTTTTGTCCCAGGCAATGTCTAAGAAAAGGTGACAAAAAATGTCCCAGAAAATTCCCAAAATTGGCACATGAAGCATCTGAGAGGTGCAACAGTAAATATTTTTCATTTACATTGCAACCTTTTTTATTAATTGCAGTCGATCATTGTGCAACAAATAATGGAGGATGTGAAGTGACATGTACCAGTTCTCAAGATGGACCTGTGTGTGGATGTTTTGCTGGCTTCAAGCTCAAAAGTGATGGGAAAAACTGCACAAGTATGAAACAAATAGTATTTGAATTTTTGCAGCATTTCATTTTTGATTGGTGCCTATTTTTAATGGCAACCATAAATGATATGTCAATGTAATTAGAAAGTGAAGGGTCTTATCAAGCTTTTTGGGATGTTGAAATATCTATTCATAATTGAAAATCTTTGATGTTTGATTGAATAGGTTCCTTTGAGTGTTGTCTTTATAAAATCAGCATCGCATTTATCATATTTTCATCAACATTTAGTAGCAGGGCCGTTCCTGTAAATCCTTGCTTGTTTAAGGGGATGCAGAGAACCAAGTTCCTACGAACACGGACAGACATATCCTTCTCGATCTTGGCTGGGCATGGACCTTCTAATTTCCAAATTTTCTAATCTAAAGTCATTTAATAAACAAAATGTAACCTTACGAATACATCTCACACCTAAAGGTTTGCCAAAAACAGATTCTTGGAAATCTTTAGGCGATTGCTTAAGTGTGTCACATCGCAACACCACCAATGGTTCAAAGGGACTGCTCACTTGTACCTGATAATTTGTTCAAATTTGAATCCCATACCATTAAAGCAGAAGTTTGATTTTGAATCTTGATCTCTTTTAGACATCAATGAATGCCAAGATGGCACAGATGGTTGTGAGAAAGACACTACATATTGTGTTGATTCAAGTGGTTCTTATAAATGCTATTGCAGGCGCGGATATGCAAGAAAAGATAGGTACTCCTGTGTTGGTATGTGTTCTCTTTTCATATTTCGATCTTCATACGATCCTGGTCATGCCATTTCCCGCATACAGTCGTGCGCATTTCTTTTGTAAAGCAATCTGAAGTCAACCCTTGAGGTGTCTATTATTATTTAATGTTTTGATTCGCAAGCTATTATGATCAATAATCATCAAACATTACCCCCTGGTCGCATTTCTTATCTTGTCATTCAGTGGCGGACACTTGGCCAAATATTAGGGGGGTGGTCTATTGTTTTGGTAGGATGACATCACACATTTCCATTGTTTTAGAACAAAAGACTATTGTCTTCCAAAATATTAGGGGGGGGGCCATCGCCCCCCTCACCCCCCCAAGTGTCCGCCACTGTTGTCATTCTGACTAGAAATGCCTTTTTTAACCAATCAATTACGAATGATGGAGCCGAGATGACTTTATGGATTCAGTTTTATTACGTATTTCTTATTAAGGTTCTTTTGCCTACAGACGTAGATGAATGTGCATTACAAACCCACATGTGCAGTCATAAATGTATCAATGTTAAAGGATCATACAGATGTGATTGCTACAAGGGATACGTACTTGATAAGAATGGTAGAACTTGCAATGGTATGCCAAAGTCAATTATCATCATTTTTATGCTTTATCATGTAATCATTAAATCAACTATTTAAACAATCATTGAATCAATGCATCAAAATCTTACTCTTTATAACGGTAAAGATATGACTGACCAACCAATCAATCAATCAATCAATAAATTAATCAACCTCTTATTCAATCAATCATTCAATCAGCCAGTTATTTAATCCGTTCATCATCTAATCGATCAATAAATCAGTTGTTCTGAACATCAAAACAATCAATCTATCAATGAATCTGTCAATCAATGAATCAAATAATCGATTTATAATCAATTTTCTTGGTTGACCCCTTCAATAATGTACTCATCATTTCATGCACCGTTTTATTAATATCTAAATGTGTTCTTTTTTTGTTTTAGATATTGATGAATGCAAGAAAAACAACAAATGTGACACGACACGATCAACATGCGTAAACACGCCAGGCGACTATAAATGTAAATGCTTTTCTGGACTCGTCAATGACGTCAACGATCGATTCAAGTGTGTAGGTTGGTAACATTGCTATTCAATTCAATTCATTCTATCCAATATTAATTCAGTTCAATGTTGTTAGGGACCGTGTATTCTTATTGCAGGGTAGTTTGCAACTTATATCGAAAATGTCAATAATGAACTGGTGACAACTGTACTTGGTTTATTGACATTAGCAGATTGTTTACTATCGTAAACCAAAGCGAGACAGCATCGACTTGAGGTTTTTATTTACATTTCAGATAAGAACGAATGTGATTATAACAATGGTAATTGTGATCATAACTGCAAAAACTCATTCCGATCATACACGTGCTCATGTAGAAGCGGATTTCATCTTGCCAGTGATAACCACACTTGTAATGGTAGGTGATATTTCCATGCAAATATCTTATAATCATCATTATCATCATCATCATCAATCATCATCATCATCACCATCATCATCAACATCATCATCATCATCATCATCAACATCATCATCATCATCATCATCATCATCAACATCATCATCATCATCATCATCATCATCATCATCATCATCATCATCATCATCATCATAATCACATAATCTAACAATGATTGATCATCATCATGATTGATGATTATTTTATCGCTTTAGATAATAATGAATGCTCTAATAACAATGCTGGATGTGCACATAACTGTATCAATTTTGCTGGTGGATACAGATGTACTTGTAGGACTGGCTACAACCTTCAATCCGATCATCATGCTTGTGCAGGTAAGCAAATTTCACCAAATTCTTTGGCAATGAAGTTTTATCGACCAAAAGGTTCAACTTGATCACTTCTTCTCAATAAACAAACTAAAGTTCTCTTTTATCGTTTTCCTTTGAAATGCAGAATCATTTAGTTCTATGAAATGTAGTTCTATGATCCAATTTCTTTGATATCAAACTAATTCTTCCCCTTTTTTGTACTATTTCATCTCAATCTTTTTACAGACATCAATGAATGCGATAGATATAATGGTGGATGTGAAAAATACTGCAAGAATACTATGGGTTCATTCATTTGTTCTTGTGACCCTGGCTACGAAGTGAAAAACAAGCTTTGCATAGGTAATTAAGTGTAATTTCAAATAAGTGATATTTCATAAAATTGTTTTAATTCTATGAGAAATTATCTTCGAATTGCAGAATATTTCAAATTGAGAATTCTTTTAGGAATCTATATTTTTTGCAATCTTCTCTAGAATTCAAGATAGAAAGAGGAAATGTGTAATAATGATGAAATAACCCATTATTAAAATAAATTCTTGAAACGTTTTTAACCCAACTCAATCCAGCATTTATTTGTTTGAAAATACGAAGATTTTTATAATCTATTCTTCTATTGTAATTTCTCGTTATCATTTCATAAAGATGTGAGTCATTAATAAAAATTCTACGAATGTTTTTATATTTGTTTATATGGAGACAACTCTAACATAACTGTATTCACCCGCTGCTTACGAACATCGCATTAACCATCACCCATCGTTATAGGATTGCTTATTTATATTTGATACAAACTTTATATTTTAGATATTGATGAATGCGCAACTGGCAAACACAACTGCGACCCTCAAACATCTGATTGTTACAATTTGCATGGTTCATTTGAATGCCGATGCAAACAAGGATACAAGCTTAATCTTACAACTAAAAAATGCGAGGGTAGATTTTCAACTTTTTCATTTTAACTCGAACTTTCACAAAATTCAAATTCCAACTTTCTGGTTCTTTCAGAAAATCGAACAATAATTCAGCTTCGTGATTCGAATTCTTTGTAATTGAAACATTTTAACGAGCGAGAAAGCCTCCGAGCGTAATTTTTAATTACATATTGTAATTTGAAGCTGCAATGCGATGTAACAGTTAAATGAAAAAGCAAAGAAATTTTTTAAAAGCTTAATTGATTTTCCGCATGTTACCAATGATTATTTTGTTATGTTCAGTTTATTAGTATGTTTTAAGTCCTTTATTGAATTTTGTTCTCATTTCAACGGGGGCTCCTTAAAAGTCAAGACTATTGTTGATTGTCAGCCCTTTTGATTGAGGCAAAGAGGAATGTAATTGTATCGATCTGAATGTAAACATTACTTCATACTTTTGTGGCATTCTTCATACAGCACAACTTTGCAGATCATCTGTAGCTCCACCAACAAACGGTATTGTTGAACCACAAAGATGTTTGAACACAGACAGCAATAAATATGGAGATGTGTGCTCGTTCAAATGCAATGCTGGATATAAATTGTCAAGCAATTCTGCATCACATGTTTTCTGTGATAGTGATGGATATTACAAACAACCACAAGGAACAACCTCACCTGTTTGTGAAAGTATGTACGTTGTTGCAATTTTGATATAAATAACTTTCTTAATTTTCATTTTAATTTTGCATAATACAACAAATTGATCGAAAGTCGAAAGCAAAATTGATAATGGTCAAAGCCTTCCACTTGAATATTGCCCCTTAAATGCAATTTTAATTGAACAATGGTTTTAACGTTTAGGAGAGCAGTTTCTTGAATCGTGAACTCTCTTAAGACGTAATTGGTAGAATATATAAATGGATTTGTTTTAGTTAACATAATGTTATCATAGAAATTGGCGTTATGATAAAAATGCAATTGAGAAAGTTAAAGCTGCATATTTACATTCGGATTTTTACCATTGGATAGTATTTTTATTAATCGTTATAGAAAAATTTGTTGTAAAATGGTTTTATCGACAGGGATACGATGCTCACCTTTGTCTGGCATCACCAATGGTGAGATTTACCCACTTGATTGCACAACCAGAGGTATTCAATATGGCAGTAATTGCCACGTGACATGTAATGGTGGGTTTGCAAGCAAAGGAATAACATCAATCCATTGCCAACAAAATGGAACATTTGATGCCTCATTCAGCCAAACAAAATGTATTGAAAGTAAGTCAATGATCTTATGTAAAATTAGAAAATATTCAAATTATGACCTCTATTTCTCTCTCTCTCTCTCTCTCTCTCTCTCTCTCTCTCTCTCTCTCTCTTCTCGCAATATTCTCAAAGAACATTGGTCATCATGGACCTGCACAACTCCGTGTTCCTTCCTGTTCTCAAGATCTTTGAGTCTTGTTACTTGCGATCTTGCGACAATGACTCAATCATTGTCTTCCACTTCTTCCAAATGATAAAAGATGAAGCAAAAGATAGATAAAAGATCAATTTATTGTTTTTTGATAATTCTCCCCGTCGCAAGGGGCTGTTCAAGATAGGATATATTTTTACAAGAATCAGTAATTTCAGGAAAAGAACATAAACAATTTTTGAAAATTTCTTGACGTAAATAATTGCCTCTGGTTTTGTTTAATATTGATACTCCTTTGCCATCTCATCTATTTGCAAAATAAAACGAGTTAGACATTTTTGCTCTGGAAATGCTGCATTTTTTACGAAAGAAGGCATTTAGAGTTTCTTGGTTTACATCATTACTTGTTTTAATAGAGATTCATCGAAATTCTGTAAATTTTTTGACGCCTTGTTGAATTTCGAACTAAGATATTCTTCAACCATGAAAACCAAGGACTGATGATCGACCTCTTCATCCGTTTTCCTCTTTTTAATGCATCAAATTTCTGCTTTTTTACATTTCTCATTGTTGTCTTCAGGACCAAAAATCACCTGCCCACCAGACATGGAGGAAACTTTGCCATTAGGGGAAGGAGAAATGCTGATAAACCTTGGCAAGATTAATACAAATGTGGCTGCAAGCAACCTCAAATCAACTCCAGCTGGTGTCCTTGATGGTTCTTATCGATTTAAGCCTGGATACACAACTGTAAGATTGGTAGCTTCAAATGATGTTGGTGCAACTAGCGAATGTTCATTCGGTGTTCGAATTATCGGTATAAATGTGCATCTATAATTATTTTGTAATGTTCATTTAAGTTCCTTTTTTGTTTCGAAATTTCATCTCCACATAACATCTATTTGTTTAGATAAATAGAAGTTAAATGCAGCACAGCAGAACACTATATGGGAAGAAAGAAGAGGTGGGATTTGAGGGTGTCTTAAAAGAGGGGGGCTCTTAATCAGATTTAAACCTGGTACAGAAGAATATCAAAGCAAAATGATAAGGTATTATGGGATTTACAGGGTTTAACCTTGGCACAGAAGGTGCAACTTTGGCACAGGTGTAACGAGATCAAATTGACTGCAAAAGTACCGATCAAAGTTAACATCACATCATCATCGCAGCTCCTAATGCAACCATTGCTTTTTTGTGGGTTCTTCTCTGCTCCTAGTTTCATACAATAATATGGTGTTAATATAAAAGCACAGTAGTGTGCTGCGATCATAGATTAATCTTATTGATCCATATTGATTCGTTTTGATTCCTATTGATTCGTATTGATTTACAGATAAAGAACCACCAAAGGTCTTGGACTGTGACGTTGAAAATCAGTATATAAACATTGGTGCTGATGAGGCCGTTGTCACTTGGAAGGAGCCAAGATTTGTTGACAATGCAGGCCTTCTTGGGAAACCAACAGTCAATATTGACAATGGATTAAGAAGGAGAGCCCAGGTCTATTTTGTTGGTTATACAGCAAGGGATACATCAGGAAATGTAGCCACATGCAAATTCTTTGTTCATGTTAATGGTATGTTAGTATTTAAATTTGTTAGTGACGTCATCTGGATTCAGTCACTTGTCATGAGGACAATGGTCTCTAGCCCTGAATCCAAATTTGGGTATTTCTTGCATTCCTCACCTCTCATATGAACTCTGCCCGCCCAGTAAAGTTTCGTCTAAAGATCTGTTAAATTGATGATTTCTCGTTGAAGTTTAAATTAGTGTCTATATTAGGTAGAGTTCTGCTTTTCTTTCTGGACAATTCTATCATCGGGACATGACTAACAATATTTCAACTAAACAAAATACTTTCAAATGAGGCATACTTGATGATACTAGGTTGAAAGAAGTGGCAGACATGAAATGCTCTTTCGTCGAATGAAACATTGTTTTTACCTTTTCCAGCAGATATTATCATAAAATCACTAATTAACTTTGTCGGTGTATTTGCCTAAGAGAAAAGTAGAATACATAAATCAAGAAAAAGGCAGTTGTTATGCGGGTTTTTAAAACTGAAACATGATGAACATGAAATCTTTCTTAAAACCGGTTGTTGTCATTAATAATCATAGTATTTATCAAATTGTAACGCAAGTTGGTTGATAACATTCAATTCTTGTGATGCATTTTAGCCAAATACTGTGATCAGAATCTGATACCTGGCGGCCATAACATAGGAAGTGTAATGGATATGTCTCCGAGATATTTCTTGTCTTGTGCAAATGGAAATCAGTTCTCAGATGGAAGCATAAGCTTTTATGGCAATGGTTTGTATGGAATAGCTGATTGTCAAAATGGCTTTTGGAAACCAGCTGAAGTCCCAAGTTGTGTAGGTAAGATAAGTAATCAGATTATCATTCATTCATTCATCGATTTATTGATATACTCATTCATTCATTCATTCATTCATTTATTTGTTCATTCATTCATTCATCCATTCATTCATTCATTCATTCATTCATTCATTCATTCATTTCTTCATTCATTCATTCATTCATTCATTCATCCATTCATTCATTTATCTATCTATTAATCTATTTATTGATTATTCAAATCAATCATTTATTTTTTTAGTCATTCATTCATGCATTTATGAATACCTTGTTACATTCACTAAACTCACTGATCCATTCATTCCGAATTTATAGCATGTATAAATGTATCTCATCTTTGATTAATATGGATATTTATATATTTGATTCTGATTTTGTTTGTTTCATGATAATTTTTCAAGGTGTGGTAGCTAAGACCGGAAGTTGTCCAGTTGGAACGCAAGTTATATCATATAATCCAAGCCCAGCACAATATTGTGGTATGTAAATGTTTATGAACTTAAATCCACAGTTTACAGTGTGTTCACCATCTTGGATATTCTGTAGGAAATATCAGCGTAGATTGGTAGAGAGACACAGTTCGATACACGAGGCACATTTATGAGAAATGCCATGCTTTAAACAGGACCTTTGACGATGACAGCTTCAGAGTAACCTGACCACGTTTATCATGTATAAACATAGATTATAGTTATCATTATCAGAGATGAATATACATATGTCAATTAATAATTGAATCGCCAATTAATCTATTTTGCTTATTTTTTTTTCGTTTTCGGATAAAGTTCTCAAAACAGTAGCTTCATTCTACAGCCGTCCAATTATTGCTGAGGTGTCACAAAACACGGCAGTTTCTAGAACGAAGATTCTAGAACATTGGCCTTCAATACTGCGAGAAATTAAAAAAAAATTAATAGCCAGATAATCTAAATCATTTAAGCCAATCAATAATTAGACGTACCACGAGGCGGAGAATAGTTTTTATAATTCTATTCAACAGTATTCTAAGTAATGGTAATATTCAATTCAACAGCAAACTGTCCATATGGACATTACGGCAATCAAACTGATAGCAAATGCATCAAATGCCCAAAAGGATTTTATCAAGATGAAGAAAAGCAAAGTTCATGCAAGAAATGTCCTTCTGGATCTACGACAGTTTCAACAGGATCTGCCGCTGTTGCAGACTGCAAAGGTATCAACTTTTAAACCTCTTTTTTCAAAATGAAAAGACACATTTGTTAGAGCGGTAGAGACACGTATATTTTAACTGCAGAAAAAGCAACGTATATTAATATTAAAATTGGTAGAAGCGTTAAAATGTTATGGAGTGTTGAACACTTGCATTTGCAAATCATAACAAATGTCTTAAATAGTTGAGTATTATCCCCCCCCCCCCTACATCGTAATTAAGTTATAGGGAAGACACACGTCATCACACGATATTCCATTGACTCATGCCTATGAAAGTTCTTGCTTGTGATCACATCTTCAATCAACGCTCTATCCTACACCATGGCCTCCATTTTGCACTTTGCTACGCTCACTACATAGTTTTTAGATGGCCAAGGATAAAAAATTACATTTCGATTTCAAATTACATGATTTAAACTTACATTGTTACTACATTGACGTTCCTTTCGTCAGCCGTTTGCGACAAAGGAAGTTATTCCAAAGATGGTCTGATGCCGCTGAATGGTTGCACCAAATGTCCGCAGGGATCATTCCAAGATTTGGATGGATCATCACATTGCAAAATCTGTCCAGAAAGAGGTGAAACGCCTGGAAGTGGAACAACTGATGAATCAAGTTGCTATGGTACGTAAATCTGACGAACGTTTGGTGATTTCACTGTTTAGCATGAACAAAAAAAACACATCTATTCGGTAATCGATGATGTGTCATCAAATGGCGAACTTTCAGCTCTTTTCGCAATAATTTATTGTAAGGTAATTGGCCTTAAACGAATCGAAAAACTAACTTAGAATTACTGCAAAAACACAGATCTAGAAATTTTTAACAGCTTTTTTGAAAGTAATACTTCGATTTGTAAGCTATCTACTAATTGTTTTCCTTTAATAGGCAGATATTTTTTATCACGTTAATCTAGAAACATAATTAAATTAATTTTTCTTTCATGATCAAATAAATGATGATTTTGCCGCGTAAGGAATTCTTTGAATCTGTTCTTCTAGTAAGCGCCCGCATCATAAAGGTTGTCCCAGCATCTCAAGAATTTGTCGGTGTCATCGGAGACAATGTTACAATTGAATGTGGAGCAACTGGCAGTCCAAGTCCTCTTCTTCAAATTTCAAACAGCACTGTCTTGCCACCAAGTATGATTTTCTATTTGACCTTTTCTTAAATTCAATCTGATTTGTATAATAAACTGGCATGCATCATGATATTTAACCTTATATCAGACTTATGCAACTAGATATCCTTTTAAGCCATAACTTAAAAGATATTAAATTTATTTTCAAGTTAGAAGAACGGATGGTATTCTCCCGTGCTACAACAAAACAACTTTCACGTGCACAGACGATCATATCTCGTTTTACGGTCTATGATGATAACCTCTTAGCTCTTTCGTTCTCTCTCCCGTTGTCCAGGAAGACTCAGTTCAGTCTAGGAAGACTCAGTTCAGTCTAGGAAGACTCTTCAGCCTCTATATGGCAAAAAAGCTGCGCCGAAATTTGATGGAGACTACTGTTGACCTTTTTTTATTGTAATTTGAAAAAAGATACCCTTATTCCTTATAAAGTGTTACTGAGTTGATTATGATTATTTTTGTTTACTGATGAACAGGAAATCTTCGTGGTCAGCAGACAATATTGTCATTACCATCGGCATCAAAATATGTTACAATCAAACGACTAACTATAGTCAATGCACAAGTTGAAGATACCGCCACATACAAATGCATTGCGCAAAATCCAACCGTGAATGGGAAAGCAGTTGATGAAAGAACAATCAAAGTTGTCATCAGGGCACAGAATGGTAAAGTACATTTCTTATATTCAACTTATTTATATATCTATTTATTGATGTAGCTAAGGGGGGAAGTAAGTGCACAGCAGGGCACCCCCGAAATATTCAGCAACGCTCAATGGTAACGCACCTTAATTCAATTAATAATCAATATCAATCAATATCCAACATCCCTCAATCAATCAGTAAATCAGTCAATCAATCAAACAATTAATCAATCAAACAATCACTCAAAAAATAAATAAATCAATCAATAAATCAATCAATCAATAAATAAATCAATCAATAAATCAATCAATAAATAAATCAATCAATCAATCAATCAATAAATCAATCAATCAAAATAGACCGACCAATCGACAAAAATTCTTTAACTAGAGTTTATAGAAATCTATAATGGTAACGAGACCCTTTTTCGTGACAAAAAGTTAAATAATAATTTTTGATCTCAATGTTTAATAATTTGAAATTTGATAATGATGTTCGCATAATGTTTCAAAAAAGAATTTTGCTGTGCTTCAAGTTGATTTAAGTTAATGACATCTATTTAATTTTTTTTAAAAGCAGTTATGAGGAGATATTTAAATATTTCTGGTGACCTAAATACAAATTACAAAACTGAATAATTGAATTTTGTTTCTACTTTCAGCAATCTAAACTTGAGTGAAAGATTCTGAACTCCAAATCATTTTTAATTGTTAACTTCTGAACATTTGATTCTGTTTACTTATAAAAATTAAAATGTTAATCGATTAATGAGAAGCTTGATGATCATTTTGGCCATATTTGTTATTATTTATCGTTTTACCTCTTTGATGAATAAAGTTGGGGAGGGAGGGGGAATACCCTGGTTTATATCTTTTATTCTATGACCAACTCATTTATGAGAAGCCAAGTGCACCACCAATAACATAATAGGTTTAAGGACTATAGTCCAAATATAATCTTATGCTTATCCTCAAATTTTTGGAACCAAAATAATGAAGAAATATCTTCTGGCACAGAAATTAGTGAGATGCATTTAGTGAGATTGATTGCTTTTAAATTTATCACATTATAGTTAAGCTACAGGTACATTGAAATGTCATGTAACATATGACGACTTTGAAAGGCAATACAATGCAATTTTTATCGATGCAAATCTACATATGTCATCCGACAGAGTTACGATATAAATCAGTTACGTCATAAAAAAATTCAACCTAATTGATCAGCAATTTGCAATGTGCAGGGAACAACAAAACTAAATCTATTACAGTAGGCCATCACCAAAGAAGCTAGAAATGAAAAGACGCAAATTATTGGTTAAATTTCTTTATAAACAAGTAATTTATTGATTCAGCATATTGGGCAATTAATGGGTTAAGTATGAGGAAATTCGTGAAGAGTTTTGCATTCAATCCTAGGCCGCGTTTTGTTGTTTTGGAAGATCTTTACGACATAGAAATATCGCCTTTCTACAATTGGTTATGTTTTGATGAAACTTCTGATACTGAGAAATTGCTGGCTTGACATTTTAGCCATCAATTTGTTCTTACGTAACAAATAATCTCTATTTTTATATTGAAAGTTGACTTTATGTTTTATAATTAGCCTTTTTGTAAACCCTAAAAAATTTGCTAGGCAGCTAAAATCAAGGCAACTTACTACGAAATTGATGATGGAACTTGACTGAATGTGTCAGACGCAGAATCGACTTCTGTTCAAATCTGGCCGTTTCTTAGTTGCTTCTCATTTTCTGCTTCTCATTTTCTGCTTCTTACATTTTGCTAATTTTAACAGCCCATCATATTCACAATCGTAAATGAACTGGTAAAGGTGTTCATCCCAATAACTAATATTTGTTTATAACTAATAAATAATATAACTTGAAGCACTATTATTGGTAAATAGATGCATGATTGTATTTCAAACAGTTTCTTTTCTTTATTGTCATAAAAATGGTGAACTAAAGCTACTAGTTTCTAAAAAATACCATACGTCGGAATCTTTCTGATTGCATAAAAATAGCAGAAGCTGAAACAACACCAATTATTATTGAAATGGCTAACAACAGTCGATCTAATACTTTAGCAGCATCTTTCCATTCTTCTGCGTTCCTTTTCGAGTCCAATCCACTCTTTTTCCCAACTCCATTTCCAAGGGCTCCTCCGTCACTTCGCTTCTTACTGGCCCTCCGCATGAGCAATGGTGAATTTGATCGCATGTTTGTTTCTTCTGCTCCTTCGTCGTGGTTGCCTCTGTCTTTTATAGAGCTTCGCATTGACCCAATCCGTGACATGACTGCTTTATCAGCCTCTTTTTCGTTGCTGATTTGTGAAAGTTGGCCTAAATTGACTGTGTTGCTGCTGATTGCTTTGGAAAACGACGAATCCAATTCGACAAGCGATTCGTCAAACTGCAACTCATTGCTGAATCGCCGTTCCTTGGTCTCGACACGTAAAAACTTCGCTAGCTTTCCGAGAAGCAATTTACGAATGAAGGGAGACATGCGTTGATTGCGATGATAGAAGTTCAAAACGAGGCAGTTCAAGGCCATTGCCATTCCAATTTCAAATATTGATATTGTGTAGTATATTCCTATTGCATGAATAATGAATGATTAGAATAAAATACATCCTTGTGAAAATAAACGTGTTTAATATATTGAACGTAGTAAATATCAATAAATTGAACATAATACGCATTTAAAGACGGGGGTGGAGCAGGAATTAATATCTGCCATTTGAAATGTTTATGTTTCAAACCGATCGGAGTTTGAACCAAGGACATAAAACCAAATTATGATTCAATTGAGCTGATTATTCACAGGTTTTCATTTTATAAATTTGATTGCAAGAAATGTGAGAAATTTAAATCAGCCCCAGAGTGTTATGTTGCTATCAAGGTTAAATTATCAGTTGTACACACAACACACCCATGACCTATAAATATTATGAATTGAAATTTCTGCCATAAATTCTATTAAGTTTAAAATGCTTCATATTTGCTTGGTAAAATATTGTGCATGCAACACATTTTTAAATACGATGTCATACACCACAAGTAGAAGCCTTGGATTTTATTTGAAATTCAGTAAAAGGAGCTGAAGAGAGTCAACATTTTGAACCCAAATGCAAACACTTTGCTTGAATTCAAGGCTTCACCTTGTGATGATTTTTGCAGCAGCTTGGTTGAATTTTTATGTCACTAAACGTTAAGAAGAATCTAACCCTAGTTGCTTATGCCACGTTGCTTTTGGAAAAGCTCATTTTAATTCCGTCAGTTTTATTTATGAAAACTCGATGTCGAACCTACCATCATTGGGTCACAAGACGCTTCAGCATTGATCTCAATCTAATGTCTAACCGACCAGCCAATCTCTCGGACTTTTTCATTTAAACGTTTTCATACTGAATATTTTTATAATTTAGTTGAACTAGTTACCGCCAGATTTTGATTGTAAAACATTTTCAAAATTAATTCAAAATTAATTCAAGGTCTTTTGGTAGGATCACTATTCATTTATTTTCAGTCTAATTAAAAATTAATTAACTATTTTTCCAATTTCAGCTGCTTCTTCCCTGAACTTTGCTTTTTTCGACATCAACTGCGTCGTCTTCTTCTTTGATAAAATGTTTTTGTCATCAATGCAATTATCTATAATACTTATACCATCATTTACAGTCTTGTTTCAACATTTTCAAGTAATCTTGCTCGTTAATTTCATATTCTATCTTTCCTAACTTCATTAGATTTACCCTAAATACGCTTGTTGTGTGTAAAAGTGTGAATCAAAATGAATATTTTTCAAATTATTTCGAGAAATTCCTCATTAAATTAGTCAACTCTCTTAGAAATGTTTACGGAGAAGGATGAAGGGGGTTTCATCTGTGTGTTTATTAGAAGACCTTTCTTTCCTGTATGAAGGATTAAATGATAATTGAATACCATGAACCCCCGTGGCATGAATGTGACTTGTGCATCTTATACCAAAACGCATAACATAAATTGGCATTTCTGCGTTTAACGTAGATTAAAAAGTTACATTATATCCTTAGAATACTTTTATGGTGATTGATGTGCAGTACCAGTTGAAGTTCACCCCCAAGTGACGTAATGTAATGAATAGTTTGTCAACTGTTTTAGAAACATATGATATATACAAATGATGACGATGATGACAAGGACCAAATTCAAAAAGTCGTTATTAAAACTGTGCTGTTCAGGAACACAATATCATACCAAACAAATGCAGATTTTGAAAGATGATTTGCTGGTTCAGACGCTAAATACGCCTATTGAATTAATCGAAATAGGTAAGCCTAGTAGAATTCAATGCCAGTTGATGGTACGACATGAACGTAGAGTCTTCTATCTTGAAGAGGTAAGAAGTTGCTACATTTCACACGTTTCAGCACTCCCTGCAGATATTGGATTTTAATGGAAGACTACATCAATGGCAGGAACTATAACCAGTAGTATATCTTATCAGTAGGATATACAGATCTTATCAGCATCCTTATCTATCGGCAAGCGACAAACAAACCATCCCTTATACTTTCTATTGAAAGATATCTCACGGTTATGTTAGATGTAGGAATGGTGTTGGCATCTGAACTGGTATACTTTGAATTCTAGCCATGATTAAAATAGAATGCGAATTAAGTGACGATCATCTGCTATTTCAAGGTTGACCGAGAACTTACGATTTGGAACGAAAATAACAAACTAAATCATTCTTTGGTAAAATATGGAGTATAGTTAGCATCTGAGATAAGGGAATTTAAAAAAAATTTATGTAGACATTTTTATGAAAATCTTTTGAAACGTTTAAAAAATTCCTTTGAATTGGTAGAAAATAGGATGGGAGGGAATTGATCCTAAGATTTGCTATGGATGGGAAGGAATGAGACCCAATTATTGGAAGGAAATATGAATGGGTAGGAAACATACCTAATAATGGGAAAGTATCTGAACTGCTTGGCAGCTTCTCCGACGACAACTCCTGAAATATTGCCATCGAAAGAAGAACTGTAATGCCTAAACTGATTCTTTCGCCTGATTTTGGTGGTAGTAAAAATACCAAGAAAATCATGCATGCAATTAAGGCACACGGAATGACTAGATTCATCATGTAAAAGAAATACTTCCTCTCCACGTGTATATGTAATGCAACAATGCTGTGGTATCTCTTGTTCAGTCTGTATTTAACCTGAAAATCAAGCAGAGAAATCTTTGTGTTATTATTTGAATTGATAGTTGCATGAAAACGCAAAAGAATAGAATTAAATCTACGCTTGATGCTAGTCGGGGTATGAGCAGGGGTCACCCATTGCCCTGCAAAAGCTGGATTCCTCTTTGCCCTGCACTTTCAAAGTTTTGGGGTGATCCACCCCAAAGGCCTTTCAAGTTACGTCAGCAACTGAGTGTAAAAGAGTTTGACAAAAGAAGCAAGGGAATTGTTCATTTTCAACTACAAAAATGGGGCCCTGTCACATTCTTGTGTTAACAGAGAGAATTGATTTCGGCAAGGCAGAGGTATTTTGACTGTACAGCCACCTTTGGAGGCATGACATTTGGAGTAGACATTTCGATCAGCAATAGTATATCAAATAGATAGCAAAAGTAGAGATTTCGATCAGCAAATGAAATCGTGCTTTAAAAGTCATTGCAAAGAAAGAGGAGGAAAGATAATGTGAAACATTATTCAAATTGGAATTGAATGATGATAGCTCACCCTCTCTTCCCTCAGAAATGCATGTGCCATTTCCCATTCTCCGTTTGTTTCATATTCCGATCGGTCTCCTAATGCATCTGAGTCGTCAACCTTTAGCTTCAGATATCGCTCATCGAAATTCCAAGAACCAAAAACTTGTTTACACGTTTGTTCGTCAAATGGGAAGTAAGTGACATCGATTTCGCACGTGCTTTTGTAGAAATCCGTATATGTTAATGTACAGTTTCCTTGATAATCTACCATGACCATTAAATGCTGTTGAATATGGGTTGCATCTTTGTCTACTTTGTTCGTTCTTGCGCTGTAAATTATGCAACAAAATTGTCTGTTTTGGTATTGAAAATGATATGACTAAAGGTAGAAATTGCATTGTGAAGTAAGGATTAGAATGCACACTGGAAATTAGTAAAGAATGAGACTCGTATGAAAGCAGGAAAATAAGAACAGATGATGTCAAGTTTTACGTGATGTTATCATCAACAGATGTTATATCCAGAATTAATCAGAAGGCAAGGCAAGGGGGCGTTGGAGGGGGTAAATACTGCGTGACCTGGAAGCAAAGAGGCGAAAGAATAGATCCTTCATGAATGCACGAAGGAAATGAGAATTAAATGTCAGTGAGGTGCTGAACCCCCTGAACGGTTTTAGCTTGGTTTGTTTTTATATAAATTATTTTTAAAATAAAGTTTAATAACAAATCAAATTCAACATTATGTAAACCAACCCATTAAAAAGGTGTATTGCTGGACTCCAGATCTTCTCTCTTGGTACCAGAATTTCTGTGATATTTCCATAGTCTTCTGGTTTCCAGGTAAATGCTGGATTGTTCCATTTCTAAAAGATGTAAATAACCTTTTTTTCACCACAATTTTGAATTGCACAGAAACCTATTTGCATGCTGGTCATAATTTATTATCCGATACTCTCGATATATTTTTAGAATAAGAAGACAAGCTATGAAAGATAATGTTCAGTTTTAAAACTGACTTCTTGGCAATTGCAATAGGCGGTATTTCATGTTGTCATGTAAAAGGTGCACGTGGTTATATGGTATTGTACATGTAAATATCCTATTGCTTTCACATGGTTCTATGGTATTGTGCATGTGAATATCCTATTGCTTTCACGTTGTTATAAGGTATTGTACATGTGAATATCCTATTACTTTCACGTTGGTATAAGGTATTGTGCATGTGGATATCCTATTGCTTTCACGTGATAAGCTTGTAAATTGACATCAAACTTTAAGCCCATTTATCATGGTTCTAAAAGATGATTTTTCACTCACCTCACGTAATATAAGCTTTGATGTAAATGACTGTCCTTTTTCACTCTAAAAGGTTCAACAAACTGTAAATTTAATTTTCAAGAAGGAAGGAGTTTTTCGCTTAATAAATAACATATTTAATGCCAAGGACGGACGTGAAAGTGACTTGAGGCAAGGGTCTAGGTAAGCTAAGAATTGATACCCAATCATAATGCTTCATCTATATTTTGATATGATCACTTCACATCACACTGCTTTCCTCTATAATGCCCGGTTGGGAGGCTCACGTGAGCAATTGCCCCAATGCGTGATTGGAAAGCGTGATCAAACAACTAATTGTAAACACGAATATACGTCTCTTGCGTTTCACTCGAAGGAAATCATTGGGAATTAAAGGTCGCGCCGATTGGTTAAAACAGGTAGCCAATGATATTCACTATTTTCTCACGTGATTCTTTAATCATTTGTTCAACTATTGTTTGATATCTGAAGTTTCATTATTTTGAGTAATATCGAACAAGAGATAAATATTTTCAGTACGCTAATTATGTTTTGGGTCATTTTCCCATTATATAACTTTTCAGTATGAACGAAGTTCATTGCATCTATCGCTATGCATATATCGAGGGTGGTTTTTCAAGTAGGAATTGAAACCATTATTAAATTTAACTATGTTTCATTGAATATGGAGCGTATTATTTACACTAGGATTCCTACTATCTTTTATGACAATTCTACAAATAGTATAAAAGCTACATGTTTTAGTGATTTCGGGATCGTAACAAAGTGGATTATTACTTCATCTTAGTTAAGTCCATTTATTATATGCCCTCATTAATATTTTAAATTTTTTATTTGTTAATTCTTTCGTCTGCGGCTTTTGTCTGTATGCCACGATTTTCAACTAAATTCTTCTTTTATTGACTTTTACAAACCAGATCAAAACTCTAATTCCTTTTCTCAAAATTCAAAATGAAGAGCAGCATCATACCATAACATTTGTTTTTTATTTTAGATTATTTCGCCCGTCAAACTTTAAACTGTCACGAATATCGCTCAGTTATATAAAAGATTTTCATATTTCTGTGTCAGCATTTCAACATTTAATGAGCCTTTTTACTCAACAGAAATAATAGAAATAGAGAAAAAGCGGCATTTATTGTATTGATGAACACAAAAAATTAGATATTGCAATAAAACGTAGGAAATTTAATTAGGGTTCTCCAACTAGTTTTTACTTGAAATAAAAGATGAAACTTGGCAGCAATAATCAAAAATTGATTTCAAGGTGACGATCAAAATGACATGCATCTTTTATTCTATCTTCGTTATATTTCTTTCCATGGGACTGTATTGTATTTTATGGTATTGTATTGTATTGTATTGTATTGTATTGTATTGCATCGTATTGTATTTTATTGTATTGTATTCTATTCTATTGTAATGTATTGTATTGTAATGTATTGCATTGTAATGTATTTTATTGTATTGCATTGTAATGTATTTTATTGTATTCCATTGTAATGTATTGTGACGTATTGCATTGTATTGTAATGGCTTGTATTATAGTGTATTGTATTGTATTGTATTGTATTGCATTGTAATGTATTTTGTTGTATTGCATTGTAATGTATTTTATTGTATTGCATTGTAATGTATTGTGACGTATTGCATTGTAATGTATTGTATTATGCAACTGACTGCACAAAAGTCTACGAAAGCATACTTGATCAGAATTAGCCAATTGTTTATTTCTGCAACAGAAAATTTTGAGCTGTTTTACATTGAATTTTAAATTGGTACCATTTTGATAATAATCAATATCTAATTACTTAGTCAAAATCAATTGAATTTAACGAAGCGATGTTTAATTTTAAAGCAACAATGAAATCTAAAAAGGTAATTCATCCAAAAGCTAGAAATATATTTGATTAGATCAATTTTGCTTTTCGTTCTTTAGTATTTATTTTTTAAATACTAAATTAAATTGTAATTCATACAAAATGCATTGTTATTCAATTTGAAAGCCAGAGCAAGCCAATAAAACTGCCTCTGTAAGAAAGGCAATTGCAAGGCGAATTAAAATGGATGTTGTTCATCTCGTTATAAATAAAAGTTACTTACAATTTCATCAATTCGCATAAACTGCATCGAAAGGTAAACATGAACTCCTTCATCATTATCCGATTTGGGCATGGTCTTGTTGTCTATTGATAAAATTCTCTCTTTCAACGTCACCTCAAATGGTTCATCTAAAAACAATGCAAATTTAAAACTAAAAATGAAGAATGAACAATTTGCCAATTGAAATCAAACAGAAGAGTTTGGGATAATATTATTAGTTAAGCAAGATCATGCTTTCACGTAAGAGTTCCTTCCATCTACATAAAGTATTAAAACCAATCAATTTGTACAGAAGAGTTCAATCTCTCACTTTTACTCTTTTTACTTTGTTCACCAGGAAAAGAATGTTTCTAGATTGATGATCATCGAAAGAAATTTGTAAAAATTATATAACTATTCAACCAGATTTTAATGTTGAATTTCTGTTATTATTCCCGTCAGAACAAGAAAATTGCCAAGTGCCATCAAACGGTCATTTTTGGTTTTCTTGTCTTCTCTTAATATTGAATATCCGTGCTATGTTTCTTTTGGTTTAAAGTTTGAGCACCAATAATCGATAAATTATTCATAATACTTCGTCTCGTATGATTCGTAAGATAAAGCCAAGTAAAAGAAAATCGTTTCTTTCTAAAACTGTTTCATCAGTTTAGAGCATTAAGTGTGGCACCTATTGTCAATGTATGTGCAATTGTATGTGGCACCGTTATATTTGAAAGTGTTTAATAATTCAAACACAGTATGCAATCTGTTTTATACACATCATATGCTCCTTCTTTTATTCAAATGTCGACTTTTGGAGAGGACATTTGAAAGTATTCAATATTTTATGACAATCAGCTTCAAAAAATTCTTAAATTCTTTCTTTCTTAGAGATTTTTGACATAGACTAAAACATAGCCATGTTTCACAATTACATGCAGTAATCTAATTCAGGGTGTTTGCAATGCAAATTCAACTATCATTCCATGATAATACCATTTCATGTATCACCATTCCAGATATCAATCAAGTTTGCTAACTCTACCTTAGGAAATTCCAAAAAAATCTGTTGTCTATTGAAAATAACAAATTTCCACTCGTTGAACATTTTAATTCACTCCGTAATTCGAACATTTTTATAATGCTTGTATTAGACTGAAGGATCTGCGTGTTGACCTTGAGGAAGTCAAAATGACATCATGCTTGTTCATAAGCAAGGGTTCTATTTGGCAGCCGTCATTGCAAAAACCCAAAAAGCCTACGAAAATCTTTAAGACGGATTGATGGTCTTCTCTGAAGCCAACATAGGGGAAGATCTTAAGTAAAGAACAATAAAGTAATATTAAAACCAGTGTTTAACTTTCCTTCAACCTGAGACTTCAACCTTTATTGCAAAAATGATTTGTTGTGACTATGGCTTCTTTATTCATTTCTATTGGTTCCAGCAATCTTCTTCATGGTTGTCGGTCATGCACCGTTAAGATTCCCTGGACCTGACAACATTGCCAGCATTAGGTTTAGAAATGGCTAGAATTGGCCTAAATTTTCTTTCTATCCACCTTTAGAAAATTATGTATTCACTTTGCTAAAAGTTGTGCCCACATCAGCCTCAGCTTTAATATCATTTTTACTTAAATAGGGGGATTTTCTTTTTGTTCCAAATGTAGAAATAAACCTTATTGGACCATTTTTATTCCCTTAATGTTCAGTTACAGGAAACTACTTAGGTTTATTTATGGGTATAGTCTTGCAGAAACGTTTTCACATGTCCTTATATAGTTATTCAAACGTCAAAATTACTTTTAAATCACCATAAACGACACCGTTTATCAATAATTGATGTCAAAGAGTTAAACGTCGAAGAGCGGAGTTATCATAAAAGGAAGGCTTTTTAAGCAATCAAGAAGCCAATTGGCCATTTTTAAAAAGGTTTTATGAAATTTGAATAAGTTGGTTGAAAGTTAAAAAGTGTTGCATCCTTCATTTCAACAATGACGAGAATGTGTCATGTAGGTTGTGTCAAATGTCAAATTTGGTGTGTCAACTGTCAAATTTGGTGTGTCAAATGTCAAATTTGGTGTGTCAAATGTCCAAGTGTTGAAATCAAACAATGGCTTTGTGACGAAAAAATCATTCTTCGACAATTACCCTAAACTCATCAAACAGCCGTCTTCAATTTGAATACATGTCAAACTCAAACTCTAGTTTCAGCATTAATGTTTTTCAACATCATAAACATGAAGTACCATTATTATGTTCTCTAGCTATGTGTTCATAGTTTAGCTGTCTTTCTATATACTTCTATATATTTCCATATATCTCTGAATAAAATGATTAATTACTGAACAAAATAAAAGTCGAAACGTTTACTGAGTTGAAATTTTAATAAGAACCAATATATCTATAAACATGCATTTGTATAAAAGCAAAATCAATCTAAAGGTGCTGAAGAGAAGACGGAATCTTTCGAATCCACGTGGAAAAATGGATTTCGCTTAATTTTCTGAAAATTGTAATGCTCTCCTGATCACTGAAAATAGGAAAAATCCTAAATACTTGCTAGCTTTTGCGTTTATGTATCTGTATATATGTAGATTGTACTAGCTGGACAAGAATTGGAGGTTGTTATTCAGTGTTGTGTGATGATCAACTCTGCCTTTAACATAAACTCGGATTAACAGCTGTACTGGTAGTTATCTCTAGACTGCTCTGTCTGCATGACTTTGAGCCATGCAGAAAAGACGGAGCAACAGTTATTTTCATTCCTATATTTATATTTATTATTTCATTTATATTTGGATTTGTATTTGTATTTAGATTTATATTTATATCTATATTTATATTGAATTCTAATATCGTTTATTTAAAAGAGCTGTTTGTTTCGAAGCTCGATCTAATCATATTTCTTTCTGAGTGATCGAAGAAAAATCATTTAAAACCACCTGCCCTTTTTATTTTGACATTTTCAACACAGATATTTAGTAAAGACCAACAATAAGACTTTTGTTTAATGATCATTTGAAAAACTGTCGATTCTGTTCAATGCCTAATAAGATGAGGGCACTCGTGATGAGCATAAATGTCAGCTTACGTTCAGCCGACATCAGTGATTCATTAAGTAAAAAATGCCTTTATATTTGCTTGCTTTACGTCTAATGATTCATATATTTAAAACCTACATAAATGGCTCACTTGCATTAAGTCTCAAAAAACACAAAACAAAAAGACAATTCTTCCTTAGACCAGAATAAATGATGGGCGTATCTAGACGGCGTCTGAAGATTTTAACATATAATGCCTTTGCCTTAGATGATAACTTTGTCAGTATTCAAGTTATGGGGAAGATCGATGCAGTTACATGAGAATAATAGTCATTTAAAACTGTGAATGAAACGCAAGCCATATTGAATTCTAAGTACGAAGTGAAAAAGGTAAGTACTCCATTTAAGAAGAAAGATGAAAACGTAATTTCTAACAATCACTGGAGTGTTTGTAAGTGCAAAGTAGGAGGTAAGACGCATCGATAGGCTTGCAAGGCCTAGCAATACAGCTATTGCAACAATAATAAAACTGTGGTCATAACAATAATTGTTACATTGACATATATTATGACATAGTGATACAATTGAGCATCTCTTGTTTGCAAACATTTCATTCATTTCTTGGTTGCAGCCTATTTCGAAACTTGTGTTAAGGATTAACTAAATGCAAGAAGCTTTCGAAAGATTAAGAAAATTAAACGCAAAGGCCAGAAGTTATCATAGAATTTTTCAAAAAACTGTTTCACAGATAAAACGATTTATTTTCAAAAACCGAAAAATATCTTAACAAGATTCATTTCTAAAATTAATTGAAATCAAAAATCATTACAAATTCGACCTTTCCAGACTCAATGGGCATTTCAAGATCACTCCTCAAAAAAAAATTCGAATTGGATTTATTGAACAGCATGGTGTTAAAAAGCAGCACGATAATTCATGACGGTAATTAAAATTCAGCATGTTTTTATCCTACAACCAGTTAATGGTAGCCACAGAAGCCATGAATATGTTCAACTACTGAATTTGAATCATCTGACTGTCAGGCACCAACTGGACCATGCACTTTTCCAAACACCCATTCGTACAACAATTAATCCTTCTCCCTTTTCTCTCAATTGTTCGTAACTGGTCACAGCAATTTCAGTCATTTCATTCGTTTTTCAATTGAAAGTTTATTTATGATAATAAAGTTTCAGCAAATTAATACCCTCTAGGAGACTATCTTTCGCTTCCTTCATATTCAGGTTTCTTTAATTAAAGCTAATAGAGTCCGTAATAAGATGCACCCTGATAAATTGCATTTTCCTTACGGTGGACAATTTTTATGAAAATCAGTTTATTTTTGTCAATTAATCAGGGAGATGTGTCTCAGTTGCAGTAAAAATTATTTTTGTACTATAGAAAAGAAAAGTTATAGAAAAGCCTTCGTTTTTAGATTACAACAATCAATAAAAACTGATAAATACACGGATTAGTGTATTCCACAAATACTCAAAAAAACCATCCGTCAAGAAATAAAATCAGCAGATATCAGGATTTTGAAATCCAGCGGAATACTTTGGTTAATACCAAGTCAAATATACTCGCATCAACTAATCTTTTAAATAAGAAGATGCCATCTGTAATACTGAAATGGAAAAACTATTGCGCAATCATCATCATCATCGTTATCGTCATCATCATCATCATCATCATCATCAATCATCAAACATCATCATCAATCATCAAACATTATCATCATCAATCATCATCATCATCATTATCATCATCATCATCATCATCATCATCATCATCATTATCATCATCATCATTATCATCATCACCATCATCATCATCATCAATCATCATCATCATCATCGCCATCATCATCGTCATCATTATCATCATCATCATCATCATTATCATCATCATCATCATCATCATCATCATCATCATCAATCATCAATCATCATCATCAAACATCATCAATCATCAAACATCATCATCAAACATCATCATCAATCATCATCATCAATCATCATCATCAATCATCATCATCATCATCATCATCATCATCATCAATCATCATCATCAATCATCATCATCATCATCATCATCATCATCATCAATCATCAATCATTATCATCAATCATCATCATCAGACATCATAAATTTCAATCATCACCATTATCATCATTTTTATTAATCACAAATTCAAATCATCGTAATCCTCATAAAATATGCATTACACTTACAGTTCTTTCAATTAATCACCTTTGAAATACACTTCTCAATATTTTCACACCATTTGAAACCATTTCAATGATGACAGTTCATTGAATCGCGTTTTTTTTTAATCTAAATAAAAGAATTCCATGCTGCACTTTAAAAACTGGTGTTGATATTCATTTGTTGGTGCGTAAAAATACCTGTGAAATTTGCACGTTTTTTCTGTTTGTCATGCTTTTTCTTCTGCAATTTTTCTTCGTTTCCATCTTAATTACACAATTACTGCTTCTTCTTCACATTTCTTTAACATTTTTGTCCTTTCTTTTACTTCATTATTTTCAATTTAGATTCATCCTACTTTTTCAACATCCTCACCTTTTCTGGCACCAAATGACTGACAAGAACATTTCATGCAGAAATTTCGTTTTCATTAGAAGTAATGTGATCTTCACGTCGATTTTTACTTTGGCATTTTTGGGAGTTTAACAGAAATTTAGCAGGTTTTGCATCCCGCTATCAATGTGAATATTTACCTGTTAGCCGAGCTCTGACGTAATCAATATTTATAAGAAACATACGAATAGAAAGTAAACTCTTGGAATCGTTCGGAATTATCGATATTCCTGCTGACACATAAACAACTTTTGCTAGGAATTGCAGTTTTTACTTCAGCCTTTTCACAATATACCTTGCTATGCTTCAATTACCTTTACAAATCTACGCCGGAAAAGTTCGATAACAGTTGTCTTGATGGCAGACAAAACAAATTAAACTTATAGAAGGAAAAATGGCGGAGTTTAACACATTCATGCTGTTTCTTTCTTGTAACAGATTCAAGTCAATCTACATGTCATCGAAATCATTTTTATAAAGAACTTTGATTTCTTGCCTTTGATGCACTCTTTTTAAATTACAAATATTTTTTTTAAATGTTTGGAATAACCCTAGTATTTAAAACTTCTTAGCAATGGCAACAAACATTCTTAGAATTTTCTTAACATAAATCAACTATTTTCTTCCTATTCTCTCAAACAACTTAAGCACTACACAGTTCTTTCATAAACAACATTGTCGATAAATTTTAGCCGTGAATACCTTGTCTCGTTAGTTGAGCAACGAAATTTCTCAATACAGCTGTTTTTTGTTGGATAGCAAGTAATGTAAAGAGTAAAGTAGAGACCAAAATAACAGGCTGTCTACTGGCTTACTAACAATGGCATGTAACTTATCAAAGAAAACTCAGTTGCTTATATTCTTTGGTTGAAAAACGCAATTATGAACTTTCTTAAGTTTTGAGGAGCCGAGAACTTCACATCTATAAGCACATCAATTGAAACAGATTTATAATTGTAGAATATTTTTATAACTGGTAGAAAAGACTAGGTGATGTAAATGATTGAAACGCCGAAATCAAAGATTGAATAACAAATAGGGAAAATCGAAAGATTTTCAATCAAAATTTAGACAAAAATTTTCAAAGTAGTTTTTCTGACTGATAATAATTTTGGACTGCCCAGTTTGCAATTGTGAGAAATTCTAGTTTTCATCAAAGAATATAAAACGACTTTTTGTTTACAGCTAAGGAAGAATCAACCACCGTGAAAACTGCTTGTATCCCATGGATGAACAATTCAATCTAAAAGCTCTTTTAATTTTCTCCAAATATAATTCAATACGTAAGTTACGAGCATGAACTTCAAACCTTGTAAAGGAAACAGTTTTGTTTCATATGCCATAATTGTAATAATGAACTTTTCTACATCCTCTCTCGTGCTTTCGTGACGAAATAAAATACAAGAAACTAAAATAAACATATTTTCAGTTCAACTTTGAGTTGAACCCAACGTCAAGAAGCAATACCTGAAGTGGTAGAACACAGTTGTTTAAAGGTGTAACTTTCTGAGGTTGACGTGCCGTATTAAGGGGCAGGTGGAGAAATAATTTGTTAGTTTCTGTTTAACCTTTTTATTCATTAAATAAATCAATCGTACATTATGATTTTATAGACCTCTTCATAAAGTTGCATTCTTGTTTGTGACCATACTTATTTCGTAACAACATGGATTATAAACTTGAGGAGCATTTTAGAGCAAACTGGAATAATTGCTATTTTCTTCTTATTTATCAGCCATCTCCGTTAAATGGTTAGTAATACAAAAATAAGCTATAAATATTTATATTAAATAAAAATATTGAGATCGAAGTATCATTTAAAAATAAGCATTTTTGTCACAAAAAAGGAGAATTACACAGCATTAAAGAGGCTCAATTTTAGCAGAAAATTAAGGAGGAATGAAGCTAATGTTGATTGCTTTGTAAAGCAAGATGTAGCAGATCATAATGAGAACATGTCTAAATGCATTCATTTTACCTTTGTGTGAAATGTTTTGAAGTGAGGGATCTTTCTTGATAACATGATTTGCTTGACCATCTGTGCGATTCCTTGCAGCGCTTTGATTAACAGACGGTGAAGATTTTACGCACAAAATCATATTTCCATTAAAGAAAATGATAAAAATTACGTGTATTCCACATAGTTTCCATTCCATCATTGCTTGATACTATTGATGGCAAACGTCTTGCATATCCTTGCTTACTTATTTGTACCTGTCTTGAGTTGCCTGCATCCAGATAGAATCTTCAACATAGTTCGCTACCAACCTGCAGTCTTGCTCAGACACATCTAATTAACATTGCAGTTGGTTACAGTCGTTAGTAACCCCCCAGTTAAAGACTGACCAATCAGGTGGATCGCTTGACTCATCTCAATTATTCAACTGACATATCTAGTTGGGTTTTATTGCTTTTATTCCGCTTGTCAATGCGCCGTCTTGCTTTATTGGATGACTTTATTCTACGCGCCTTTTTAGACGATATTCGAGGATTAAATGGGAAAGAGCATTTAAGCAGTCGATTCTATGTGGTTCGGCGTTGTTTGTACTTGCAAATCATGGCTTCGAGTTTGCTGCATGTATTAAGTCATTAAGCATTTCAAAGCTCTTTCGCTATCAACGCTGTAAGCACTCTACAAATTTTCAACTCCTTTAATACCTTCCTAGGGGACTCCTTTAATACCTTCCTAGGGGATGGTTGATATTCTCCTGTTTCTGGATTTATTTTTTCAAATGAAGTCAGAGTTATAGTTCGAATTAAATCTCAGACTTAGTATTCTGACTAGCATTTAGACCAGTATTCTTTAGCAAACACATTGCAATGAAGTAAGCCTTCATATTTGCTCGAAATTTCCAAGATATCGGCTTTTAAAATGACTTCAAAGGTTGCTGAACTCTTTGTAATTTTTTATATCTTTCAAAGTTGAAACATTTTTAATTGTTTTTTTGTGTGGATTATTTTAATATTTGAGCGACTGATGACTTGTTTGGTATTGCCCTCGGTGTTTAAAAAAAACGAAACTTTAGATTTGTTTATCAGTGAAGTGACAAAGAACGAACTGAAAAGGGGGTTGGGCTCAAAGACCTTCGGATCATGAGGAACAACTTAAATTCAATTCCCTAGATATCAGGTCATCAAGCAGCTTTTTTAACACCAAATTAATACATTGAAGTTACTGTTCAAAATTTTGTGTTTGAGGCTAGATTCTATAAACCATGGTTACGAGTCCAAAGTACCTTAAAAATTCATACATTATCTTGCAATATAAACTTTCTCGACAAATATTTATAATTTTGGTGCGTCTTTCAATAGCGGAAACACGTTTTTTTGCTTATTGAATGTACTCTGTAATTAACTACAGTATTTAAATTAAGCATCATTTTTGTAAGCAACGTTTTATCATAGATGTAAGCAAGTGTCCTAAGGTGGTACCACCAACCCATTACAGCATTAAAACATGGCTCATATAAAGGGTCTTGAAACACCAAAAATGCGAAAAAACAAGATGATTTAGAGTTGAAAATTAATTGACAATTATGGGAAAAAAGATACTCGAAGGGGAATTGTCCATCGAAGAAGCAATGCTAGGTCAAGGCAAAAAGTACCCTTGGAATCATATAATCTTATTTTGCATTATTGATTTCAGAAAGTTTCATTTCAACTTCAGCAGATTAAAATTGTTGCATAGTTCACACTTGCGACGCAGCTTTTTGAAGCATTTTTAATACTTCTCCTGGACACAAGTTTAAATAGATCCCTGCTTCGTTTATATTTTATGAGCGACAAAGTTCAAAATCATAAATTTTTTTACAAATCCAATGACAACGCTGAAATTAATAAGTCTCGAACAGCATTATTTAGCATTCTAAAAGTATTGCTGCCAAGAAGAGGTTTTGATTTAAGCAAAACATATCTGAACTTTAAAAGAAAATCGTGTCGCCAATAAAGAAATCTCAGTGTTTGAATGAACCTTTTTTCAACCAGAACCGTTGAGAAGAAGGGGGGGGGGAAGGGTAACCAGGACCCGTAAAAGATAAGGTATGTATTAGAAAGGTTTCACTGCCTTCAACGCCGGGGTCCCATATCTGCCAAAACCCTGCGGCCCGGCCTGTTTCTTGACAGTCCTGCTTTTAACGGATACACCCGGAAATGCTATCCTTAGTTTTCAATAGAGGACTAAACAATGAAGCTAAAACCTTGTTTCTGCTAGAACGTTTCCGAGTGAGCATGCTGAAGGTGTGAAGTTGTCTACTCTAAAAAGGGCACTTCCCTTCACTGAAAGGGCACTTCTCTAGTCTGAAAGGGCACTTTTCACAAACGTGGGGGACGTGTGCACCCGGTGCCCCCAACCCAGTTCCTCCGTCTCTGAAAACTACACGGAACTACCTTGATAAACTATTCCAAACCCCAAAATAACAAACGCATGTCCCCATAAAATATGTATTTCTTAGATTGGCTCAGATCAGAGCGGTGATTTTATGAATACACGAAGATCAATGGGAATTTCTCTCGTGAAATTTCAACCACATCATGTTGCCAAGCTATTGAAGGCTTAGAAAAATCACAACTTTGACTTGGCTGAGATGAGAATCATCATTTGAAAAGATTGCCTCTTTAAGAGTCTACCATATATTCCATTTTAACTAGCTTCAGAGATTATGTAACAAGATAAATATTAGCTTTGGCTTGTTTAAATTGGTTGAATAGATGCAAAAGTGATTGAAGTCCAAGAACGATGATGATTGCAAACGAAAACTATATGGAATCACTTTCTGACAAGGCAAAATGACGCTCAGAGGGATAGTACCCCCTGGTACTGTTCATGTTTTGCTCTTAGTTCGATCAAATTTCAAGGCCAAGATAAGACGAAGGCTGATGAGAACTTGATAGATCTAGTAAAGAATGAAAAAAGATAAAGGAGATAATGTCATAAAATAAGCCATTAGAAGGGGGGAATCCAATGAGGTGATTCCCTGACCATGCTTACCAGCCCCAGATCCAGCAGGTGTCTGGTGTGATCTTGAAAAATGGCGGAAAAACCAATGGTAAGTAAGAACATTGATCAGCCATTACTTTGACATCAGTGATTAAAAACTGTGATTGTGATATTATTCGTAACTATTCTTGGTTACAATGGTTCCTTGGACAACATTTAAGCTGGCGAAAAACACAAACCATTCTCCAGTCAATGATAAAACCCTGCCTAAATTTCATTGCATTTGCATGCAAATCACAAACTGCAATTAATTGAAATATAGATAACACTTAAAACTCAAAAACTGCAAGATGATATATGAACAAAATAACAAATATACAGCTTTAAATTAATTCTAAGTTTTTGTAGGGTAATATTTAGAGTAACACTCTGCTATATTTAGCAGATTAAACTGCTAAGGAATTGTCAGGTTTTTATATAAATTCGTAAATATGGTATCTACTGGTAATAGTTTTACTTTCTATGCTGATGAATTTAATTTTTACATAACACTACATCACAATACATCACACCACATTTAATTTTATTGTAAAGTAATGCTTTGCTGTCTTACAGCATGTTTTAATGTAATATAAATGCAAAATTTTTATGCCATTGATTGCAATATAAAGAATATTTTCAATGCGAGATGATCTGACATAGGTAGAAAACACATTTTATAGTTTTAAGACTCCAAGTATCTTTGATTATTTCATATGTATCTTATTAAAAAGATGTTTGAACATCCCATCCAGGTACCACATAGCCATGTTCCATTTGGCCCAGATGGATCTGGTTTTTATTCTGATAACACCAAGGGTTGTTACCTTGTCATCCAAGAAGCACTGCCACTTATTATGTCTGCTGTGGAGCAGGTGTCCAATATCGACCCAAAAGAAGTATTTTGTATTGCAGATTATGGAACAGCTGATGGTGGAACTTCTTTACCTGTGATAGTGAATTGTATTGAAAAACTCAAAGCAAAATATGGAAATGATCTCCCTATTAATGTTGTATATGAAGACCAACCAACAAATGACTTCAAATCAATATTTTTAAGAGTCAATGGTATTGTTCATCATCTTCTTTCTTCCCTGTATCATTGATTGTAATCCAGGGTGCATTCCATTTCATGTCCATGCCCGGTATTATGCCAAGGAACATTAAAAAAACTTGGATCCATTGTTTTTGTCGAGCCCCCAACCCAGAGATCTTTGGGCCTATGTGTATGGAATGCACTCTGGATTGTAATTGAATTTTATGATAAAAATATACATCAATACATATATACATTTGTTGTATATAACTACTACTACTTTTACGTCTTACGCAATTATTATTGCACGATGTGTTTGACAATATTGCTCCAGTCTGTTCTATTTCTTGTCAGTTCAACCAGTTTATTTAAGGTTATCGTTGCATTTGACAGATCTAGTTTGATTCCAATTTAGCTAAGGTCTTGTCGTATCGTCCACATCCATGTGGTCTTTGGTCTTCCCTGTGGTCTTTTGACTTTTCTAAGGTACTTATCAATGGCCTTCTTAGCTTCTGTTTCAGGGTGTAGTCTCATCATATGTCCTAACCATGTTAATCGTCTAATCTTTTGTTTGTTTGGTCAAGGGCTTGCATTTTGTTCTGGTGTACAGTTCTTGGTTAGTGATGTTTCTTTGCCATTTGATTCCAAAGATCCTTTGCAAGTATCTGCTTTGGAAAGTAATTTATTGTATTATTTATTTTTAAAAACCTTTTATTATTAACAGACAGACATTTTAATTGTTGTTATGCCCCCTAGGGAACCCTATACGAGGCTTTGCCCCACTGCTCTGTTTCAAATACAAACATGATTTTGGAAAAGTGATCAAAATTTCTTTAACAGGCTTTTTCATGACTGAATATTTTTTCAGGGTTGATTGCAGGATCAAAGGGCCTGTTGGAGGCTTTTCCAAATCTGTTTGTGACCGCATGTGGAACTGGTTTTTATTCGCAATGCTTACCACCAAATTATGTCAACATTGGCTTTTCAGCCACGGCAATGCATTGGCTTAGTAAAAAACCATGCAATATAAGTGATGGTTTGCATCATACAATGATTCAGAATGAAAATGAGAAGAATCTTTTCAAAATGCAAGCAGCAATAGATTGGCAGACCATCCTCATCAACCGAGCCAAAGAAATCAAATCAGGTGAGTTGTTTTGTTTGCTCAACACAATCATTAATTTATTTCTTTACTTTTGCTTTCATTTTTAGATTGTGAAGAAAGTCAAATTCTTTCTGATTTATAATTTGATGTTCATCATCATCATCACCATCATCATCATCATCATCATCATCATCATCATCAGCATCATCATTAATAATGTTGCATTGAAAGGTAGTATTAAAGTGCATTCCTTGAGATAGTTGTCAGGAAGTAAATGAAATAAATAAGCAAAATGAAGATTTATTGAAATGAACTTAGCTTGATTAGTTAAACATCTTTGAGGTTATAAGATTACATATTGAAAGTACAAAAAACCCGCTTCACGAAACCAATGAGTAAAGATTAAAATTCAAAAATCTTAGTTGACTATTACTACCACACAAATTTTCTTTAATTTTTTGATCACTTATTAACTTGTAGGTAAAAACCATTCAGCCATATTTTGTAATTGGTGAGAAAATAACAGAACAAGTGCAATCTAGAGAGGGCCACTGAGAGGTTTTTGAGGCCCAGGGGCAAAACCACAAATGATGCAAGGAAGCAAGAAAGCCAGCATGATTTTAAATCTGGTACCCAAGAGTATCAGGTTTAAAAGCAATTTCTTACCTATAATTATCAGATTGATCCCTCTTGTACATAAAAAGTTTAAGTACCTCTCCGGGGGTTCATAGACCCGTGCCTTGCTGACTAGTCCATGCCATGGTTACACCATGCTCTCACAAGATGTCATTTCTGTCATCATTTATCACTTTGTGCCACAAAAATTGTCTTGTCTCTGACATGATTTTTTTGTCCTTCTTGCCACTTGTACTTATCATTATTTCTGTTGTGTATGCTTGTATTAGCATACTTTCTGTGTCAAGAGATGCATGAAGATAGAATATTTACCTTATAAAATGGAATCAAAGTAGAAGAAATCAAGAGACAAATGCATAAGCCAATTTTTAAAGATATAAGCCTCATATGCGTGTCTGTTTGTAGTCTTTCTTGATGCTGACCCCTTTAACCAATTTTGATCAATTTTCATAAAAAGGTTGAGGTTGCTGCTAAATGTTTAAAACTATATTCGTTGTGACAAAAACTTTAAGAAAATTCTGGCCAATAAGTATTTCATCAAAGCTTGATATGTGTATCACTACCCATTCGTAAAGCAGATCACTCTCCTTAGTTTTCTAATCAAATCCTAAGGTTGCACATTTTTGCATCGTTTTGCCATTGGTTTCAGTGTAATACATTTCTGTTCTGGAGAACTTTGATATTATAGGAGATGGTTTAACCCATCACCAATGCTAAATTAGATCAAAAACAAGTTCCTTTGTCACCTCTAGACATGGCAAGCTCCTTTAATCCTACCTGGAAAAGTAGTCAAGATAGTATATGTTCTCGCTAGTTTAAGATCTTATCTAGAAGTTCAAAGAGAGTAAAATCGGTTTATTGAACACGATACTGGCATTTCCATATCTTTGAAATTAATTGATTGTTTTGCCTTAAGCTAAACTTCGAAGTGTTTTGCTTTACATTTGCTGTCAAATGATAACATTTTTCTTATCAAGTTTTTGTATCAATGAGATCTTTGGAGTACCAAGAAGATCTGTGATAGGCGTTCCAAATTCTAATTTCAAGTCTAAACCTGGCTAATTTCGGACAATGTTGGCAAGAGGCGATGGCTCCACGTCGACCAAAATCCCTAAATTTCCGCTTCAGCACGGGATTTTTCCATGTGCTCAAGGTTTGGAGAAAAGGCTTTGGAAAAGTTTCTTTATTTTTTGTGGAAAGTTTTACATTGTCATGATTCTAGAACGAAATGAACTCTTATATACCTATACCTATCCCATGGAAACCTGGAATGTTTCTTGGGGCATTGATGACCTTCTAAGGAAATTTTTCTTTCCTTTTCTGCCTTCCGCTTTCCTCGGAGTCTCCGCCATGCTGAGACCTGTCCACTTTCTGATGTTGTCCTGCCATTTCTTTCTAGGTTTTCCTTTTTTCTTCTGCTTTGTGCTGGGCCTTGGAGGAAAATAATGCAATTTTAATTAATATTTTGCAGGTGGTTACATGGTCATTGTCCAGTTTACGATTGACAAAGAGGGACAATATTTGGGACATACAAAACTAACAAAAAATTGCATGTTTACGACAATGACTGAATTATGGAAACAAATGATGAATGAAGGTGTTATAACAGAGGTATTTATTCTTCATTTCATTTCAATCCCATTTCTTTTTTAATTCCATTTATCTGCTTTATAAACATTTGAAATACACATATACACATTAATAGCTCATGTGAAAGTTTGTATCATATATCCTTTTGGAACAGCGATTGGTGTACAATGAAGTGCCATTAACAATTTAGAAATGCGGTTAAAGGATGTTTGGTATCTCTGAAGAGTACACAAACACAAAAGATTACGCCTTAGTTTAACCGTCTTTGTATTTTAAAACTAAACTTAAAGATGTATTTGGTCGATTTGATAAAATAATGATAATGTAATAGGGAGAGGAATGTGAGCTACTGACTATATATGGCACTTTTTTCAACAAATTAATCGCATCTTTTCTTAACGTCAGTTTCATCTAGGCCTTTCTTTTCGAAAGCTTCCAAACGAGTGCAGTAGAATGAGTGCGCTTGTCTATGCCCAGATGCAGCGAATCGAATCAAACAGTTTACGTCCTTAAAAATGTGTTTGTTGCTTTTTTATCACTGCTCTGTGCAAGTTCAAAAATTGCAGGAATATTTTGCATTTTGGCAGTTTTAGGAAGGATAATTATTAGTCTGCGGGGCAAACTTCGAAAATTCACGAAATTAACTAAGTCAGTGGGCAGGCTAGTAAATCTTTAAATCATTTTTTATGCTGAAATGTTCATATTTCAGGAAGAGTTCACAAATACGACATTCCTAAACTATTATCGTACAGTTGAAGAACTTTCGGAGCCTTTCAACAACTCAGAATCAAATGTTGCAAAGGCTGGTTTGAAACTGTGCCATATTGATACGAAAGTGGTAAAATGCCCTTACAATCAACAGTGGAAAGAACAACGCGGTGACCCGCAGAAACACGCAGAATGGTACATACCAACAACAAGGACTTGGAGCAATCATACATTTTTTTCTGGTAAGTGTTTACTTTTTCTATATGAATATATCAATGCCATTATGTTTACATTTGAGTCATCCTTGTATAGATGTAAGGATACATTCTCCATTTCAAGGTCACTCATTTCTGTTTTTATGTACATCTGTTTCAAATCCTTCAGTTCATTCAAAATTATCTTTTATTTATTAACTCACTACTTTCAAATACCATATAATCTTTAATTCACTAATAAAACAACAAATTATAATAAAGAAATGCAAACTAACAAAATAACAACTTAATAAGAGATTTGAATGCAGAGAATTTTTGAAGGAGGATCTCTCTCAATAAACCTATTTCCTTTTAAATAACCATATATAATAAAACAGGATTTACCCACCGTTTTTGTAATCTACCAAACCAGCACCTAGAATAACATCAATTCAGATTTTGCTTTCAATGAGCAGTTCGGCCATCTATTCCACAATCTTTTTAGGTTGACCATTTCACTAAGAGTTAGTTTCTTGCTTTTTCTTTCTATTAATATGCTGCAAAAATAGAAAATTTAAAAGGATTATGCACGAAGCAAGTTTATCTGATAACAAGTTCTTTTTCTTAATGCTTTTTCTTCAGCATCATTTTTAGCCTCTCTCTTTTTCTCATCATAGCGCTCTTTTCCTTCCTTCATTTTTCTATTTTTCCCTTCACATCCTTTCCTGCTACTGCTTTTTTTATCCCTAATACTCTTCGTCGTCTTTACTTCTCCTTTTTCTTTTCCTTCTTCATTGTTTATATCGTATTCTGATTTCTCACCATCTCCTTTTTCCACAGCTACCTTTTTCCTTTTATTTCATCATCTTCAACATCTTCATCATCCTCGTCATCTTAATCATCCTCATCATCATCATCATCATCATCTTAATCATCATCATCATCTTCATCCTCATCATCTTCATCATCTTCATCATCTTCTTTGTCATCTTAATCATCCTCGTCATCTTAATCATCCTCATCATCATCATCATCATCATCATCATCTTAATCATCATCATCATCTTCATCATCCTCATCATCTTCAGCATCTTCATCTTCTTCATCATCATCATCATCTTCATCATCCTCATCATCTTCATCATCATCATCATCATCATCATCATCATCATCATCATCATCATCATCATCTTCATCATCTTCATCATCTTCAACATCTTCATCATCTTCATCATCGTCATCATCTTCTTTGTCATCTTAATCATCTTCAACATCTTCATCATCCTCATCATCTTCATCATCATCATCATCATCATCATCATCATCATCATCATCATCATCATCATCATCATCATCATCATCATCATCATCATCATCATCATCATCATCATCATCATCATCATCATCATCCTCATTCTCATTTTCTTCATCTCCTTTGTCATCTTCATCATTTTAATAATGAGTCTGGCTTTCTCTTGCTCTTCGTCCTGCTATCCTTCTTTTTCTTTTACTTCATATGTGCCCTCTACTTCTTCATTATTATCGATCATCTTCCGTTTTCCTCTTCCTCTTCTTTTTCTTTTTTCTATTTGTTCATTCACCCTCTTCTTCTTGATCTTCTTAATCTTCCCCTTTAAGTTTATTTCTTCTTCTTAATTTACATACTTCATCTTTTTCTTCCCAATCCTTCTTCTTCTTTCCCATATCGTTATTTCTCTTTCTTTTTCTGATTTATTTCTCATCTTTTCAATCTTAACCTTATTATTCCTGGTTTTTTTTCGGTATTTCCTCCTCTCTTTCATCATCATTTTCTCAATTTTCGTTTCTTCTTCATCATAATCTTTTTCTTCTTCTTTGTAATGTATGTACCATCATTTTCGACTAACTGATTTATCCACTTTCTTTAACTGTCTGACAGGATGGGCCACTATGTCTCTTTTCCTGTCTTTTGATTAATGTCAATGCTAATTGTAAAAAATACATTCTACCGTTATGCTTAACACTGCTTGGTGCCTGCCAGACAGAGCTGTATTAACCCTTAAATTAACGTTGGTTGAACATGATATAAAACATTTCGAATACTTCATTTACTCATATATAAACATTTTGATACTTTTATTTTTAAACAGCCTTATCCGAAACCAGAAGTGAAAAAGAAAAGAATGAAATAGTTGATGATTTGTTTGCACGTTATGCAAAAAAAGTGAGTGAAAATCCTGATGATTATGGTATGGACTATGTTCATGCTTATATGTTAATTAAAAAAGATTAATTTAATGAACAATTTATGTTTAAAACGTGTGCATCCATTTTCTTTTAACAGTAACTCTATTATTTTTTATTTTTTGTTTTCGAGTGAATTTTTGCAAGAAAACTTGTGTTTAAATTCAAACTTGTAGTTTGGTAGACTTTGCAATGATATTCTTAAAAAAATTGATCAATCCTTCTTGCCTCTGCTGATTGTTTTCAGCCATCAATCTCATGTTTGACTTACGAATATCCCCCCTTGTTTTGAATACATTATATCCCTCTTCCGCAACAAGACGAAATAAGACCCACCTCTAAATTAAATGGTTCTTTTGTTCATCTCATGCCAATTTGACACGTTTAATTCTTTTTTTGAGATTATTCTTGAAAGCATGTTCTTCTTCTTTTTAAACTTTCATTGTTTTGAATTTGATTTGTCTTTGTTTTTTCATATTTCTCTCCTCTCATCTTGAATGCAATCGCCGCATATAGTAACACTAAATTCGCCTTGGCTTTTACCCATAATTGGTATTTTGACCCGGGAACACAATATTTAGTTTTTGTAAAGTAGAGAAAGTGCAAACCGAATGTCAAATGAAAATGACGTTGTTACCAATTGATAAATGAATAATTGCTCAGTCTGTTTTGCCATAACATTATGATTTTGCTTTGCTGAGAATTTTGAACCCAAAACACACCCATTTTTTACTTGGTTTTATTTAAACATAACATTTTAATTTTTATCTTCAAACGTTTTTTGTTGCCGTTATCCCACAAATTCAAGTCTACTGTTGCACTGATTTGAGTTCTTTTGTAATTAAAATCAAGCCTTATCTCATGTTATTTAATCATTTGTTTTGTGTGATTGATGATGGATGATGGAAAATTGATTTGATTTGGATACAAATAATGGATGCTTTACAACATAATTATAAACTGAGTCAAAAGAATGACAGCAACAAAAATAATATGGTGTGACTTTATCACAATTAATGAAAAACAACTTGAATTCGAGAAAGCTGTTTTAGAACAGATGCTAACGAAAACAGAGAAACCTTCTGGCTAATTGATCGTAGGATATAATTTTGGAAAAATAAATTAAAACGACAAAGAGAATGAAAACAAATTTCAATGGGACAATTGGATTTTGGAAGAAATTTTTACCAAAGATTTTTTTGGTCCATAAATTATATTTAAAAAGAAAGTAAACTTGGAATTATTTTCAACTAATTTTAGTAAGTGTGTAAGAAATTTTAACTGAGGAAATACATCGAATATCTGAATCAAAGAAGAACAGTTTAGAATAATATAGTTCAAATAATGGCATTTAACACAGAGCATTGCTCGAGAAGAAAGTTTGAATAATAAAAAGAGTTAAATTGATAATAGAAATCTACAAGATGATTATTTAAAGAGCTTTTGTATGTGGAAAAAGTTTACTGCAGAAAGGATCTTAACTGACTTAATTTAATTAGACTCCAGATGAAGAAGAACATTCTAGAAGGATGATGAGCATATTGCATTGTGATATCAAAAAGTATATTTTAACGTTGGTCCAACTTTAAAAATCGTACTAGAAATTGAATTTGTTGAGCAAGGGAGAAATATTCAGAATGATCTATTTCTTAAAAATTTGTTTGATGATTCAAGAATAGTTGAAAAGGATTTCGTTTTAAAAAACCACATTTTTGAAAGCCATTTTGATTGAGGAAAAATCTTCTAGATAATTAATTTGTTACTTCATATGGATACTTATTAGGAAAGAGTAACCAAAAGTAGATAAGAGTAGCCTAGAGTAGATAAGAGTCTTAGGTATTAGGCCCGAAAGTCGAACTTCCAAATATCTATGTACCAGTTATATGCAATTGATTCTTACACCATGGAATGAGAATTCATTAAATATTTTATGATGATTGATGATTATTGGAAAGTCTTTTAGATTACAAGTTGATTATATAAGTCCAATAAGTATTTATAAAGATTAAAATCACAGATTTAATGGTAAAGGAGAGAAGACATTACCTAAGTATTTAACGAACAAGATTAAAATTTGAGGGAATTGTACGTTGATTTTGTTATGATTATTTAATTTTCATATTTTATACGTATTTAGAGCATTTGTATTAATTCGATAACCTATTAGGATCATGAAGTAGTTATAGGGCAAGATTTTTCGTATCATATTTTGTATTATAGCTTAATGCCTGGGGACAGTGTGCAAGAAAAGAGTGGGGGGGGGGGTGGCACACTTGAGAAGAGTGTGTTTGAAACTCGAGAAATGTTCCATGTTATCAGCATCAGTAGGATCATCAAGGCTTAAGCACTTCCTCACATCTATTCTTTATATTTCACCAACTGGTATATATCTTGTTGATCAGCTATAAAACTGTTGTTTCTTGTTATGCAAAATAGTTAATTACTCTAGAAAAAGCCTTGATAAAGGGTTATCCTCCTGCAAACGCTTTTTAGAAAAATATCTGACCAAATATCTCACCATTTTTCTCAATGTTTCCTTAAAAACTAGCATCAGATAAGAAATGAAAGTTGCTTTACATTAAGCGGCTGTGAAATTGTCAAAAGCAGTGAACCCAAATCAAACCCATTCCTCTTCTGTTTTGCATTCACAATGTCTACACTCTACACATCTACGTAAAGTATTCTATCCTTTTTTAAAATTGAATTGTAATTTTGCTGAGACAGCTTTTATAGATGAATTCATTTCACCATCCTTGTTCTATATTTTTTGACTCATTTTGTGGTTGCACAAGGCTACATGCGTGCAAAAAAACTAAATTACATTCATTAATTTTGATATTTTACAAAACTTTAATTTCTGGTAAATTTTTGATTGCTAATGTAGTCTTGTAACTTCGATTAAGTTTTAAACTTAAATTATTACAATATTGTAACCTGGTACATTTTCTGAGGCCAAATATCATTTTCCTATTCAGAATTCTCCTAAAAGCATTTAGATAAATCTTGGCTAGAAAATTTCAAAAGTAGTACGTTTGTTTGCTACTTATTTAAATTTGTTAGAATATTTTGCAACGTTTTGTTTACGATTTCTTGGAGTTTAGTGAACTTTTAGCACTCTTAAAGATTCGACTTAAAACGCTACATGATAATAATTATATGGTTAATTCCATTTTATCGATTTTCAACCAACAAAGATGTTGCAGTTTATGGGACAATTTCACAAATTTACTGCAATGATAATTTGTTCTAATGCTGCTAAATTTTGGTATCAGATTTGAAACGAAATTAAAAAACAATACAATACATCAATACTTGTATCTTAACTGCATCTATTCTGCCACCCCATGTTACCTTGTCTTCGATGTTTATCAACATTTTCTATTTTCCACCTCCACTTTATGTTAGGTTTTTGCAATAAATATAGACACTGAACTTCCACGATCAAGAAAATTGAAACTTGTGCAAGATGTCAATTTAATAGATACAGAAGATTAAAAAAATGAGGTTAGAGGCAAAATATGGTTCACAAAGATATATGAATTAAGATAAGAAAGCTATTTATATCATCGGTAATATATTTCAGTTTAGTGTCGATTTTCTTTTCTATATTTTATTTTTTGTTTTTCGTTCCCGAAAATTCGCAGTGGCGACATGATGACGAAGGGATCTCGGTCCGATTTAAATATGATAATTTATGCAAGAAATTGGATGGATACCCCCAGCGAAGATTGATGTTTCGCTTGTTCATGGGCCTTTGAGAAAAGTAGCGACAGAAATAAGCATTTCAATTTTATACTATTTTATCGATTTATTGGTCTTTTATCCATCATATATTCATATAAATGAGCGAAACTGGTCAAAGGAATATATCCGTTTTTACCATCTTCGTCTTGGAGCTGGGAGTTGGCTAGTTTTTGACTGGAAAGCATTTAAATATGGAAGAAGGGAAGCGTCGGCCATTTTCATTAGACGATGTGTTTTCGCAACAAAACCAGCGACCGTTTTGACGACGAAATCGCAGCATTTGTTAAATACTGTAGTATACCAGATTGTATACTAATTTGTTTTGAGACTAACCATCGATGGGAATAATGCTTAATGTCTGATATTTTGGAAGGTTTTGAGCATATATGATTGTGTCCGTTGCAAATTGAGCACGGGCCCCGAAGAGTGTAAGCCAAAGAATAATGGCCGAATCTGATTTGAACGCTCCTCCTAATAAAAGAAGGAAGCCTGATGATCCATCGCCGCTCGAAACTCCAGTTTCAGAATCTGCAGGTAAGGGCAAATTATGACACATTTACTCGATGAAAGACAGCATAATTTATTGTGTCAGGGGCAGATTTTTATGCTGCGCACAAATTTTTACAACAAGGCTTTCCAAAACAAGTGTGTAGGGAAAGTTACATTGTGTCATAAAAAGAAGTCTTCAGAATGGGCTAATGAAATATCTGATACACAATAACTTTTATTTAGAATGAACTGATTTTTCGCCGGATAATTTTAAGTATAATTGCAACGTTTTTTGTTTTGCAAATTGGCGGGTACAAGAACTAATCTAAGTTGAGACGAAACTGTTGTTCTTTCACGGGTTTGCATATTTGCACGGAAGAAGCCTCATTTTTGTCTTCATTCACAAAGATATTTTCCTTTTTTTTGCCAGAAATAATTCCAATTAGAGATGTATCGAAATAAAAATGATAATATTGCATATGAAAGGGATGCGTAACACATTAGGCCTTGTAATTCAACTCAAAGGTAGCCTAGTAGTAAAGGAATTGGCCTAATGTTGTGGTTGATTTTCAACGCACTTTTAAATGAAATTTCTTTTATGCTAAGAATATAACTTTTTTATTTCAAATTTTCGATCTGCATCAGAAGTAAGGGGTTTGTTATACTCTGCTTAATTTTAAGGTTGCTCACAAAATAGGGACCACCTTGAAAACATAATTATATTCTGCCAGCCATTCTTTCCTTTTTTTAATTTTTAGAAAATATGAAAATCAAACGTTAAAAACAGTTTTTGGTGCTTATTACTTAAATAGTTTAAATTAGAGTAATATATTTTTGTTCTATGTGTTTTCTTTTTTGCCAATGGTTTTTAGAGGTAGTGCAAATAAGACACATCTGTGTACTATATTGATATATAAGAACATATTTTTTAAAAAATTGAAGCAAATTGGAAAATCTCATACAAACCCGGAAAAATTTCGAAGGTTGCTTGTCAGATCTATTCTATGCACATTGCAAACTTCTTGATCATCTTAAATATGAATATTCAAAGGCTGAATTGGTTATGGAGAAAACAATAAAATTATCCAAATAATTTAAGAAATGATGCTTTTATAATAACATGTTGTTGTAACATTTGTGTAAGCGCATAATAATTTGTTTAATGATTGGATACTATTATATTTTACAATAACACACTTCTACTTGTAGACAAGAGAGGACAATATTTGAGTCAAAAAACCAAAAGTATTTTTGCTGAATAAATTTAGAATTTTATTTCATGAGTTGGTTGTTTACTAGGCAGAAAAATCTTATGCGACGGTATTACATGTCCAAACTTTTGAGGCAAATTAATTAGAGCAAGAAAGTGTATGTAGAAACTTGATATTTTGGTCAACCCAAGAAGTAGGAATTTTTTAACTATCGTATCTAGCTGCGTAAGTTTTTCCTCCCAAAAGTGCTTTTTTTCAAAAGTGCGGGATCAAATTAAAAAAGATCAAACAGCAATGAACTTTTATGTATAAGCAATGTGGATTTAGTTTATGTTGGTTGCTGGTCATTTACTGCCCATTTGAAATTCAAAGTAAAGTTTTCATTTTTCACACTAACAACAAATTTCCCTTGATATTTATTTCTCTATGCTCTACTGTGAAATGTTTGAAAATTAACACTTGTATTCATAGTCAACTTTGACTTTGTTCTATTAAGGAGATTCTGAAACATTTGAAGTAGTATTGCAAGTCTAAAATAAACAATCTTCCTGCAATTGGTTATTCATTTAAATCATTAAGGCAAATACTGTAGACTACTAGGTAAAACATTAAGCTTTTTCAGTTAATTTCACCCATCTTAGCATTGATAGCAAACTATATCATTGTAGTAAAAGCCTTCGCTACTTTGGTATGGATTGTATTGGATGTTCTTTTGTTTCTTTTTCTCTGCAACTTCTGCAAAGAATGATACTTTGATAGTCACCAGCTCTTTCAAAAAGTTGATCGGCCAGAAATTCTATGGAATTGACCAATGACAGTCCTTTCTGTCAAAGTGATCTTTGTAAGTGTGGCCATATGTTGCATGGTAATTCCAGAATTAAAAACTCTTGAATTTCTCATCACATGTAACATTTTCAACAGAGTTTGGCATTCTTGACTTTTTTGTTTTTTTTGGTTCTATGTGAACTGCAGTGCAATTCGGGTTATTGCTTATAGCAATGATCAGTAAATTAGACAGATCAAAATATCTGTCATGAAATCCTCAACATTTGTTTTTCATCTTTTTTTTTCAAAAACTGAGCTAGGTGGTACATACAAATTGTTTTATCTAAGATGTCTTTTCTAAAATGAATATATGTTCAATATTTGTATTTTTAAATGACATGTTACAAGGCAGTATTGCGAGGTAGAAGCAGGAGAAGAGAATGAGAGTAAATTATGAAATACCAGTTTTGCATTTGCCCTATATGTATCAGAGATCTCTCATGCGCTCATACCATTGAGGCCAGATTTTACAATCCAACTACTAAAACAAGCATCAATTTACTTTTCCTGAAATTTTTATGCAGCATCATTACACTCAAATGTTAAAAATGTCCAAAAGAACAATTTATCAAACTGCTTTGTAGCTCACATTTGAATAGCTTTCCTTGATAAACACGCAAAGGCCACCTTTGCCGTTGCAGGCTAAAGATAAGTAATGTTATTTGGACTATGCAATTAGCATTCTCTATGTTTCAGAAGTTAACTTTGTACCACAGTAGAATGCTGCAACACACTTTTAAGCAATAAACTGTGACACTGTCAATCAACATCAATTTAGGTAATGCAACACTCAGTCAACATGCTGCAACACATTTTCAATCAATACACTGCAACACACTTTCAATCAACATACTTTACACACCATTAACTACTAAAACACACTTGCAATCAATACTCTGCAATAGACCTGCAATCAACATACTACAACACACTTGCAATCAATGTGTGTTGATTGTGAAGGCTGTGAACAAGTTTTTTAACTTAGCCCTGTCATTCACATTAAAGAATTTTATACATACACACATACATATATACATACATAAATACATGTGCTGCAATGCACCATGTAGCACACCATGCAGCATTACTGCAATTAACCATAATAAGGCGCATTCCTAAGCAAATTAAGACATAGTACCTAATAAAGATTGTATTCAACATTAATTAGCAATTTATAAGACATTGGAGGGATCAAGAGACCTGGATTGTTAGGCTGGTGTGAAATGTTGGTTGACCACCTCTTTTATGAGATCTTTTGCTAACTTTTAAGAAAGACAAAGGTATTTCACATTTTTGAATCAAAGAGAAAGGGGTGTAACCTGTTTGGAGACAAATTCAGAACAGCATTTTTGTTAATTTTTAAAGTATGCCAAGGGCTCTGCCAATTAGGCCCATTTGCCATTGCCATTTGATCAACTTCTCATGATATGATCATCCCCATTTTAAAGTTCTTCGAATTCTGATTGAAAACTTGGATGGTGTTTACATTTCAAGGACTATACAAAGGAAAAATGAAATATTTTTGTAAAAGTATAGAATTAAGATCAAAACTAAATGAATTTTTTATATTTTCAAATTTCATGAAAGTGCAGACATACAATTTGGCATACCAAAACATGTCATTACTTGACACCATCAAGGTAGAAAAATCTCGGAAATTGACCAAAAGATGAAGAGAAGTGAATCAGTTGCAGATTGACAATCCATATTGTCCCTTCAAGAGTGCTTTGTGTCTGTCTCGTAGTCAATGTTGAGCGTCACATTTGATCATTAATTAAAAAACTACTGCTGGCTCAGTGTTCACCAGTATTGCCATTTCAAATGGGTAACAGCAGCAGTTGAGTCGGTGTTTGCTCCTCTGGGATCCTTGTTTCTTTCTTTTTTTCTTTCTTTTTTTCTTTCTTTCTTTCCTTTTTCTTTCTGTCTTTCATTCTTTTTTTTTTACTTTATTTTATCTTTCTTCCTTTTTCTCTTTTGTGCTTTCTTTTTTTCTAGTTATCAGTAACTGGTTTGTGTGTAGCTTTTTATAAGAGTATCTTTAATTTTAGTTTCGTTCTGAAATCTATTTGTGCTATACCATCAGTAACTTGTTACTAGTATTATCATCATCATTATTACTTTTATGCAGATTTCTTCAACAACAAGCCAATTGATTTATCAATATTGGACAACTTTGATTTTGACCATGATTCAAATGGCAACAGTGGATTATCCAATGGTGAATTAGGTCTTCCATCTCATAATGAAACTATTGAAAATCATGTTCCTGTTGCAGATGTTGTCTCATCTCCAGGCAACAGTAACCTTGGTGCTAGTGCCATGGTGTCTGCTGGGGCAAGTACATTTTCTATGGTAACAGGAGCCATTAACCCAAGGGATGTAATGAGCCCCAGTTCTACTGGAGGGATGACAACAAAAGCATACTCGAATAGCATTGAGGCACCTAGCAGTACCATGGTACAGATGCCTGTGAGTACACTAGGGATGCCTACCCCAGCAACGCCTCATTTAAGTGCTGATCAGAATTTGAAAAGGTCATCGGAGCAAACCCCACAGAATGGTGGCATGCTTTCATCACTGGCTAGTTCAATGCCTGTTTCATTTGGTTATTCTGTACAAAGCACAATGGCGAATGCATTATTGCAAAGGAACAACCAAAACACTGGAATTGTTGGGTCAAACATGCAACACATGAACATGATGAACAAGATGCAGATTCCTATGCAAAATATGAACTTTCCAGGGCAAAATCCACGTTTTGGCAATGCCAATGCTATGCAGATGTTTGGACCTGGAACGATGCGAATGCCTGGTGCTCCAAATCAAATGGCTGTTAGTCCAGGGATGTTAAAAATGCAGCCATTTCAGACTGATATAAGGCACATGTCTGCAATGAATGGTCCTGTTGGTGTACAAAACAATCTCATGACAAAATTTCAAATTAATAACAATCAAATGATGTCTCAGGTAGGTTTTCCATTGTTTTGTATTTTGCTTGCCTAATATTCAAATACATTAGCAGTTCCTGTGTTCTATCTATGTAGTTCAGTTGTTAAGCAAATTTTGGAAGGAAGCTTTTCAAATTTAAAGGCATATCTTTGCAGAGGCAAGCGAAAGTCACTGGTTGGGGTGTTTGACAAAATAGATTTTCGTTGGAAAGCTGAAATGTACAGAACATATAAAAAATTATTCAACACTTCTAGCTCCACACGTTGCTCCAAATTATTGTCATTTTTATAATAAAGGTTCATATTCCATTAATTCTTGTTATTTTAAATATTTTAATTCATTTCTTATTTTTAATGTTTGCACTTCTTGATTTTTTAATAGCAGCAACATGCAATGCGCCAAATGTTTCCTCCTGATGCAATGAACCAACCAGCTTCATTAAGCCAATCTATGACCATGAATGGGCCAATGGGTTTTACACAGGCACAAATACCAAATCCAACAACATCGATGCCAAGTCAAAGGCAGATGCCACAGAATTTGCCAGGCCAAGGGCTCATGAGCACTGTTGTATCGGACCCTGGGATGCCAGTGGTAAGAAGGCCATCTGAAGTATTTATTGAGATCATCAATTAGTTGATAAATAAATCATTTAATTGGAATGATTTTAATTTACAGGCAACATAAACTAGCAATGTCAAGGTGGCTCACTTACTAGTATCAAAATTTGATTGAAGAACATTCAGTAGTTTAATAAAATAGCACATTTTAGCACCAAGGTTAATGCTGTTTGGATCTAGGAATTTGTTCCTTAGGGGAATGCTGTCAAGGCTGAGGTTTAAGATCTGATTATCTTAAATTATATTTGCTAATGAAAAAAATTTCTGTTCATTAATAATCATCAATAATTATAACTAATCATAAGCATGATGTTCTTCTTATTTTCATTCTCAGCAGAATCAAGGCCCAGGTTTACAGCCTCCTACTGCAGACCCTGAAAAGAAACGATTAATTCAGCAGCAGCTTGTCTTGCTGTTGCATGCGCATAAATGCCAAAGACGAGAGCAAAATGCTGCCAATGGCGAGGTTAAACCCTGCACATTGGCACACTGTCGAACTATGAAGGGTGTTTTAAATCACATGACCACTTGTAAAGCAGGAAAAATATGCCAAGTGGCCCATTGTGCATCCTCAAGGCAAATCATATCGCATTGGAAAAATTGCTCAAGAAGTGATTGTCCAGTTTGCCTTCCATTGAAGGCAGCATCAGGAGCTTCTGAGAGAAGAGCCCAACCTTCACCTATGATGAATGATCAAAGTGGTTTGCAACAAGCCTATAATGCTTTGGGTATACCATATGTAAATAATGGGCAAGGATTAACACAGCAAAGCATACCAGGTAAGTGTTATCTAATTATTTCAAGATAATGATAAAAATAATCAATCGTCACTCCATAGAAGACTCATCTACTCGCAAAAATATCAAAATGTATAATTGCTGTTAAGAATAATTAAACTTCTCAAATCCATTGGTTCTTGCCTTGTTGCCTTGTCCATGTCTTGACCTGACGAGGTTATGTTGTAGAAATGATTTGCTGTGAGAAGCAAATGTAAAAGGATGTGGCCAATTTATTTTAGCTGATGAGTATATGTATGATGCTTTATTTTTATAATGGTCAGACAGAAAATCAGTTGAGATACAGGAAGTTCTTGCTTAGATTATGGATTGGAAATTGCAGAAGGGTTCTGATATTTTCATTTTTTTTATCTAAATAACAGGCATCCAAGAAGGATCACAGCCTGGGACAAATGGATCGTAAGTCTTTTAACTATTATCATTCCGTATTATATTCTGGGATGAAATAGACTTTATATGTTGATTGTAAATTAATAGTAGTTTAAGACTTAATCAATGAAATGTAAGCATTGTAAAGCTTCAAGAAGGTCTTCAGCACTGCATGGATGACATGGAATTTATGTTGCTTGATTTAATGACATGAGGATTATTGAACTTGAAGATGAAACCATTAACCATAACTAATAATGTTAATTTATGTATGAGGTGATGATACAATTGATGAAATGACAAGTTTCATGAATTTTAATCAACATATGAAGTACGCAACCACATTTTCTACAATTGTTTTTAAACTAGCGCTTTCCTTTAGGGGAAATTTTATTTTAAATGTTTGCTTTTTAGATGCTCAATTTATTGAGCTTAAAGTAATTTGTTGGCAAAAGATAATGATAAAATTAAGGAATGATTGAAACCCTGTTGATGAAAATTTGGTTGAAAATTGCAGCAAAAGTATCTGAACTGGATATAGAAATGGAAACTGACTGAAGAAACTTTTTGAAAACTGTTTTCTCCAGTGCTTACTTTTTTAATGCAAGTTTTAGTAATCTAATGCTATTAGGTTGTCTAAAGAACTGGTAGATTTTTCATGATGCTAGCAACAAAAATTATTGTTGATCTCAGACAACTAATGCATTTAAAGTCTCCTGAAAGTTATTGTTATTGCAAATATTGTAACAAAAAATTAAATTGCTTTTAGTGCCACCCATGAGGGTAATCAGCAGGAAGATCGAGACAATTGGCACAAATCAGTGACACAGGATTTGCGAAATCACCTTGTACAAAAACTGTAAGTTGGTCTTTTTTGAAATAACATAGTTTTAAGTAAGCCTCTTTGTAAGTAGAAGTGGATGTTGTTTGTGATAGTTTAGTTCATTTTGTAATCATTACATAGTGGGCAAAGCCAGAAACAATTTAATTTGTTGAGATATTCACAAAATCTACATTGATAAATACTATGTATAGTATTGACAAAAAAATACAGTACAAATCTAGCCTAGCCGCGACATTCATGAGAAAATTTTGTCACTTTTGTTACTCTTCTTTATGTATCCTATTACATCAGCATATTTATAGCAAGTAAGCTTTTCAATCAATTTATTCCTTTTAATAAAATCATTCCATGCAGGGTCCATGCTATTTTTCCTCAACCAATCAATGATCCAAACACACTAAGAGACAAAAGAATGAACAGTCTTGTGAGTTATGCAAAGAAAGTCGAAGATGAAATGTACCGAACAGCTAGTAGCAGGGTATGTTGGTGTTTTTAATTTTGCTGTTTTCATCAAATACCATTCGCAGTGGCACATACGCTTTTTTTTCTTTTCCTTCCTTGGATTCCGGAAAAAGTAACAAATAAATATTATTGCAAGCGTTATTCCGTTTCGTATGGAATGCAATCTCTATCATATTTTGAAACATATGGCAGAATTTCTTCTTTGTTGTTGATTATAGAAATATAATCGACCAGGCTTTGGATTTTGGAGGATACCAAACGGTGTATCGGATTTTTATAGCCAGTCTACAGATTATTATTATTATTTAGCACTCATCGATTATGATTGATATTTTTTATTGTAGGAGGAGTATTATCACCTCTTAGCAGAAAAGATTTATAAAATACAGAAAGAATTAGAAGAAAAACGACAACAACGCCTGATGGAACAAAGGGTAACAAGTGAGTCTCGTTTTATTTCTTCTAAAAATAAAATCGATGTCATGATTTGAACCTGGTTTTTTCTTCTTTGATATTTTGAGGAATGCTTCATTTCGTTATCTTTTAAGAAAAATCATAATAATCAAATTTTTGATGCTGTTTTTCAACCTCTGCACTTCAACGAGCTTTAGAATATACTAAACTGACGTAAAGACTAAAAGGAACTGAAATCAACACTTATCACGTTTCCTAGCCTTTCACGTATCTGAGCCAGTCTTGCTATTTCTTACAACTTTTTTCATATCGGCCCCTCTCCAAATTGCAAACAATGTTACCCACATTAAAGTGGGTGGTCATTTCACATGGTAAGCTGCATATGTAGCTGCAATAGGATTCTATACCCCATTTTCTTCTTCTATTAAGGCAAGTAGAGAATGTTGCATGGTAAGTTATGACAATTGGCCCCCTTTAGATAGCCTCAAGCTAGGTAGCTCTGTGATAAGGAAATGCGTACGATTACAATGGTCAGATAGAACAACGCAAATGTTAAAAGTTTTAGTTAAAGGGAAGTTTTTAATGGAAGATTTTGCTTTTGAACCAGATCAACAAATAAACAACATGGCAAGGCCCCAAGTTAACAGTGCGGGTGGGCAAATCATGGCAAGACAAACGCCATCGCCAATGAAAATGCCACCACTTCCTCCACAACCACAACAACAGCAGACGCAACAGCAACAACTTATGGCATTGAACTCGCAACAACAGCAACAACATACGCAGCAACAACAGTCTCAAATTCAATTCAGTCAACAACAGATTGCAATGAATAAAGCAGAAATAGAGAGAAGTAATGCATTTCAAGATTCTATCGCTACGCTGAGTGCTAATACGTCAGGATCGCCGATGCAGATGCAAAATCATATTCAGAATCAAGTCGATCATAGTAGATCACTTGAGCAGCAAATCAGTCAATCACAAATCAATCAAATGAATCAAGCGAAATTTAGTCAGGCTCAGATGAATCAAACTGTGACGTCAGTTGCTAATCATTTGCAGCTAGGATCACCCATGGGCAGGCAATCACCAAGCAAGGGTCAAAATACAAATCGCACTCCTGATACCAAAGACATGGATGTCAAACCATCTCCGCCTAGAAATGGCCCCACTCCTCCGCAGTTTAGCCAAGCCAATAAAGCGCAGCAGTCTCCGTTTCAATCCGGGATGAAATCAGAAGATGTGAAGATGCAGCCAATGACGTCACAGAAAGAGGTTCAGAATCAAATCAAAGAAGAGAAACCAAATCTGTTGCATGTGAGTGATGAATTTGATTCTGCTCTTTGATTTTACGTTCATCTTTGTAGCATTTGGCTTAAATAACTAACATTTTGCAATACACTTCTTAATTACTTAGCAATCTCAACTATTTTCAGGATGACACAGGCTGCAGTTTCTGAGTAGGTCTGGTTGTCTTTAAGTAAATGAACCAATTATATACAAAAATACAATGCTTAAAAGGCTTTAGATGATGCAAGGGAGGTGGGATGATTCTTAACGATTTATGTTACCCGAAATGTACACTCTGACTGGTTGAATTATTGTTAGGCAAACATCTTCTTAAAAATCTTTTCATTTTCTTCAAAGCAAGGTCAATACAGCATGTTCTGCTCTTTAACCGTAAGTCTAATATTTGTCGGCCAAATTTGGTACACGTTGTACGTAAGCTTAGGCCAATCGATATTCAGACGTGACTAGTTCCCAATTCAATCATAATAGTTTGTTTCAAATATATAAATCCCTTATAACCCTTATTGCAGCATGTCTCCGGGTCAAAATCACCTAGCCAGAACGACAAAATGCAACTGAACAGCAGCAACACTCCAAAAAGTCGCAGTCCTACGCCCAAACAAATAAAAACGGAGCCACAGTCTCCCGTCAGTCAAACGCCGCCACCGCCAGTTACTTCATCGCCATCAACAACAGCAGCTGTAAAAAAGGAGGAAGTAAAAGAAGAACCAAGTGGAACCAAAACACCAAGTGATCAAAAATACCCATTCAAAAAAGGTTCTTTTTATTCTTTTTTAATACTGCGCTTTTTGAACAGTGATTTTGCCAAACAACTTATGCAAGCTGACACATACCATTTGTTGATTTTATTATTTGTTAACTAGATTGGATAATCTGATCACCTGATTAGATGATTTCGTAACTTGATTGGGTGATTTGATCAATTGATTAGATGATTTGATCATGATGATTTTACCTTTTGATTTAATAACTGATCACTTTTTACTTGATTTCTGATGATTTTCTGCACTAAATTGCAGATTTTACCAAAGAAGAATTGATTGAGGCTCTCATGCCAGTTTTTGACAAAGTCTACACAGCAGATCCTGAATCATTTCCATTTCGGCAAGCTGTTGACCCCGATGCACTTGCAATTCCAGTAAATTTTCCATTTTTTTTACTTTTAAAGATTCTGCTCTTTCTTCATTTTACTTTTTCTTATAATATATAATTATTTTTGAAACCATTTGTGCTGCAACGTCCCAAAATTTTATAAAAAATGGGAAATAATATGATCATAATGAAACTAGTTTTTCCACGAAAAAACAATCAGTGCTTATTTATTTTAGCATTCTCATAATTAAAAGCATCTTACCCCAATTATTATTCATCTAAATGATGGGTTTCTAACAAACATTATGCACTTTGGTGTAGCACAAAGAACGCGTTTACTGGTGCTAAATGTTTGTTGACATTTTGCTTGAGACTAAAAAACAAAAGACGCGAGACCATAAGATTCATATAATGGTTTTTTAAATAGCTATTAGGTCTTTTGTGGCAAAGCTTTTTGTTGCGTTTCAAAGGCGCATTCTTATCTGTGGCTGTTTCTAGTTTCAACATGAATTATTGAGTTTGTATCAGGTAAATGAGTAATTTGTCATGTTTTGTAGGATTATTTCACCATTATCAAACATCCAATGGATCTCTCATTAATACGATCAAAACTTGAAGAAGGACAGTATACGAATCCTTGGGAGGTATGGCATTTCTTGGTTTTATACTATCATTGGTATCATTGTTCCATTTAACAGTCGTTAACCTTTTCAACCTATTAATCGCTCATATGCTTACAGTCTTGTACTTATTAAAAGTATCCAAGGGTAACAGTATCCAGTAACTGCTGTAGTCAAACAATGTCTGCATCCTATTTGCCTCATTGTAATTTAATCAAATTAGAGAGAGTCCAACGGCAGTCTGTTCCCAAATGTGGCAAAGCCATGCTTCGAGTCAACCGCCATAAGGCCCCATATTCTCATTGTTGGTTTAAATATTTTCCTTTTAATAATTTCATGTTGAGGTGAATTGATTGTGACGTGCTTTCATCTTATAGTTCTGCGATGATATGAGGCTCATGTTTGAAAATGCATGGCTTTACAACCGAAAGACATCAAGAGTTTACAAATATTGCTCAAAGGTTTGTTTTAAAAATTGACAAAATATAACATTTTAATTATAATTGATTTATGTATTGTTCTAATCACAAAGTCTTTAATGCTGCATGAGCCCCATGGATATACGCCGCGATTGTAATAAGTGCCATAATAAAATATTCATTATTATTATTGTTTTTATTATTATTTAATCGCTTAATTTTATTTTCATTTTTATTAAAATCTATTATACGCAACTGGCAACACCTTAATTTACCATTGGACTTCAGCAAAATTATATTTTTGCTACCGGAAAAACGGCGTGAACATTTTGTTATGAATAATGTTTTTTTCCTTTTCTTTTCAAATAATGCTAGGAGCGATATTGCTATGATCATAGTGGCGGGTTTTGCACGATAACGAGGTTTATAATTGTATTGTTTTATATGTTGTGTTGAGTTACACGTTTCAAAAAAAGTTCTTTACTCTTAATTGACTATTATACGTTACGTTTGTAGCTGTCTGAAATCTTCGAGCAAGAAATTGATGAAATCATGAAAGGTTTAGGATATTGCTGTGGCAGAAAGGTAAATGGTTGTTTTCATTATATTTAAGAACTTGATTTCATTTGCAACACAGGTATTTACGAAATTAAATTGATTAGATTTATTGGTGTTATGCCCTTAAAAGAAGACAGTCCATCGATTTCACTATTGCTAACATGACAGGTTGTGCAGATGGATTCCCCACAGGTACAATAATGACAGAATAGCTATTCAGACCCATCTTCGCTTGGGTGCATAATAAGACTTCTGTTTATGAAAACTTTATTTTACGCTTATTAATTACTGATACATTTGGGACTAGAAGGTTGCAGTGGCATAGTGTAAAGAATGACCTGTACGAGGTGGAAGACTGGCCATTTTGGGACAAATTATGTGGGAATATTGGCCATATTCGGACAAAAGATGCATATGCAATTAGACAATAGCTTTGTTTAATCACTCGTTCGATTATGTTATCCATTCATTTACAACTCCAATCATCTCTTCAGGATGTGTGTTGTACATTGGATCTTCTCTTACCAACATTCTAGTTTTAATTGCTTAGAAAGTTCTAAGCAATGTGTTCTGTAATAAACCGTTTTTCGTTCTGTTTGGCAGTACTCTATGTCTCGTATTAATCACCGTACGTGGAATGTGACAGCTGAAGTTACAGCTTTTGAATTTTATACGACAGCTTGAAACCAAGAGTTATAGCTTAAACTGTTGTGGTCTATGTTCAATAAACAAGCAATTAACTATGTATATCTTGTGATATTTAAGGTCTTTTGATAAAGCTTTTTTATCTTTAGCTTTAGAATCAATTTGAGTTGCTACGTAGAGTTTCAGATTTAATTACCAACGCAGGATATCATTAAAGCGATTTGTGCTAACATCAAACTTTTTTGTCATTTGTAGCATGTGTTCAGCCCTCAAGTGTTATATTGTTATGGGAAACATTTGTGTCAGATTCCTCGAGATGCGACGTATTATACTTATCAAAACAAATATCATTACTGCGAGAAGTGTTTTGCAGAATTTGAAGGCGAATCAATTAGTATTGGCGATGAGAATGGGATTATGCAAGAAATTTCGAAAACACAGTTTGAAAAACTGAAAAATGATCATTTAGAAATGGAACCGTGAGTACTTTTATTATTTTTAATCATGTAATTTAATAGATCTTTGTAATTATTTATTTTTTGATTTTTTATTCATTATTCGTTTTATCTATCTATTTTACAAATTAACTAATTATGATATATATTTGATTTATAGTCAACAATAAGGCTTTAAAATGTACAAGATTTATAGGCCATCCAAAGTGGGACTGTCTTCAACTGAATACTAATTTGACACCTCTTTTGTTTGCAATTGAAAATATACTTTATTGGTTTATGTTGCAGGTTTGTTGAATGTATAGATTGTGGAAGAAAATTGCATCAAATTTGTGTTTTACATTTAGATTTTATTTGGGGTACTGGGTAAGTATAACAATCATTTTTAAATTCCATGTTTTTTTCGTCTGAAGATTTAACTGAAAGGGTTATATTTTAAAACTATTCTAAATTCCACCGGGCTGAATTGATAGTTATACATCTTTTAATTTGATCTTTTAAGTTGGTCTTTCAAACTGTCTCATTTTATTGTATTGTGTTGTCCTCCTTGTGTTTCGTATTCTGATTGCCTTGCAGTGTTCTGTCAAATTTAGTTTGATACCGTTTTTATTTAAAGATTAAGCATCATAAAGCAGCATTAAGTATCTATTTATCTCTTCATACATCTCGAACACGGGTTTTTAACCTTGCAAGTTTGTATTTTATCATGTGATTGTATTGCTTTATTATTTCATCAGATTTGAATGTGATGGTTGCTTAAAACGTAAAAACGAAACTCGAAAAGAAAACAAATTTAATTCAAGGCGTAAGTCATTGATCTTTTTGTTATTTGTTTGCTTTTTCTTTCACATAATTGATGGTTTGTTAATCAGCGTAAAAGATGCTACGTTCATAGAATAATTTTTTATAACAACCAGAATCATTTTGATAACTTAAGGGGGCCTTGTTTGATAATACTTTGTAGTTTTTACACTCTAATTGAAAATAAATATACAAGTGATGAATTTAGTGACAAAACACGAAGGTTTGAGTTTTTACTTCACGCTTGTAGTTTCACGCTTGATGCGATCTTCAGAGGTTTAGTATAGCTCTGCTTCCACGGAATCGAGTACAATTTTTAGCAGACCGGTTAAAGTAATCTTCATTATATAAGTGATGATGTTTTCTTTGTAAACAGGATTGCCACAGTCGAATCTTGGTCGGCTTATTGAAAATAGAGTAAATAACTTCTTAAAGAAGCAAAACAGTGAAGCTGGTTATGTGACCATTCGAATTGTTAGCAGTGTTGATAAAGCAGTAGATGTCAAACCATTAATGAAATCAAGGTTTGAAATTACAATTTTGGAATCTATTTTACACTTTTTTCTAATCCTACATTTTCCGTGTATGAAATCTAGTTTTTTTGTAATATCAGAGGCATTAACTGGGACGATTTCGATAAATGATTCTTATAGATGATTCATGATGCTTTTACTGCTGTTTATTTTACATTTTATCTTCCTAATTCCAATTATTTTCTCGCGAAATCTCATCTTCCTAATTTTATTCCTCATTTGGTTTTAAAAGACCACCTTTCCTGATAGCTTCTATCCTCACACCACTCCTTAGTTATCGTTGATTTTGATTCTTCATTTCCTTTACATTTTCATATTCACACAACAAAACATATTCAATTTGTTTTGCAGGTTTGAAAGTGACGATGATTTCCCAAGCTACTTCCCATACAGAGCAAGATGTATTTTTGCTTTTGAAGAAATTGATAATGTAGAAGTATGCTTTTTTGGGATGCATGTTCAAGAATACAATGATGAATGTCCGCAACCTAACTCAAAGTAAGTACCAATTTTCTCATTATTTTTATTGCAATTTTCCATTCAATATCCCATATTCCATTCTATTCTTTCTCTGCAACTTTGAAAACTGTTTTGTAAAAGTATTTGTTCACATATCCCCATTTAACATTATTGAAACGAACCTTCATCACTTCCTTTTACCGCAATAAATTTATCTTGTCATAAAGTTTCACTTACATTTCATTTGAAAAATCTCTTTAAATCCACCATTGCTTTTGTAGGAGAATTTATTTATCATATTTGGATAGTGTCCATTTCTTTCGCCCACGTCACTTGAGAACGAGTGTCTACCATGAAATTCTCATTGGATACTTTGAACATTGCAGAAATCAAGGGTAAGTCTAATTAACCCGTTGAGTGTTTCGTTTGTTGCGGCTTTCAACATTTCATATGAAAGCAAAACTGTATGAATAGGCATAAGTGTGAATTATTAATGAAAAATACATGTAGATGTTTAAAATAGATTAATAAATAACGGTAATTAATAAATGAATATAAAGATATTGAATAAAAATCAATATGTAAAAATCAAGAAACTATCCAATAAGTTAATTAATAGAATCAGAAAGATTGAGAGAATCATGGGGAGCATCATAGGACATTGATAATGATAAAGATAATTGATAAAGAATTATGCCATCGGCTCTCTCTTTTGATAAACACTAAGAATATTATATAATCTCACCGAAAAGAGATAAAATTCCTATAAAAACGACACACAATAGCAAGTTCAACCGATTTAGTTGTTCATACGAATACGTATTTGAAAGCAAAAGATTTCTCTATTTAATTTGTATCATACAACCTCTTTTTTGAAATCAGGATGTGCCCCATAACTATGACATCCAACATAACACCATAACCCCATAGCATCCAATTTTATACTATAGTAGGGATATTTTTGTGTATTTTAATTTGTTCTCCTTCTTCTAGCTTATCCCACTTGTTGTGGGGTCGCTGCCATATGGTTCTTTCTCTTCTAAGCCTTCCTATCTTCAACCCCCTCCTCAACGCCTGCCGCCCCCTGCCGGTTTTCCCTCCTTGCATTTATTTTCGTATATTTTAGATAATTTCTTTTAATTAATTTAATTCATACCAGGTATGTGTATGGCCACATTTGGTCATGCCCTCCAAGCGAAGGTGATGACTACATCTTTCATTGCCATCCTCCTGAGCAGAAAATTCCAAAACATAAACGATTGGTTGAATGGTATAAGAAAATGTTGGATAAAGCGATGGAAGATGGTGTTGTTTATGAATATAAGGTATAACTATCCTTGGTGTTTCAATACCTTCAGCAGTTTTTTCTCTTTTTCACGACAATTTAACAAATTATGAACACGAGTTGGTGCTGTTTCTTCTTGTTATCTTGTGCCATAATCACCCATTTGTGTTTGCATAATACCACACCAATCATTGGATGATTTTCGGTTTTTATTTAATTATTATTAATCCAGAATGTATCCATGTATTGTGGCGATCTTTTTTTAAATTAAGATACTTGTAATTGAACCGTTTAGGAATGATCTTGATTTTTCTTTTCAAAGGACATTTTAAAACAAGCCACTGATGATGGTCTGCGAAGTGCTACAGAACTGCCATACTTTGATGGGGACTTTTGGCCAAATGCATTAGAAGACAGCATACGAGAACTTGATCAAGAAGAAGAAGAAAGAAGGAAAACAGAAGCGACGCAAGCAGCTCAAGCAGCAGCCACTAGTGAAGAACATGAAGATGAGGTTAGTTTGCCACGTGTTGGCAATTGTTTTACAGCAATTTTTTCTTGCTGCAAAAAGTTAAGATTAAAGCTTCCCAATGCATTTCCAACCCGTACTGAACTGTAATGACAAATATTGTGGTTTAAGTTTTGCATCTAAAAATATTTTAACTTACATACATAACGGTTGTCACGCACATCAGCGCATAACAGGGAACTGCTGTCAGAGGCAATTTTGATTCAACATTGATCAGGTACCTAGCTATGCTTAAGAGTGGATATGCAACACCTTGCCAAAATGTGGCATCCTGCCTTCGTGTAGCTAGGATACATATTGAACAGGCGATAGCAACAGAAAATCCTAACCATTCAATCATTGCTGCATAGAAAAATTTAGTATTCGAAAATACTTGTTAATGGCGAATTCTTTATCACCAAGGCGTTCTTGTAAATTCCCATTTATGTCCCCTCCCTGTCCCGTTGTTGGCCCTTTCTGACCCCCATCTTTTCCCCGTTTTAGAGACACATTTCCTTCAGCTTTCTAATTTGTTTGCTAAAAAGAGCAGGGTACTGAAATTCCCCCTTTTTTCCCCTTTGCTCCTATGTTGAAATAAAGCAAGATGTTTGATTTTTTCTCTTTGCAGTCAATTGCACGAGGCAACAAGAACAAAGGAAACAGTAAGAGAGCCAACAAAAAAGCAAATAAAAGCAAAAACAGTGTTCGAAAAATCAGCAAGAAATCAGCGGCTCTTCAATTGGGAGATTGTGATTTATCACAGAGACTGTTTTTAACGATGGAAAAATATAAAGAAGTGTTTTTTGTTATTCAATTCTATTCACCTGAGAAAGCAGCAACACTGGGTAAAATTGAAGAAGCTGATCCTATGATGTCATGTGATCTTATGGATGGAAGAGATGCCTTTTTAACTCTTGCACGGGAGAAACATTGGGAATTCTCAAGTTTGAGGCGAGCGAAGTTCTCAACAATGGCAATGTTGGTTGAGTTGCATAACCAAGGAACTGAAAGATTTGTATACACCTGCAACGTCTGCAAAAGACACGTGGAGACTCGTTTTCACTGCACTGAATGCGAGGTTAGAAAAATATGTCAGATCTTTATTAAGTTTGTTTTCATAATGTGTTCTGTTGCAATATAAGAAAATCTTCTCAGATTTGCTAACATATTTTGAATAAAGGATAAGTTATAATAAATTCCCAATGAAGGATGGTATAATAACATTTGTAAGAAACTTCCTTTCAATAGTTAGGAGATTTAATTATTAATATGTAAAACAAAAACGTGATTTAAGATTATTTCTTTCTTTAAGGGGTATTTATTTTCTTGTTTATAAACATTTATTCTGTTATTGAACATTTATTTATCATATATTATTTATTATCAGATATGATATACTATCAAATATTAATGAACGCTTCTCGGGGTATTGTACCAAACTGTCTGATGGCTTCACATGAGCAGTTCTTTTTTTAATAAATCCGCACTTTTTCAGGATGATAGCTCGATTGAAGTAGTGGTTTTAAACTTGTGAAATCATTGCTATCTATGTACCTTTTTTGTAGATTTTCCCTGATCTTACTTCGCTAAATATATTTTGGGCTTAAACTTGTCAGTCTTTGCTTTCCTTTTTATTAGCCCCATTGTTGCTTGTGATTTTCATTTTTCTAATCCGAATGCTTAATACAATGGTTTTTGGATTATTGCAGGACTTCGATTTGTGTGTGCCTTGCTACAATGAAAAAGGACATGAACATAAGATGGAAAAACTTGGCCTTGATCTTGACGTTTCAGACCAGAACACGAATAAGAAGAAGGTCACTGAGCAGGAGCAAAGGCATCAATCCATTCAAAGATGCATACAATCGCTCGAACATTCAACTTATTGCGAGGATCCAATCTGTCAGTTGCAGATCTGCCTAAAAATGAAAAAGGTTGTGGCACATGCTGTACAATGTAAGCGAAAAACTAATGGAGGATGTCCAATTTGTAAACAACTAATCGCCTTGTGCTGTTACCATGCAAAACATTGCACCAAAGACGATTGCAAGGTTCCATATTGCTCGCATATCAAACAGAAACTACGTCAACAACAGCTACAACAACAGTTACAGCAAGCTCAGTTAATGCGAAGGCGCATTGCTGCTATGCAACAAAGGAAACAGCAAGCACAACAACCTCCTCCGCAGCAACCTCCTGTTCAGCATCATAGCATGCCACCAATGCCAGTAAATACAACACATATGCAGCAGAGTTTACCTCCACAAAAACAAATACAGAATGTAATGTCAATGCAACCAGGAATGGGACCAAGGGGTGCCATGGAGGCAGCGGTGAAGATAACGGCATTAGCAAGGCAACAGGGACAGCAAGGCATACATCCGAACCCAATGCAACAAATGCAAGTTTCGCAAGGATTTAGAACGAATCCGCAACAGGTTTTCACACAGCAAGGGCAACTCCCTCAAGGCATGGGTATGCAGAACAGTCCTCAACCCCCTGTGATTGATCGATTACGCGTCATGATGCAGCAACAACAAGCGCAGCAACAAGCGCAACAGCAAGCGCAGCAACAAGCACAAGCGCAAGCTCAAGCGCAAGCACAAGCTCACATGCAGGCGCAAAATCAACAATTGTCATCACAGATGCAAAATCAAATGCAAACACAAATGTCGATGATGATGTCACAACAAGGACCAATGATGATGCAGGGACCCCCTTCTCAAGCAATAAGTGGAATGCAACAAATGCAGCAACCACAGCAACAAAATCCACGCCAAGCTATTCAACAATTGATTGAGACATTGAAAAGTAAGCCACAACAAGCGTTCGATCTCTTGAAATCAAACTCGCATTTGATGGCCCTTTATGTGCGTCACAAACGATCTCAACAACAGCAACAGCAACAGCAACAGCAGATACAACAGCAGCAACAACAACAACAGCAAGCTTTCATGCAACAACAACAACGACATCAGTTGATGAATAACGGTGTTAATATTGCAATGGGACAACAACCATTAGGCCAGATTCCTCTGCCTGGAAACATAACTGAACATCAATTGAAAGTAATGTTACGGCAACAGCAACTCTTACACCAGCAACAACAACAGCAACAACAACACAATCAACAGCTTGCTCAACGCCAGCATATGTTACAACGGCAGATGTCTATGACACAGGAAATGCCACCCCCTACTGGCCCAAACATGATGCCTCCGTCAAGTCAACCTTCACAAATGTTTGTTGGAAGGAACAATGGGAATATGCCGGGACAAATGATGCCTCCACCGAACATGATGCCGCAGATGTCAGCACCTATTGGACAAATGCAAGGTAATATACCAAACCAAATGCCGGGACAACTTCCAAACCATATGGCGGGACAAATGCAATCGCAAATGACTGGAACGCAAATGACTGGATCGCAGATGACCGGATCGCAGATGACTGGTCCTTTACCCGGACCAATGCCCGGACAATTACCTAGTCATCTAGCAGGGCAGGTACCCAATCGATCGCCTCGTCCCGCTGCTTCACCTTCTAACAATATTCCTACGCCTTCTCCTCGACCGGTGATGTCTCCGCAGACAAGTTCGATTGCATCACCACACCATTCGTCCGCACAATCACACCACACACCCTCACCAGCACACGTGAATTCAATGGACACCACTTCGTCGGCAGACTCGTCAGCTATGATGCTGTGTTGTACGAACCAAGTAAGAACTATGTCGTCGTTACCTAGTCAAGTCGATACGGACATTTCGCATCCTAATTCTGAAGATACGGACTCGAGTATGGCGCGTTTAACGCCGGAAGATTTACTGGAGAAATTTGTAGAACAGATGTGACGAATTGTTCATTTAGATTGTATAATAGCTGCTTACAGTAGACACTCATGCATATTTTTACAGAGTCTTTTCACAATGCGTGCAGTGAGTCGTACAGCAATCTATACTGAAATTTTATGGGTTTTTTAATCTTTATTTTGTGTAGATTTTACTCGATAAGGCCCATTAAAAATGTTCTCATGTTTCTTGTGTTATTATTTATCGTTTCAAAGAAACCGCGTGCTCATTCCCACAATTCCACATCAACCATTTGTGTTTACAGTATATTGTCAAAATAACGGTTTCGTAAGTTCCTTAAGATTTTTCTTGACTATTTTTATCAGGAAATAATTATTTTTAACAATATAAAAATTATGATTTTAGGTAGCTTTATTATACACCATGTAAGCATGCTATGAAAGGGAGTTGTGTCACCAACTGCAGTTCATCAAGACAGGATTTTCATTGCTCTAGAGATCCCTACTTTAGTTCTATGATTTTATTTATTTTGCATTCTATTTCCCAAACAAAAGGTATTTTAAAAAATATCTTTTATATCTATTGAAAGACGTTTTAAAATGCTGGAAAAGCTTGAAAATAAGGATAATTTCAAAAACTACAAGGATGTGATTAAATTATTTATTTACATGTGTTTATATTTGCAAAAATCATGTTTAGTATAATTTATATCAGGATCTTTTTCTCAACAATTATTTTGAATCAAACAAATTTTATAGTTTTACATTTACGAAATGCAAATTTATGATTTTTAGTTTCACCCTGTGAATTCCCTGGTTTTGATGGTTGGTACAAACATTAGCATTGCAGAATATGTTTTTTCGTTGTTATTGATTCCATTAAATGCACGTGCCTTTGTTTATGTATTCGATGCATGTCTCCGGAAATTTGATGAATGATGCCCTGGATTCGTAAGGCATGCCTTCGATAACTCCTTTAATTGAAAACACTTACTTTGGAATTTGAACCAAAACGAACAAGATACATGTGCATTAGAATACGTTGCTGATCCTCAAATGCATTTGCTCTGTTAATAAGAATGAACATGTGACATTTGATATGATGCCCTTCTAATATGTATATATATATGAAGATATATATATCCCTTTGAATTTGCCTTTGATGGCGAAGGCGGTCGTACATTTTGAGTGCTTACTGTAAGCCAGTATTGTAAATCTGTTATGTGGACATACTTTTAGACATGATTATTGTATCATTATTATTATTATTATTATTACACTATCGTAATGTGGACTTTAAAGTGGATGCCAAGAGTGTCTTCAAAGCATTCCTGAATTGTTTAGTTTACACTATATTTACGATAATAGAATGATGAGATTTTTTGTATCTAAACTTTGTTTCCTATAACATATTATTGATATGAATAAGAACCAAGTGTTGTATAGTTTCATTAAACTTTGCCTTCATTCGTGCTTACAATTTTCTGGTCATCAAAACGCCAGATCCAGTTGCACTTCATTAAAGAGACAATGGCCTTGTTCCTTCCAGCATTAATTGCTCGCATTGTCTATTTACATACCGAATAATCTCCATAGGTGGGAATCTGGAACAGTAAGAAGGCAAATATTGTCAAAAGGGACAAATATCACTAGTTCTTAGGGTTTGTCCCATTTAACAGGAGATTCTCTTAACTGGAACATCTGCTAAGCGGGACAGGTTCTCAGATTCCGTTCAAGTAAACTTGTAACAAGTCATTATAGCATTTTTCTCCATCTTGAGAATGTCCAAATGTAGAAATACTGTTTACGTTATAAGAACTGTTTTAAGTTTTGAGCTCCGAAGGCCGATAGAGCACGCTTTATAGATACTGTGATGTCACTTCATGGATAATAATGGTACTTTGTTGAAACGATAAAACCTTTTTCGTGTTAAGGCTGCCTTGTAACAACGTGAACACTAACAGAAAAGCTCTCTCTCTTCCTGTAGTTTTAGAAAATTGGCAAATACTCATTTCTTACATGTACACTCGTATTTAGGATTTATTAAATAAAGCATATTTGAATTTTATCAGTAATGTGTAAATTAAAACTTGCTAAAATAGCCTATTTCTAGTTAGTTTTAAGATTTTTCACCTGAATCTTTACATCATTTGTTCTCTTGTTTCTCAAAAAGAAGAGGTAATGAGTAATGGAGGTAATGGGGTCAATTCAAATCCTAACTTATTTGGTTTAATGCCAAATGCTAGTTGTTTATATCCTGTATAACACGTAGAATTAAATGGAGTAGAATATAATAGATAATTGAATTTGATGCACAAAAAGTCTTCATGGCTAAAGATTCGTAGGTTTACAACTCATCAAGCTAACTCATAAACACTTTAAATTTACATTTTTCAACTCATCATTGATGATATCATTTAGCTAAGTGATATCACTTGGTTCAAGAAAAAGGCTTACATGATGTAACCATAGATAGAAGTGGATGTTTGAGCAGCATCTTACATAAAAAGCAATTCCCTCCAACCTCTAACAAAATTCGCAATAGCGTCTTCATTCATCTTAGTTTGTTCTCGGAAAAATTTAAAAATATTTCACCACTATTTTAAGGACATATTTAGCATGTGTTAACAAAGAAATTGTCCATCAACTCTTGTTTTGAAGACAGCCCTATATGAAATTCTATATCACTTTACCGTATGGCCCTATATCAATTTACCGCATACCCCTTTTGGAAGTTAAAGGTCAATGTCTTGATGGAGCAGTGCTTGGGAACCACTACAATGCACGAAAAATATATGGCCACTTTTAGGTTTCTATGTTAGGTTATTTTTTGAAGTATATTTTAGTTTAATTTCCATTCCTGCTTTAAATATTTTCACGATAAAATTGAGAATTTCTGTTAAATTTCAGAGTCAAACAAGTCGTTAATATTGCAATAGAGACGCATGCGCAGTTGTTTGAAGTTGGCGCGTCAAATGACAACAAATTTTGAAGCAAACGAAGTTGAAAATGATTATGAAATTGTAAAATAGTTTTATTTCGTTTGCTTATTTGGAAAGAAAGTGTCGATTTGGTATTTATTAAGCTGCTATTATCATCAAGAATTTGCATAAAGCCACGAGATTATCAGTCAATTATCGTGTTATTGTTGTTGCTAGGTAAATCGTGTGTATGTAAATACGCGTAGGCCAAATTGAGTTAGGCCCCTTTGCTGGACATATTTCCTTGTTCTTGTTAATGGTTATAAAAAAGAATGAAAATGTGCAAAAGATAAATTTTTAGTCGTGCAAAATGTAAGAGTAAAGAGAGTTGGTTGATAGATTGATTCAATCTGCGCGAAAACTGAAAAAAACAGGACACTTTTCGGATCACTTTGCCAAGCTCAAAATATAAAATTATCATGGCAGTGTATTTTGATTATCAAATTAAAGCACCAACAGTTGCGAAGCATGCGATTGTATCTTGTCATTACCAATATCCATTGGTTGCAGTTGGATCTGTAAATGAACCTGATGCTGGTGGAGCAGTCACTTTGTATCTAGATGAGGTATAAGATGTACTCCATATTTTCCATTCTTTACACATAAATTTTTAAAGTTTTATACCTAACAACCATATCGATATGAATTTATCCCCAACTCGTATGTTGCAGCATTACCTGGCTTAAAGTGACAGCAAAGATTGACTAAATTCTTGTAATTTATATCAAGCTGATAAAAAAACGCCCAATTTTGTGCAATAATGCTAAAGGAAATTTTTCAATTATTGACTGTTAGTCACAAATTTATATATCTCGGCAGGGTGAATTTTTGGAGGATTCCATGATACAGAGATCAACTCATGTGAAATCATTAGATTGGCATCCAACAAGAAAGATTCTTGCAGTTGGTTGGGAAAATGGAGAGGTTGTCATTTGGAATGAGAATGATCATGAATTACATGAGACAAGCATGCATCATAAAGGAGCAGTTACCATAATTCAATGGAATCCATCTGGTTCAAGATTAGCCAGTGCAGATCTGGTATGCTTAATATTTGTTATTAATCTTTAGAAATAACATAAAATAAGTATAACAAGGTGTCCATCATTGTGGGTAGAATACACATAGCAATAAGATATATATCTGCTGTAAATAGCCTTATAATTAGTAATTTATTTTAAATACAAGAAACAATTTACATGCAAACAAGCTAAGGCCCTTTTACACTAACTATTTTTTCAGCAGCCTGTTTCCCAATGCAAGGCAATATGCTGAGAAAACTGTGCATTGTAACAGGGGATTGCTCGCAGTTTTGTTTGCTTTGTTCAGCAATGCAGGAAGTAGAAGCCAGGTCTGCTTTTTGCAAAACATTGGAGCAATCTGCAATGCCATTGCACAGTGTGACACTACTTATGGGACTTTCTTGAAAGGCACACTCATAGAATATATTTAATATCCATTATTTACTTTCGAGTATCCATTAAGGCCCTGTTACAATGTGCAATAGTGGTTTTAAGTGGAAATCAGAAATGCACAACAACCCTGAGCATGCATACTTGCTAGTTAGTTGTAGCTGTGTAAAATATTGGTAAACACATTATAATATAAACATCATGTACTATATTTTGGAGAATAATGGCATATATGGCAGTACGTGGAGACGTGACATGTATAACATCAATATCATTATGCTGTTTTTATCCATTTCTTGTTTTTTTCATGTACATTACCAAGTAGTCTTTGCTAACAAATCAAAGCCAATTAAACTGATGCTCTAGTTGAAAATAAGAATCAATTGACACTGCCTAAGAAAGGTATTTAAATTAATATGATTATTTAATCTTTAAATTAATATGATTGAATCATTTTAGAAAGGAACAATTAATATATGGAAAGTGGATCAAAGAGGTCGTTTGCAACATTCTCCCCTTTATAAGCATGATGTTGATTCCAGAATTACTCAGCTGGTTTTTCAGTTTTCAAAGGCTGGGAATTCGGGAATGTAAGTTATTATTATCATAGTTATCATAAATTATCATGAAAAATCACCAATCATAACTCACCGTGAACAATCATCATCATAATCACTATCATCATCATCATCATCATCATCATCATCATCATTATCATCATCATCATCATCATCATCATCATCATCATCATCATCATCATCATCATCATCATCATCATCATCATCATCCACTTTTGATGCTTACCTTAGTTGGACCTATAACTGACTTGAGATTTACCAACTATGTATGTGCTGTTATCAATCAAGGACCTGTCCAAAATAAATATATATTGCAATAGTTTTGCTAATCCATATATTCAAGTTAGTTTCTAAGCCATCAAACCATTGCAATCACCAACACTGAATATCTTCCCAATCTAATCCTGATACCATTGCTATTTTGCCATCACTGCTGTTACTAACCTTGAACATGAACCATCTGCAGTTTTTATGCTTAAACATTTTGAAGCATGTTATAAATCCAAGATAAAATTAACCTGCAATAAATTTGTTTTAACTTGCCACCCATAGACTCATAATTCAAAATTTACTTGATTTACTTTCAAAATTAACTTTAATGTGTGTGAATTTTGACAGCTATGTAATTTGATGGTGATAAGCAGCTCTGCTTTGTTTCCTCTACTCAAAAACATTAACACCATTTCTTTATGATAGTGTCATATATATCAACAGACTTAAAGACTAGATAATTTTGTTTGTTTTCCTAAGTGATTTGGTTGCAGCTGCCAAAGCAGCAGTTAGTGGTGATGAAAGCGCCCTTGATATGTTTGCTTGGTCATCATCAAAATCATCAAAATTTGGATTTGGTTCATCCGACACAATTCAAGCAATTTTTGGTACAGTAGAAGGTCAGTTTTCTGCAGAAATTATATCGTTTCAATAAAATGGGCTTTTCTGTACAGCAAGGTTTTTCCAACAATTTTTTTGAATAAAATGATGCCCAAACTAAAATGGTTGCACTGATGCAAGACATTGAATGAAGCAAAATATTTTTAATTGTAGACACATAAATTAAAAAAATTTCTATAATTTGACTTTAAAAGGAATAGCAATATTTATGATTGTTAATTATGATTAACAAAGATTATTTTATTGACTGCAGGAAAAGTTTATCAGATTGATGAAAAAGGTCATTGTTCCGAGAAATTTACGACAGATGGTCCAGTGAAATCATTGTATTATTATGACAGTCGAGACATAATTTTAACTGTCACAGATTCATTGATGTTAATGCAGCATAGAATTGATGCCAATGGTGCAGCTACTGAACTTTCAAAGGTTTGTTTCAACTAAGCAGAAACGTATTATACATTACATAACATTTACATTTTTATTTGTAAACGCAGGTCAATTTCAGCTACAATACTGTATATGTTGATCTGTAGGTTATATAGTAGGCTTTGATAGAATTAAGAGATAACTGAGGTGCTTATGGTAGGAAAATTGGAGTTTGAAGAAGATCCACAATTCATTGCCACAGAGTATGACTTTAATTCGTTCCATTTTCAAGAGGCCAATGATGCACAAACTTGATAATGTCGTCAACTAAGACCCTTTCAAGGTATCTTGAGCAGATTTGACAAATTAGATGTATTTTGATCTTAAAAGAATGGTAAAGAGGGGCCTCTTTAGTTGCCCTGGGAGTCTACGATGGTCATTCAGGTGTGTGCTTGATGCCATTTCTCATTCATATTTTCTCATTGTTGCAACATTCTATTTCATACAATTTGGTAGTTTTGGTTTGCCAATATGTGTTTCCTCTTCTTGGACAGTTTTTTAGTATTGAAAGTTTGAACTGAAATTGATCTGTTCTGTAGATATATATCGTCTTGATTTAGGTCAAACTAAGTGGTCAACCTGCAAAGAGCACAATTGTTTGGTCTGGTAATGGAATCCTTGCATCAGCATCAGGGGAACACGTTGTCAGGTATTATTCTCTTGATCTTTCCAAAATACCAAAATACCTTTTCAAAATAAAAGGGAGCAGTTGCACTTATAGCTTTTAATTTTAATTATGATACTAATCATTATAAGACTGGTTTTATCATAAAAAGAATCGGTTTCAAATGAGCATTTTTTAAAAACATGCGATCTAGAGAATACTGGAATGTTGCAGCATTTGTAAAATTGATTAACTTTTTTTTTGTAATTACAATGCAGAGACAAAATATTGGGACAAAATGTTGGCACTCTGTCAGAGTGTGATTCTAACATTATTTGAATCTGTTGTAATGCAAAGATCCGATGTCATTGATTGTTGTAATATCTGTTGCTTTGATTATCATCCAAACTGATTGATTATTGATTGATTATTGATTGATTATTGATTGATTATTGATTAATTATTGATTATCATAATCACAAGTCTGCTTAACTGCAATGCCTTATTATTCATGGTCAAATCTGATAAGATTCATTCAATCTTGCGACCATTTCTTTATTCATTCATTCATTTGCTCATTTATTTATTTGTTCCATTATATGTTCATTCTTATATTCATTCGTTAGTCCACTTATTCATGCATTCCTTTCTTTTAGAATGATAAATATGGGCTCCCTTGAGCATAGAATATTTAAAAGAGCATCCATTAAAAATTTACAATAAAATAAACTTTGTTTTGACTATATATCAATTCATTAAAGAAAAGGAAGGTGTGAATGATACTCCTCTGTTTAGTTATCCTGTCAAATGTTTCTACATTTGCAAGTTTAAAATTTCATACAACTTAACATTTGGTGGTATTTGCATGTTGCTCTCATGCTTAGCATTCTGCATGACTAAAAAACATGAACATTATAGGTAAATACATGCGTTTCTTGTGAACTAACCATCTGCTGAAGCATTCATCTTCCAGCCTTCAGTCATTTTTGCAAGTGTGGGAAAAGTTTCTTGTTTGACATTCGGATGGTCGTTGGTTGTTTTGTTTTAAATAGAGGAGATTTTTTAGCATATTTATGAGTGTCATTGGAAACCAATACATCCACACACAACAGATAAGCTAAACTAGATTATTTTTATTGTTTTTAAGATGCGAGTACTTTTCTTGAATGGACATAAATTGTCTTATCACCTTTATCTGTTTATCAAATAGCAAAGGGCAGGATTATCAGCAAACTGGATTCTACAAAACAGCAATATTTCTTTAATTATTAATCATGAGCCCTCTTAATTTCGGTGTTTTCAAGAATTACATGAGACTTTACATGATATTGCTGCTTTTTTTGTAAATTACTGCGTTTGGGATTCACGGATGTGTTCCTGATCATTAGTTTCTCAGTCGCTTCATCATCAAGACTTCCCTCTCTGTTTTCGTTTTGATGGTTTCCATTTTGAAACGTGTTTTCCGAGACGTTTGATGATCTATCAAAGAATCAAATACAAAATGGATTTTGGGTACTTGCTTACTCCAAAGAAGTATGCATTTTTAAAGGATTATTTTTATGTTTTTGAAGAAAAGTATTGTCAAATGCCACCACCATTACATTACAATACATTACATTATATTAAATTACATTACATTACATTCTTTTTTTAACGATGTAGGTTAATAATATGTAATGATGATAATAACAAAAGTAGTATAACTGATGTGGACCTGCAAATGAAAATGTTGAAAGACAATTAATGGTAATGTTGTAAAGCTAGAAGTGCAGCCTTCTCTCCTGGAATGCAGCCCATTTTTAATAGGCTGGGTTGAAATAGTTAATCATATCTTTGATTATAAGCCTTTATTTAATTTCAAGAATCTTGGATATGGACAACGATGAGAATTATGTCCTTTCCCTTGATGGGCACTCAGGATTTCAGAGTAGCGAATGCGTCAGCTGCCTTGCATATTCACGAGAAAAAGGTAATTTTGTGATATAATTTATAATAAAAGCTTTTTAAAGTCTTAAAACTTAGTTTCATTATATTCTTGCTTGAAATGATCGTTATTAAATGTTTATTCACGGTTTTTAAATCTAAGTTTTGTTTTAATAAAAAAGGAACTGTGTTGTGAACAGTTTTCGTTGTCAAAATGTGCATCATTTGAAAATATTTGCTACTATTTAGAATTATGTTTAGCTATTCAGATATTGATCCATATTTTTAAGTTTAATTTCATTTTGTTTTAAGATTTTAAAATGCTGATTTCTCTTTCTCTTCCGAGTTTATCTATATTTTATAGTAAGAAGTGAACAAAGACTATGGTACAACGTTATATTTTGTCAGCTTTTGTAGTTAGTTCTCATTGTATCAGAATCGCTTAATACTACTTAAGAATAATCTGTGCTGTTCTAACATTTCAGGTATTATTGCTGGCGGAACCAATTTGGGTAATGTTGCAATGTGGCATTACAAAGGGGACCTAAACAATCGAGCAGAAAACCATTCAAATGAAGAGTCCCTTTGGGAATTACTTGCACCAAGTGAAGCTGGAACGGCTGTTGTTGATTTAAAGGTAAATTATCATTATTGTTGTTGTTGATTTATAGGTAAATTATCTGTCACATGATCAGATATGGAAAGGGGGAATTCTTCAAATGAGGAATAAGGAAATCCCTTGAACAGGAAAGCGATTTTTTTAGCTGCATTTTATATGACCATAATCCTTTTTCTTTACCTTTCTCTTGTTTTTATCCTTCAGTGGGGTGCTGGTAAAGGTTTCTTAGCTGCAAACTGTGAATCAACGGTCACTCTTTTAAATGAAGCTGTTATGAATGCACATTTCAACCAGCAGGTATAACTCATATTTTAATGTACTTGTTTATGTATTTGATAAACTTTATTTTGAATTATGTAAGTAAGTTACTTAGTCATCTTAGGTTAGGGCTGTCTAGGATCTGTTAAAAGTTATGTTTACATTTGCAGAAATTGCGTACAGAAATCACGAACATCTACTTTCTCTATAACATAACAAAAACTCATACAATTTAGGAATAACATTTTAGGAAGCTGAATTGAATATGAAAAAATCGCAAGTTTTATTATTATTATTATATCAATTATTATATATTTATGTTGCGTCTCTTCAATAGATAACAAATTTACTAACATCTGTAAATATTTGCATGTTTGTTTGTTTGTTTGTTTCTTCCTTTGATTTCAGTTTGACGTGTCATTTAGGCATTTGATAATCATATGCAACTAATTTGAACTGACTTACTGCTTGCAAACCGTCAAACAAAGCAATTTTAGCAACATTTTTTCATTTCCCTTATAATAATCAGTTGCAACATTCTTTCATTTTATTTTTTTCTAGGTTGGTGCAGTTCAGATATCGCCAAGTCATCTTTTTGTCGACTTTTTTTCAACGAATTTTGTCCACGATCTCAAGACTGACATTCACATTAAAGGCGTCTACGTCACAAGGGTAAGAGACTTTTAGTTATTGAACAGACTCCGTCTTTGCGTTGGTAACAGTTCAGTTTAGGCCGGTTTTAGGGGCTTCTTCTTTGAATATCTATCCCCTTTTATTTTTTAAGACTACTGGACTTAAACTTTATTTGCAGACTCACACAACAATTTGGAATGGGAAGAAAGTGGTTGTTTATGAAGTGGCCCAAAACAAATCCTTTGTGCGAGCAGCAGGTTTGATATTTTAAAACTTCTTATGTTGGAATCAGATGAACGGAACTAGAAACAGTAATAGAATTAGAAACAGATGTAAGGCAAGTAAGGTATTTTAGAGCAGATTGATAGAAAGAAACGTTTGAATTATTGCCAATGATGAAAATTGTTGAGAGAGAAGATAAGCAAAAGGCAAAAAGAAAAATTATTTTGAATGCATTTATCATACGAATGGGAGGTTGTTAAGCAGCATGCAAAGTATTGCAGACATGGATTGAATTGAAACTGAAAAATTGCCAAAGGATGTCAAAGGATGTGACAAATAGATTGATAAATAATAAAAATAAATTTTCAAGTTTCTTTGTTTCTTAAATTGTTTTCGTTCTAACTGCTTCTACTGCATCCAAGCGATACGATTTGCTTTCCAGAATGATATTAAGGAAACGGATTTGAAACTGATTTAGAATATCATATGCACACATTTCTATCAAGATCAATTTTCATCAGCGTTCGCAAAGGTTATGGTCCAGAAAGAGAAAATTTATCAATTTAAGAACTCAGAATTAACTGATGATGAGTATAGGTGCTAAGTTAGCGGATTTTTCATGATCAGCAATCCATATGCTGCAATTAAATATTCCGAATCAAAATTCACTTTACGTACTCGTTCACCTCATAAGTAAGGGATCAAATGGAGCTGGAGGAAGTTTTGGTTTTGTCTCTTCTTATTTTTCATTAATTATTTAATTTGGGCACGTTGCTCATACGGGCATCATACGGGAAGCAAAATGTTTGATTTAAGAAACAATTAGTATCAGGTGCGATCTTGTTGAATAACTTGTTTGTTAAATGGATTAACTATTCTTTAACATGCGGCTTTTTATCACATGTTAAAAATGTATTTCATTTTAAAAGAAATCAAACATAAAATTCTTTGTGTGAAGCAGAAGTTCTACAAGATATCGAGGATCAACATGTTTGAATTAAAAAACATTCATATATACCAAACATCACCTTAATCCGTTCTCACCTCAAGAAGTAAAAAGTAAAATAGAACACAATAATTGATTTAACAGCACAGTACCTGTATTAACCATTATATCACCAAGATTTTTGGAGTTTTAAAAATGGTGCAACAACAACAAAAATTATGATAACAATAATAACAACAAAATAGTATTAACATGAATCTGAATTTAATTCTAAGAAATAATGATTGATTGTTTTAGGTTCATTTAACTCTGATGCAATGATTGTTGCAGTCCATGAACAAAACATTTATTTACTTGAACCTGGAAAAGTTTCAGTTCGAACATTTCAAGTAAGCTTTTTTGTTTTATTTATTTCCATAAAATGAGTACGGGGATATTTTAAATCAAAATTCCATGTTTTTACAAAGAAAATTGCGAAACTGGATGACATTTAAAAACCCTGATTTGTGCCGAAAGATGAAGTTTCTTTTTTTTCATTTTAAATCTGCAACCAAACATGATGATTCTAGACACCATTTTGTAGAACCAATCAAACAGCCAATCACAAGCAGCATTCCACTTCTCACGTGACCATCTATCTACAACTGTTTATTTGTTTCCGTTTGCTTTTCGGTCATTTTCCGCCGTTTTGAATCTCCAAAGAGTGCCGCACGAATGAAAACGCTTGCTACATTATGTTCCTCTTTTTTCGTTATAAAACCATGCATATTGATATGATAATGCGGTGGAGAAGTACACGTGATTATCGTGTTATTGGTCTTTTTCATTCTCATTATGTAAATGCAGGTAGTTTGCAAAAGACCTGCTTAATTATCAATTTTGGGCTCGTACCCATTGCTTATATATTCCCGTATTGATGAGACTACGTTTATTCAAATGCATCATCTTGCCCAATCTTCTCATTCGTTTTCAGTCTTTTGTTGCAAGATATGCCACAACGAAATAAGTTTCAGTGTAACTTTAATTACTCATTTAAATCTTGTTATTTGCAGGGCACAGTCAAACAAGAACTTAACTTTTCTGAACATGAAGGTGATCCAGTTTCATTAAATCTTTGTGGATCTTTCATGGCTGTTGCTACTGAAAAAACAAATATCAAGATTTTTGATCTCTCACGAAGGTATTTTTTATCCTTTTAAATTTATCTTTATATCAATTTCAAGTGCACGTTACTTTACTTTGATTTAAATGGAAAATCGTGATAGATATTGATTGATTCATTAGATGATTAATGGAATGTTCAATTTATTGATTTTGCTCTTCATACTCTATTATGATTTAGTTCTTGCTTGATTAATCAATTGATTGATTAATTGATCGATTGGTTTTATTATTTGATCGGTATCATCTGAATAATTGATTCACCGAGTGATTAATTGATTGAATGGATTGCTCAATTGATGTTTGACTGATTTCTGGATTGATTAAACAACATGGCATGTGATGCTTTCAAACTTGTAGCTAATAGTTATATGGTAATTTGATTGAAACAGCTACAAAATTTCGAAACTAATTACATCGAGATAGTCAGAAGATGAGGAGTATGAAATTTGAGGAATAGATAAATGGGTTGGTATATTAGAATATTTTTTGTTTAATCAATTAATTTCTGGTCAAAAACAGGGAAGCAAGACAACATGGTCCCACGAAGAACATCGGAAGTGTGGTGAAAACTGTTTCTAAAATAAAAACAGTTAATTGCAACTGCAATGGTTCGAAAGTCAGCATCATTTGCACAAAGGTATATTTTGTTTTTTTCTATCATTTTTTAGTAAGCACCATTATATTTGTTGGCATATTAACTGATGAATAACAGGCAGAGCTAAGCGATTCTAATATAATTTACAGCTTGAGCAAGCAATGCCCTATTTTCATAGATATCTTTGCTTGAAAAGCAAGGCAAGCTTCGTGGGATGACATCAAATCAAAACGATAAATATTGCTGCATAAATTGCTTTTAAATCTATTCAATCTATTTGCTCTTATTTGGTCATAGCTTATCATTAACTAACAGTAACTTCAATAATCGTTTACATGCATTTAGTGTATAAAATGTTGATGTTTTTGAACAGGCCAACGGTACACCTGATCCATTCTTATACGTTTGGGATGTGGAATCTGATCAAGTTCAATCATTTGATTTCAAAAATGGCAAAGGTCAAGATGGTTTAGATGATAGTGTGGCTGATGCCCAGCAACAATTGACTTCAGAAATCAAAGGTATCGTTTGTTTTTTTTTTCTAATTCCAGTTTTTAATCTCCCTTTTCAGATAGGCGAGTAGCTCATAACGCGAAAAATAGGAAATCATCGTTTGTGGGCAACATTAAGGTGGCTCTGCTGCCTTTTTAAATATCGCAATTCTGATAAATCAAATCAGAATTGGTCAGTTTTTTTGGTCGCTATGCGAAAGATGCTGATGCACTTAGAGTTATTTGATTCAAATTTTATCAGTAAAGAGAAAAAATGATTGAGAAATTTCTTTATTTTCAAATTGTCCGAGGCGTATCTTTCTTTTAATTATGGATTAGAGCAATGAGAACATCATCCACTTCAACAAAATGTCACCATAGCTCTGAGAAGTTTTTCCGCCACTGTTTTTCAAGCATATTTTTGTATGGTATTATTTGTTTTAGATCGAAGCCCGAAATCTGTCTTTTGGAGTGCAACAGAACCACAACTTTTTACGTGTGAAGCATTTTATACTGGTGGTGCAAGAACAGTACAACCTAAAAACAAAACAAAGGATGCTAAATCATCAACAGGCAATGTTGTAAGTACAAATTCGTGCCTTTTCTGATTACAATGAAACCGTAATGGGTTGATTTTAGTGATTATGTTGATTTCAATTTGATATGATAAATCAATTGTATCAGACATGTCTAAATGCATGTTGTTGATTAAAGGATGACGTCATTATTGTCACCATGTTCAGTTCAATTGATTGTGGAATAATAATTCAAGATCATTTTATAATGGAATCATCATACGCTGGTAAGTCAATTTGATTTTGTATTCCTATTAATAACAAAGGCCTTCCTTCTAAACAGCTACCTCTGTTTTTTTAAAAGCATCATTTACTTTAAGATGGCAGAGGCTTTTCATTTTACACGATAAAATCATCATTCTACCAATGCCTGGTATTCTTAAAAATTATCTTGATTCGAATAGAATCTTTAGTCCACCCCTGTTCTGACCTCGTTGCACTAATAGTTGACATACTTCAGACCATTTGCGTTAAATTCATTCCATTTTTTCACACAAGTTTCAATCGTTTATCCATTCAGATTCTCAATGAAAATACTTGCACGTAATAACCATATTGCTACACATATATATATACATATCATCTGTTGTTGATATCATTTCATCAATGCAACAATTATAAGGTTGAAAACTCTTACGTCAAAGCATAGACAGCGTTATATCATCTATCAATGTTTCTATCTTTTGCATTATCAATTAGTTGTGCATTTTCAATTATTTAAATTTATTTTTTAAAAGCTATGATTGGAATTGAGGTGCCATACTATTATTTCGTTAAAAAGGTAAATTTCACTTTGTCCTTTGATTTTTTCTCATAATCTAAACATTTTATTTGATGTCTTTTTCAATTACTGTTTTACTCAATAAATTCTTTTTTCCCAGCAGTGAGTCATAATACATTTTGAATTTTAGTAACTCCTTACAAATTATATAAATTAACTTTAAAAGCAGTGACAGGCTTCTTTCTCAACATTGAACCAATGACAATTGATGCGTGCTACCCATCGGGTAATGCTATAATGTTTGGTGACCCTTTGTTGAATTTTATTGGCTGTTTGTTGTTGTTTATTGTTGTGAAGTGCATTTTGATATCGAGTAAAAATGAATTAAATGTTAAATGCTCATCGTTGTAGACCATTGACAGTGATAAAATTCCATCGACTGGTGCAACATCAGATCAAGCAAACAAGCATTTGATTGCAAGAAAGACCATGCGGGATTTTGTTGGTTTGGAAAATATTGATGAAACATCAAAAGATGCCATGATTAGATTCAGTTATTTATCAGCAACTGGTAACATGGATGAAGCATTCAAAGCGATCAAAGCCATTAAAAGGTCTCTCTTAAAGATTTGTTTGAATTTCCTATGGTTCTGTGGATGAAGATGTCAATTAAAATTATACGTTGAAAGATTAACTTCATTAGGAAAAGCTTAGAAATGTATATTTTTAGCATATAACAATATTTTAAAACCTGTCATTTGCATATTTCATTGACATTAATGAATATGATAATTCAATTTCTTAATTTCCTTTTTAGTGGATCTGTTTGGGAAAACATGGCGAGAATGTGTGTGAAAACAAAACGGCTTGATGTTGCAACGGTATGTTTAGGCAATATGGGAAATGCAAGAGGTGCAAAGGCATTAAGAGAATCACAAAAAGAGCCAGAATATGATGCCAGAGTAGCAATGCTTGCCATTCAATTAGGAATGCTGGTGGGCATTGTTTTTTTAATTACAGTAATCCTTAAGTCGTTTGCTAAGTACTTTCACAACGTATTTGGACTTGTAACTTTGAATTATTGCTGTCATGAGTTACCGGAAAGTTTAAATAATTTGAATATAACTCATCTTGTTGAAGCATTTATTAGGAAATTTCCTTTTTCACATCTTTTTCTTAACGATGCTACAGATGACATCGAGAATGAATTTTTTTGTCTCGCCCATGCAAATTTGTTTTTTCTACAAGCAAATAGGTTGGGAAGACTATAATAAAAGGACAGTAGTGAAGCTAGTTGACGCATTCGACATTTCATTCTGGGATCATGGCATCTTTTGATGTTTCATCAATATTTTCCAAACAAACAAAATATCGCATGGGCTTTCTTGCAATCAAATGCTTGTTTGCTTGATCTGATGTTGCACCAGTCGATCATTGTCAATAGTCTGCAACAATTAGCATTTAACATCTAACTCTTTATTACTCAACAATGAAATGCGTTTTACAACATTTAATAAAGAGATCCACTCTACATTCAAGAGCCCTGGGCTTGAATGTGCTTGGGAAACGAAATACTTTCTGGATTATTTTTAATGGTGACATTGTTACTTGTTGTTGTGGATTATTGAAGAAATTGCTGAAAGGAAGAGGTTTTTAGGTTCATCTTAAATACGATCAGATAACATGCAATTTATTTGAATAATTTTTATGGTCATAATCTATTTTAATTCAAGGATGAAGCTGAAAGATTATACAAACAATGCAAAAGATATGATTTATTAAATGTATTATATCAAGCATCAAATTCATGGACCAAGGTATACATCAGTTCATTATCCTATTCAATGTTTTGTTCATTCATTTTTTCATTTATTCATTCATTGATACATAAAAACATACATACATACATGGTAATAAAAGTACATTTATTTATTCATTTATTTATCGATCGTTCAATTAAACGTCCAATCGTTTTTTCAATTCATTCTCATTTCCACTAATTTTTCTCATGAATCACTCGTGGTTCCATTCCATTCATTCCATTCATTCACTCATTCATTCATTCTTTCATTCACTCATTCATCCATTCATTCATTTATTCGTTTCTTCATTCCTTCATTTTCTCGTTCATTCTTTCATTAGTATACTTTGCTTTTAGTATACTTGTATTCATTTATTCCTTGCTACATCTTATTGGCTCATTAATTTATTGATAATTATATATTCTTGATATATTTTACAGTTTATTTTTTGTAACTTATATTCTTTCATTCTCGTCTTGATCTTGTAAATGTTTTTCTGCTCAAATCTCTTTATTTTCCTGTCGTTTTGAAGGCCTTGGAGGTTGCCGAGCTGTATGATCGTATCCATTTAAGAACAACTTATTACAATTATGGAAAATATCTTGAATCCATTGGAAATTATGCGGGTGCAATTCAACAGTAAGAATTGTTGAAATTATCTATATTTTACATATATAAACAATAGAATCTATCAAAAATATGAATGCATCTAAACTCTGACGTTCAATAGCCCCATTTAAGATAATGATTATTGCTTGCAATTGTAAAAGGAAATATTTAACCGAAAGTTATTGTGTTAGTGCCTTGAATGTTGTGTGGGGTCTATGAAATTGCTGTTGTGAAATCTGGCTTGGTATTTGTACTTGCTGGATGAGAAATGAAAAAAAGGAAGGATTGAGATGAAAAGAGGAAAGAAAAGTATATGGTAAAGGAGTAGGGATGGGATATTGAGGAGGAGGGATAAGATATTGAGATCCGGGTGAAAAAGCTTGTAGGAGGATCATTGTTTAGAAAGAACTAAATAATTGGTTTTCTAACTTTCAATTAATGTAATGAGTGAGAGGCAGATCATTTTCAATCATTTTCATTTTTAATATTAGTTCAATTTTCAATCTTTATCGAACATTTTGTGTTTTGAGTAATATTAAAAAGTTTGCATATTTTTATTTTATACTTTCATTTCCAAGGCAAGGTTGTTCCCTTTTTTGTTATTGAAGGAATGGCAAATATATCTTGTGTGTTTGTTGTAATTTATTTTAATAGGTTCGAAAGATCAGATACTTTCCGTTTTGAAGTTCCACGTATGCTGTTTGAAGATACAGCACAATTAGAATCTTATGTTCTCAAATCTAAAGATAGGTACGAATACCTTCAATTCAATGTTTGTTATATGCTTGTTATATTGTTATTTATATACCCAAGGTTTCTTTGTTAACCTCAAAGCGAATATAACTCTTGAGGTCGTTAAAATATAAGTGTGTTGATAAAAATCGAGGCTTGTCTATACAGAAAGAGGTATTTTACCTCAGCTGTTAAATTGGCAACCCCCCATTTGTCAAATCAAATAGCCAATCAGGTCCACAACGCTTGTCTCAAATAGGTTTGATTCGTATCTGGTTTTCGACGCTTCATACTCTAAGTAATCCAAAAAGTGTTTTAATTATGCAAATTAAGTTTTCACCTTCCATGGAGTTTTAAACTTTGGTCTTTCTTTGTTTTACGAACCTACAACAAAATCCAAAGATTTGCTTTGAGGGAGTGAAAGTTAAGTTACTCTAATCAGACTTAGAGTCTCCCTTATGAAATAACAAGAATTTTGGCAGATTATTAGGGGCATTTTTATCATTTCTAATTCTGTTGGATTTAGTGTAAATTCGTAGTTTCAAAAGAATCAGAGAAAATTTTAATCAGATAAAAGATAGTTGGGAATTATCAGCTGTTGTTATAATCTGTATTTGCATTTAATATTGTTAAAGTAAAGAGAACTGAAAACATGTCCTTATCTCAGAGTTTATTGAACATGATTTGCGGTATAAATGAATTAGCAGTAGAATTTTAACATTCTATAATGAATTTTTTTTGAGGGTCTGATAAGGTTGCTTATAACTGATGCCATGATTATTAGATTTTTTTATCACACTGCATTAAAAATCATCTAGATCTCCATTTCTCGTTCTTTTATCTTTTTGTCCTCCTCTTTCCGTCGCTTTAAAATATTTAATCGAGTTTTGCTGCTATTTCAATAGCAATATCTTAAATCTACGTCGCTTGTCCAGTGAGAGAAAGGAAGGCAGACCATTTTCACCAATTTTTCTTTATTGATAGATTATAATTTCCTGTTATGTAAAATAAACATGTCCTAGAAATAAGCTTACCCTTGCTTTAATATTTTATTGACAGACCCCTTCGAAAATGGTGGGCGCAATACATGGAGAGCATTGGAGAAATGGAAACTGCGTTGCATTTTTATGAATCTGCGCAGGACAATTTGTCATTGGTTCGAGTTCATTGCTTCTGTGGAAATCTGACGAAGGTAAATTGTTATGAATACATTTTAGATTTCGATTTTTAGAGGTTTCTCCAGAAAATGATCCTAAGTACATGATTTCTTAACGGAATTGAAAACAGGCGTTGGTTGGGCGTGGTTATAAGAAACCCTTGCTGAAATCATTAAAATGTAAAATGTTGAATTAGTAATATGAAAGATATTCAGGAATTTTAAACTGATCCTTGAAATAAAAACAGGTTACAAATAAAATATCAATCTCAAAAAGGTGGGCCGAGTATCGAATTTGATGCCGAGGTAGGCACCATGTGATGCCATTTTTCCGCGCTTTGGACTCGAGGTTTCAACCTTAGCACCAACGGCTCGGCTGATTACAGAACGAAATTCATCCTACTGATTATAATAATGATGATGCAATGTTGAATGTGATGGGAAAATAGTGATGCAATATTGCATAATATTAACATGTGCGGTCTCACTTGAATGCCGCACAGAAGGCGCTTCAATAAAGGTTTTGCAGTTTGCTCGAGTTTGTTGGGAGATGTGGAATTAACATGGCGGGTGGAATATTTCGGAAATAGTAATATTAGGGATGCATCTCCAATAATAGGAACCTACTTGTTTCTTTGAATGCCCATTGAATATTAAATGGCTGGGCAGTTCTTCTTGAATGACATTCAATCTTGATCACTCGTGTTGAACCATAAACATTTTAGATATGGGGTATAATGGGGGGGGGTCGTGGGGGCTGATTGATTGTCAGCAACTGAATATTATCACTTTATGCAAGATTAAACTGTTTTATAATAGCAATAGACAAAGGCGCTGTACTGAAATTTGTTCTTATAAATCATTCTTTTGGTAAGTTTATGATAGTTTTAAATAATTTTGAAGCTTTGAAGAAATATTGATAATTAAATTGATAAATTGTTTGTTTACAGGCTGCTGATATTTGCAATGAAACTGGGGATAAATCTGCATGTTATCATCTTGCTCGGCAATATGAGAGCCAGGTATCATTATTTCAATCAACGTTTCTATTAACTTTTGCTAAGATATAAATCTGTTACTTATTACGAGTCTCTAAGCTGAGACACAAATCATGACAGCCTTGGGGTACACCCCACTGGTGTCAAATGCTTCCTGCATAAGGAGGGGAAACCCCAAGTTTAATACTAGCTCTGTCATTGATGTGCCTGTTTTAAAGGAGATCCCCTTTTGAGATATTTGATTCCCTTTATCGGCGACTCTTAGTCTTTCTAATGAGCCCCAATTTCTTGTGGTCTCCACGTCTGTTGTTCCCCCTAGTTATGACAGCCCCTTCTTCTGAGCCCCTATGTAAGAATATGTAAGAAACATTGGAATCGTACAAGTATTATATAATGTTAATTTTATTGGATATTTTCAGGGTAATATCAAAGGTGCTGTCCACTATTTCTCTCGTGCCCAGGCCTATGCAAATGCAATTCGATTAGCACGTGTAAGTATTTTTATTATAAACTGAATATATATTACCAGTATTATCATATGCAACAATTAAAAGCATTATTTTAAGTTTTATATTATCTACAAGGTTTTGCATTTGGAAAGTGATTTGGTTAACGTTTGACCCTATAAAAATATCCAAACAAGGTTCATAATCATTTTTCCTCGTATTTTTTCGGTTTCAATCTATTTGGCTTGAGGCTTCTAATTCTTCTTCACTGTTTTTTCTACAGGAAAATGAAATGGACAGTGAGTTAATGAATCTTGCACTTTTGAGTTCACCAAGTGAAATGTTAGAAGCAGCCAGGTAAAAAATATTGGAAAAAGTCATTAACTAGATGTAGAACAATCATCTGAAATGACATCACAGTTTCTCATTGTGGCTTGTTTTTTACTGCATGTCGGGAACAACTAACTTTTTACTCAATATAAGACATTTCTTTGTCATAACATTTTTTCCTAAAAGTCAGGATGATTTTTGTTAAAGATGTTTTAATCATAAACTAGTACCTTTGCAATATTATAAGACAAGTGAATCTATTTGCAGAGAAATTAGTTATTTTTTCCTAACATGTTCGTTGTTATATAAGGAACAAAGACAGCTAAACTATTTGATGTTATCACTAAATGACCCTTTGTTAGTAACATAAGAAACTTTTGATAATCGCGATATTCAACTTACAAACTTGTGAGTATTGGAATTTTTTCTCAGTTTCTTATAAGATTTCATGTGTTTTGTTGTTTTTCAGACATCAAATCTTGTTAAGTAAAACACAAAAGTTTATTGAACATATTTCTTGTTTTTATTTTCATGTTTTTTTCTCACATCGAATTGCAGGATTTTGTTATAATTGAGATACAGATCTGTTGACAACAAAATGAGATTTTTTATTTGTTTTTTAGATATTATGAAAATAACGAAACGATGTTGGACAAAGCTGTTATGTTATACCACAAGGTAATGCTTATGTTGTAATCAAATGTCTTGAAGCTGGATTTTAACCTTGTTTTGTTTAGAAATTAATTGGATATGTCTTTTGATTAGATGATGCTTTTCTAACCCTGTAAACAATCTTAATTTGAAAAGCATGTCCTAAAAACACAACCTTACCTATAACAAGATTAACTATTAAATTCAAAAGTGCGATTGAACATGAATAAAACTGTCTGATAGCAACATTTTTTACTTCTCTTTCACAGTCATTATTCAAAATAGCATTTTATGGGTATTTCATAAATCTCATCTTTTCTATTTGATAAAAAGTGGTATTGACAAAAACGAACGTTCTTGCCCGTTTCACAATTCAGGTTTTTGCCAGAGGTTTGGCAATTTTTTTATGAACAGTCTCTTTTTTCTATTAGACTGAAACGAAATTTCCGAATAAACGGTTTATCCAAAACTTCAAAGATTGCGTTCATGCACTAATTTGTCTGCTTTAAGGGTCTTAATTCTCCATTGAAATTATCTTGATGAATTTACAGTAATCATGTCAGTTTGAACTATCCGACTTGGTCCTCAAAGACCCTTGAAAAGTAATAACATTTCATTATTTTTGAGGCAAATACGCATATAATTGATATGATTTATATAATTAATATAACTTATATGATATAGATTCATCTAATTTAATGATACGAATAACAAACAGACCCATGTCGAGTCTGGAAACTTCTCTCTTCCCCTTGCTACGATGCCCTGGTCTTTTATCTTTCTAGTTTATTGCAAAAATTTTGCTGTCATTCACAAAACAATCCTTGCTATATTTCTTATTTTGTTTTCTATCTCATAAAAATCGTGGTTTTCAAAATTTCATTATTTTAACACTATGAATCTTTTTTAGGCAGGAAGCATGTCAAAGGCAATTGAACTTGCTTTTAGAACGCAGCAATTTGGTGCATTGCAATTGATATCAGAGGATCTTGATGAGAGAACAGATCCAGATATGTTGAATAAATGTGCTGAATTTTTTATTGAGCATGGTCAGTTTGATCGAGCTGTAAATCTACTGATTGTTGGCGGAAGGGTGAGTATGGTTTAGAATGGTTTAGATGGGTGATGAATTAATTGATTGTTTGATTAATAATTGATTAATTCTATTTAATTCTATCAATTATTTTTTTCTGATCTGTTTCGCAATGGTGATTATCATCCAGAAAGTCTCTTAGAAAGGAATGTTTTATATAGCGTAGGAATGAAAATTATTCTTTGGGAAGATTTCTTGTCTATTAGAATAGGTATCGCATTTGAAATAGAAATCTGAAAAAAACTAAGTTTTGAGATTTGTAAATTACGTATCTTGGTATGGTTCTAATAATGGTTCTTATATTTGAACTGACAATGAAAAATCTCGAAAGATTAAGAGACCTAGTCTAGTCGCAAGTATGTTTTGGTCTTATGGTCCTTGCAGTCCCTTCAGTCACTGTTGTTCGTCATGCAATCATTATTTTTGTTATTTTAACAATTTCTTGTCTCATTTTCAATCCTTTAGTTCCACGAAGCCTTGGAGATGTGCCTAGATAATCATGTGACCATTACAGAGGAGTTAGCAGAACGAATGACCTTGCCAAAAGATCATGAAGATCAGGAATATAGATTAAAAGTTTTGGAAAAGATTGCCGAATGTGCATTCAAACAAGGATCTTATCATTTGGCAACTAAAAAGTTTACACAAGCTGGAAACAAAGTCAAGGTTTTTCATTTTTGTTCATTTCGCTGGGTTGTGCCAATCTGTATACCCATTTTTGTGCCAATCCGTGTCTCAACCTGTGTCCCAGTCTATAATTTCATACCCTTTTTTATTTCATTTATGATATGTCCCATCGTCCGTGAGAACTGATGTTTGTGTCATATATTTCGTAATATTGCAGAAGAGATAATCCACATAAAGTGAATTTTTTGTTTCTTTTTCAATTGAGTTTGAGTTTATCTTGAAATGAAAATTCATAAGTTCTGAGGCTATTTGTAAAGAATAGTGAATTAAATTTTCGTATCTCTCAGCAAATAGCACTACGATGCAAAAGCTGCCTTTGGTTGTGAGGTGCATTTATATAATGAGAATTTGTGAAGAGTGAGAATTACTTAAATTTCTAGAGTTCAAAACCAGAGACGATATCCCAAATCCTTTTCTTATAATTTTGATTACACATTTTTAATGCATTTCTCTGATTTATCTTTGGTTTTATCATTACAGTTGGACACTGAGATTAAAATGATTAAAATGCAAACGCATTTGTTGAAATTTGGTTGATTTTCTGAGTCTCGTATCACTACATGTGATCGTTTTGTCATTCTGATCCAGACACGATCTCAAAAATTCAAAGCGATAAAAACATTAAGTAAAGGCAAAAATAGAGTTGTGTATTATCTAAAAGAATAAGGTTAGAAATAAGGCCACGTTTTGAAAAGATCTTGGTTCAAATGGAATGTAGTTAACTGTCTAATACAGCATTAAATATTAATTTTATTAAAGGCGATGAAGTCATTACTAAAATCTGGCGACACTGAGAAAATAGTATTCTTCGCTGGGGTATCAAGGCAAAGGGAGATTTATGTGATGGCTGCGAATTATTTGCAATCATTGGATTGGCGTAAAGATCCTGAGATAATGAAGAATATAATTGGATTTTACACAAAAGGAAGAGCATTGGATTCACTTTCATCTTTTTATGAAGCTTGTGCACAGGTAGGATTACGAAATAACAACTAATGAACTAAATAATAACAGTTGTAGAAAAGAACTAACTAAAAACGTTCCGGTCTGGGTGTGGCAGTGTTAATTTGTGCTTTTTTCTACTTGCCGGTTGCGTGCTGAAAATGCTTTCTTAGCGACATTATAATTTTCAAAAACAGCTGTGTTATGCCATGAGTTTTCTGCTATCAAACTCAGTTTTTATTGTTAAATGTGATCGTTTTCGTTGCTTTTTTCAGCATTTAAAACGAAGCTTAGCTTAACTCCTTAGTTACCAATTTTCAACCTGTGAATGCATTTTGTTTAGTCTTGGAGTGTAAACTTTTTTCAAAATTGAATTTCTTAGATCCTCATCCATTTTCTTAAGATGCATTTTAAACTCCCCTCAATTGTTGCCCTGACATCTTACTTATGTAAGAACCAGACCATTTAGGGTTGGTTTATTGATGGGTCATTTTAGTGAAAGGTTTCATAAGATAAGTGTTTATTCAAATCAACAGTACTTCAGTTCGATAGACCTGGCGATGAACAGTTCTTCTTTTGTTTGTGACCATCATTATTGGTTGTTTTTCGAAGGTTGAAATTGATGAATATCAGAATTATGAAAAAGCATATGGAGCTTTAACGGAAGCCTATAAATGCATTTCAAAAGCAAAAATGAAAAATACAATGCAACAAGAAGAGAAAATGGCAAATTTAAAGCAGAAAGCTGGATTGATTAAGAAATTTATACAAGCGAAAAAGTTCGTTTTATCTACGAATATTATTGGAAGTGTTTTTTTTCTTAAAATTTATAAATTTGGCCCAAGCACCATTACTCTCCTTATTTTTCATTCACTGATTCTTTTATTCGTCCATTCTCTCTTTTAAATATTTTTTCATTTACTCATTTCTGTGTTATCTCTCTGGTTTGTTGTTATTCCAGTTTTATTACTCCTTCACTTATTTTTTGCCCTAGGAACTTTTTGTGTCTTGTTATTTCACATTCTCTTTACTACATTTATTCATTCGTTTATTAGGTAGTTCATTACTTAGTCAAATAGTTTTTTTAGTCTCGTGACGTCTTATTGGTTTATTTTTGAAGAACATTTGAAGAAGATCCCCAAGAATCAATGCGTCAATTGAAAATTTTGTTAGAAGATCCTGATGTTGAAGATGGAATAAGAATCGGAGATATTTACGGATTTATGATTGAATATTATGCAAAAATACATGATCATAATCAGGTTTGTGTTATATAGTTGCCTACATATTGTGATTTTGATTTATATAATTTTGATCTGAAAGATCAGGTGGTTCCTTTACAAAAGGCCGGAAATGTGAAGGAGTGACCTTTTAATAAGCAAGGAAATGCAGCCAAACAAGATTATGTTTCAGGTTGTTTTATCCATGTCTGTGTTTGTTTTGTTATGACATTTATAAATATAAAAAAAAAATCCTTATTTGATTTTGAAAATGATACGTATGATTTTGATGCAAATCTAACAGTTATTTTTGAAAATAAAGGGAATAACATGATAAGAGAATTTTTTATTTTCCTAATTTTTTGTGCGATATTGATGGAATAAGAATTAGATCATTTTTTATTTATTTCTTTATCGTATGACGATATTTATTGCTTAGTTTATTCATTAATTTCTTTTTCGTTAATAGGTTGCTTTATTCATTTGATATTACATTAATTTATCAATCTGTTTGCTTCTAGGCATATATGTTAATGAAAGATTTACGCCAAAGAATTCCATCCATAAATATGGCTTATTTTGTCTCATTGAAAACAATTGAAAGTATTCACAAAGCACTTGAAATTCCCCTGGGAAGAGGAGTTGGAGCAGATACGCAGAAGAATGGATTTGTTAATGGAAACAACAATGTTGAAGAAGATGAAGAAGATGATGATTTTGTAGAAGAAGCTGTACCTGATGAAGCATATGATGATGATGATGACTACATATAGAATTCAATTTAGGTATTCAGTTTTTTGTTTCTTTTTAAATATTCTGGACTGGACCCTAGTTTTATCGGAGATTGCTGGCTAATGTTTCAATCTCATGATCTTTAAATTGTTGTGCACTCACTTTACGTATGCTAAATATTTCCATTTTTCTGCACACCAAAGAATGAGTGCAAACAGAAATCTAATCAGCCCAGCAGTGAAGTGAAATCTGCGCAGTGCGATGCAGAAAACACGTCAAAACGAGGCATTGATTGTTTATAAGGAGGCTGATCTACCTACCTGGACTTGTAATAACTTATATCAGCTGTAAAATATTGATGATCTCGTCATGATGAACCAACGTGTTTAAGATTTGCTTCATGAAGACGGGTCCTAAATTGTTCACTAGAGATCTAATTAAAATCGATCTTATTGAAGAAATTTTAATTATTGATGTTGTACAATAAATAACCCCGCGTTGTTCTCTCCAGAAAATGCTTCACCCCATTTCAACCATATTAAGAAGAATTGAGACCTTAGGGCGGTTTAGGGATGTTTGATTAAAAATGGAATTGTGTTAAATGTAATAAAAAGGTTTATGTTCATTCTTAAGCAAACATTGAACGGGTCAACGGTTTTTTCATTTGCTTAGTGGATTGTTTCAATCGATGAATAATCAAAAGCTAAAAGGCTGGTGGTTAAGCATCTATTACTCCTCCACTGTTACAATTTACGCTTTACACTCGTATGATTATTGTGGTTTCAATTCAAAAGGCTTTTCTACTGACTCTTCAACGCATCATTTGAAGAGATCTGGCAAGGGACTGAGTCAGAGATTTCTGGCCTAATTTGATTGTATTTAGTAAGACCATAGTCTAGTTTTTATATTCTTTATCTTTTTAAAAATATCTAACTGTACTGATTCATAAAGAAAAGAATTATAATACCTTATTTGTGATGAAGTACCAGGCCCATGAAATAGAACATGAAATGAAATTAGAGTTGTAGCCTCATTTTAAATTGTGTTTTGTATTATTAAGGAGGTTGCTAGTGCAAACTTTTATTCTGCACCCATGCTGGGCCTCGCCCCACAATAAGAAATAGCCTGTTTTCGCAAATGTTTGTTGATGAAACGGAATAAACCCGAGGCTCTGCCTCGTCTCTGTTGTTCAGTGTTGTGGCCACTATTTTGTAGTTTTTTTCTGGGATTAAATAGATTTAAATCTTCAGCTTAAAAGAGAAAAGCGATGGATATGAATCTTATGCAAATGCATTTAGGATATGAAAGAGCATAAAGTAGGTTTTTAATCGGATTTTGCGAGTGAATACACAAAACGATGGTTTGAAACCAAACTAGCAAATCAGTGGTATTTAGATCCTTCCTCGTTTCAAATCTCATCTTAGTTTCACTTGAATATATATCACTTTTCTTTATTATTTCACCCCATATCTAATTTTAATGATCTTTGCAGTAGTCATATAAGCGAAAGATAATGTTTCATGATTAAGATGAATCCACATGATTGCAAGTTGCCAGTCTATCATATCATTTTTAATCGGCTTATGCCAGGAGATGTCGCTTTCTCTAAAAAATCATCCGAGGCTTCCATTCTCCACTGTTTGTTTTTAGATGGAATCGTATTTCTGAATTGTTAGTAACTCTTTATTTGCAATTTCCGTGTTTTGAATTTGTGCATGAGCACATTTTATTATATGTTGCAGTCATAACATAACATAAAATCATATAACTAAATTGAAACATAAACTTTAATAACTATTATCTAACAAGAATAGAAAAAGCAACTTGGATGTGCATAGATGCGGTATGATGCTCAATGTTTCTTTGTTTTCTAATTGATTCTGAATGGTATTAAGAGTATTTGAGTGCAGTAATCAAGAAAATACTGCAGATGCAATTAACATAGTAGTTTTATTTGGTAGTTTTATTAAGTTGCATTAAACTTTAAATAAACAAAACGACTCCAGTTCCCGGTAATAATCACCATATATTTTCTTCGCAGTCTTCAAATCAAAAAACAGTCTACATGGATGGATATTTCAAAAGTAATGCATGATAACAATGACGTAATTCACAGTGAAAGACAATAGTTTTCGTCGATGAGAATCACTACCTTTTGGTGTATGACAAATAGAAGCTGTGCTTGGTAATAAATTAACTGTGAAGAAAAGGTCATAAAATTACTTGATGTCATGTTTCAAGAAGATAGCCTTCTTTGTGGTGATAAAGCTGGCATGAAGTATAAATTATTTAAGTAGTTTTAGTAAAAGGGGGTATTTGGTACCAGATCTGGGGTGGATTTCTACATGTGGGGCATTTGTAATGGGATAATGAGAGGACTTTGGATACAGTATGTCAAATAGAAACATATAACTATGAAGTGGTGATGCCAAAGTATCCTAAATGTTGACCTCAATGGTGAATCTCTTGGTTAAAAATCCTTCCTACAATGATTTAGACATCTTATTTCGCATGGACACTTTAATCTGCTCATTAGCTAGACACCCCCCCCCCTCATCTATTAGGGGATGAAGCTGTAATGGTGTAGGTATCTTGGGAGAAAAGCGGGCGATTTGTGTCAGAGAACGGGGGCAATGTCCGGGTATGGTAATATGGGGGTTGGAGAATCCATTTGTGAAGGAAGTTGATAAATGATAAAATGTTAATAGAACTTATGGACTCACAGATGTCATGATTAATGATATTAATGTTATGATTATTATGATTAATATTGATAGCAATGATGTTGCACTTTTGTCATTGCCATTTCATTGTATATTTTAGCATTTAGAGTTACATAAATCAATTCTAAATTATAAAGTGTCTTTTGATTTGTCTATTTCCATCTGCTTTCAAGTAAAAATGGTCAATTCTATTTTGGATAAAACTTCAAAATAGTTCATTTTTGTTTATGTTCACATTTCCCCGTTAATGTCACATGCACCTTAAACCTTGGATTTTTGTTTATTTATGTTTCACATCGTTCTGTCCAGCATTAAACTGTAAACTGTCCTTAATCCGAAACGCAGTGCTATTTTTAAATAGATTTTTAGTTCTGAAACAGTATCAATAAACTCGCTCAATCTTCTCTTTTTCATGTATTTTTAAACCATTTTTTCAACCCATATAAACAGTTTGCTTCGTTTTTATCGACGTTGAAAAAAACGCCTTTCAAGTTTTCCATGAACTAATGAACCAGTGGTAAAGAGTGTACATGATACGTGGCAGGGTTTTTCTGTTAAAAATGCTCCGATTAATTGCAATTACTGATAAAACTCAGCAACTGTTGAAAACTGCATAGACGATCTAAATTATGAGATTAAAAACCTAAAGAGATTACTAAACATGAAATTTTTCAAACCGCAAGGTCGGTGATTATAAAATCATTTAATCAAAATAAGCCAGACTCTCTTGTGCGGGTGTGTGTTTTGCGCAGATCAGAGATGAACATTGAGTTGTTAGACATTAAGTTGTTGGACTATCAAGACGGGTTTTGTAGATGACGATACATTACAAGTTGAAAATAGTGGAAGTCCTAGTTCAAATATTTCAAATTTTACCAACATGACTTTCTTAAACACCAAGTGAATCATAAGCATAACGTTAACCACAAATTTGGAAGTTTGACATTTCTCAATTTATCTAATTTTTGAATAATAAAGAAGATTTTGGTAGGAATTTGTCAAACTGCTATACGATAAGAATGTAAGAATTGAGCAGAGTTTTATTTTTGCTTGCTTCAAATTGTTTAAGAGTTTTGCTCGACATAAACGTGCTTTCTTGGATACGAATTGACATTGTGAGGAAAACAAGATCTTATATAATAGTTTGTTTTCATAAATCATTAAATTGCAATCCATTCTTGATTGCCACCAGTAAAAATAAGGATTGTGTTCGGTATTAAATTTTCATTGTCGACACCTCGACTCAAAATGCGTTGCCTGGTAAATAGGTAAGTATTTGTCATAATTCTCAAGGATTGAATTCCTTGTACTCTCGTCAATAACACATACAGAGCTTGGAAAATTATTGTCACTTGAGTAAAAAGTTTTGTCCCCGCACGTTTTTGATGTAAAAAAACTTCAGTCAATTTTATTGGGATTAAATCAAATCTTGCTGTTGCAGTTTTTACAACTGAAATCATTATGTTAATTTTGCGACCTGTTTGATTCCATAAAAATTCCCAGGCCTTGCTAGCAACCTGAAACAAGATGCTCTTCATAATTTTCCACCACAAATTAATTAGATATTTAATATTTTATTCGCACTTGTTATGTTTTGATTTAGAGCCATTGTAAAACTTATTTGTTTCCTCTGCGCGAAGCATTCTCTGATTTCCAAGAAGGCTAAAATGCGTTTCTGCTCTGCCAAAATTATTAAAATACTCTCTCTAAAGAACTATACCCTTGAAATCAATGCTTACACAGAATATTACAATTTTTTATTGTTTGAGAATCATTAGGAAGACTTTGAATTATTGACAAAATTCCATTATACTGGGCCACACCCATTCTCATTTTGAACACGCCCAGTTTGTTGGCAAATTCATGTACTGCACTCTGCCACAAAGAATTTATGGGTCTGTCTGCGCGATGAGATTCTGTGAAGGAGCGCCTCAAGAACAATGACAATTATTGCATTAGAAAGCGCGAACAATATTGACGTTTATAAACAGAAAATTGAGAACTTGAAAAAGTTTTTGATAAGAATGTGAGAATTTTTCAGTTGCAGATGAAGTTAAAGAAATGTCAGCTACAGAAAGTGTTAGAACAAACAGAGAACAGAACAGATCACATCGACAAAGCACGTTAATCCAAGGAAATGTCGTTGCTTTCGTGTTTCGATCTATTGATCTTGACTCGATTTCTTCCAGTTCAAGAACCATTTTACGATCACCTTCGATGAAAGATGAAAAACAGGGTAAAAATGGACTAACTTGCAATCCTGAACAGCTTTTGCAAGCATTTGTTGATGCAAATAGAAACTCACTAAACAGAAGGCTTGTTGAAAGTTTTGATGAACTTAAAATGGTTGGATGGCTCACATATTATACTTTGCTGCTTTCTGGGCCGAATGAAGATATTGAAGTTTTGAAAAATGCATGGAGTCAGAGAATATTGAGAAATCCAAAAGGATTTATATTAAAAGATGTTGGTAAGGCTTTCAATTGCTATCAGAAATAATCTTCAGTTAAATTGCGTGATTTTCAAGGGAAAGGAACATGTGCTGTGATTTTAAATTATTGATAACCTTGAGTCGCTCTAAGATAATAAATTATAAATTATGATTGAGCCGCCCCCCTTGGGAAAATTTATAGAAACCGAAATGAATAAAAACAATAATTACCTTCGTAAATACACGCGCTTTCTGATTGCTTTATTGTTATTCTTTGTACCCTGACTTTTTTAACGTTCAATAAACTATGATTAAATTGAAAAATACGAGATCGTAACCAAACTTAGATTTCCTTTTTTTTCAAAACCAATCCTCTTCCTTATACATAACATTTATTTTTATTCTGAAAATCAACTCCGTTATTAATTTCGTCATTTGAATTACTTTCTGCCTCAAACAATAATGGCACAAGCATTCTGATAAATATTTTGAAAGTAATGAAATAAAATCAAGCTTAATTTGTGTTATAATAATTTTGTATTTAATTACATGAAGATGTTGATAAAACTCTTCATAAAAATTGCAATGGATCATTTCCTCAACAATTTCAAAACAACATCTGTTCATTGCTCCTTATTAAAGCAACAAAAGTGAGACATTCAAATGATTTGTTGGTTTCTTATAAAACAGTTCTGATTAGGAGTAACAAGCTGATTGCTTATACAATCTGGACAGTCAGTCATGACAATATGCTGTTTGGAGATTCATTTTTAAGACCACTCTGAAATAAGGCAACCAAAAATGATTGATGTCAATGAAAAAGGTTGGCACCCATGCGTTCAATACAAGATTAATCGAATGTTGTCATATTATGGAGCATATTAATAGATTTCTTAATTTTTATCCTGTCTGATGCCACCAAGTACCTCATCTTAGAAGCTGCTAAACATGTTCAATCTTATTTTACCCTCTTGTAATTGCTTAATAAGAGGGTCCAAGACCCCACAATTAGGGGGTGGGGGCAGATTACAACTCTATAACTCTAGTCATGAATAAGCAATTGTTCAAAGAAACATAAAGTTTCCTTTGAAGAGTCCAGAGTTTCTGTTATCTGCTAATTATAGTAAATGTTTCTATTTTTCAATAATTTGCAAGGGGGGGCAGGATCCCTACAATTTATATGGCAGAAAATGTTCTGCTTTTCTTTTCTGTTTCCATTGAGACATCAACAGCTTTACATTTCAAAATACATTGTCATTACATGTTGTCTATAACTCCAGCAGCTTTTGACAAGTACATCTTGTTTTTATTCTTTTCTTAAGAAAACATTTTGAAATAATGAATCCTTAAATATCAAAACAGTATTCAGAGAGATAATTCCATATATCCTTTTCATTCATTGAGATATAAGTGCTTACTAAACCCATACAAAAAGAATTTTTTTGTATCAACAATTTCTTTTTGTTTGTGATAATGACGATTTATGAATTAATCTTTATTCTCAAAGGCTGGACTTCCTTTTTTCCTCTAAATTAAGTTTTCACTTGTACAAATCTAGATGGCATCTAAACAATTTCATTTGTTCAATAGTGGCATATCTCTTCCCAAGTTCTCATATTTTGAATGTTTCTCTCTTCCTGTAACTTTTCATATGTATGTTATCCATACAATACTCAGTGATTCTATCAGGTAGAAATTATCATCATCATCATCATCATCATCATCATCATCATCATCATCATCATCATCATCATCATCATCATCATCATCATCATCATCATCATCATCATCATCATCATCATCATCATCATCATCATCATCATCATCATCATCAGGTGCCCTGCTGAATGGCATCAGGGATCGTGAGCCTCCAAGTTTTTTCCCCTCGTTCTTTCAACATTTGGATTCACAATATTGGTTACTACAACACTGTCCAAGACTCTTTCTCTCTCTGCCTCTCTCTCTGTGTCTCCTTCTGCTGCTCTTTCCCTGTCTTTTTCGGTGATTTTTGTTCTCTTTGATAATAAATACTCATGCCTAGTTTCGATGGAGATATTGGGGGTGGGAGGGGAGGCATAAGATCATAGGTTCCATTTATTTCTGTCGGAAGCTTGGCGTTTCTTGTCTTAAATAATGTCTCCGTGTTTTTTAGTAGTAAAATAAAATAAACGTTTCTTTCTCGCCGTTCTTTTTTTATCGATCATTAATGTTTGTAAGATATAAATTATGTTTTAAATAAAAAATTTATGCGTGAAAAGTATACCATATTAGCAATCTTTCCGAAGAGAGACTAAAAACTCACAACGATGTTTTAAGACGTGGCTAAATAGCGTTACAAACAGACTTGTTACAACTGTCCGATCTCTGTATTTTATTCATTGTATCTCACCTTCTGTGTTTTATTATAGTCGCACTGACTCATTTGCGAGAATCTCGTTTTGTCATATTGGCAAATTTTAACACAGCAATATTATAGGTGTTGTATGGAATCTGGTTCCAGTTACCGCATTTTGTTTTCTATGATTAAAACGCAGAGGTTCAATGTTAGATTTGGTCGTTAAAGGTACTTTTTATTCGATGCTCGTTGATTTTCATAAATGAAACATGAATGAAAAAACCAATGGTGAACATTTCATCTCCTGAAGATAGCCGGCCTAAAAGGTGGTTTTAATCTTCTTAACCTTTTATATCCAGATAGTAAAACCCGAAAACACATGAAGTGCCAAACTCATGAAATGTGTCAGATGCGTATGACTTAAGGTAAATTTTAAACGTGAATGACTAACAAGTATGTAATAGCAACCAGAGTTAGGCCATTATTAAGCGGTGACAAGTTAAAAGAAAATCCACGAAAAACAATAGTAACTCCTATGACACACCCAAGCCATGCCTATTTTCTATTGAACCATCCCTGGTGAAGAAGGTTTGCTTTCCAGTATGTTGTTGCCCGGATAAAGGTTAACAACTTTTCTGGACTTTGATAGCAACACCTTTTACATTGGATATAATGCTATGATATTTTGTAATTTTGTAGGGACAATCAAGAACTTTGTTGTCGAATGGATTCCACATTCTCAATTCATATCATTAACAACTGCATTGCATGACACTGTTATGGAACTCGATCGAAATGGAAGATGTGCTTCCAGAGATGCTATTGTTAAATACCTCAAAAATGTCTACCATGATGTTCGCATTCCAACGGAAGATATCATTCATAAATGCTTAGGTAAGTTAATTGAACAGAGAAAAATTTATCATGATGGAGTCGGGTACAGGGCTTTAATTGACGATAGTCCGATTCACAAAACGAAACAACCCGATAAAATTCGCGCAGAAGATGAAGAAGTTACAGCGAAATTTTCGGTAAAAAGCTCGGTGAAAACAAGAAGCGATAATGGAAGCGTATGTCCCAGTTCTGTAGTAAGCAAAGATCAAAAACAAAAATCATCACCGAAAGTTAATTTGTCAGATGGAAGTAGTAAGGACGATACGACAAGTCGGGCGCATTCAGATGAAGACCGACATCGCTTTAATTTACCATTTTTAGATCATTTGATAAACATTAGCACGCCAACATTGAAAAATAAGTCACCAAAAGACACAAAGAAAAAGTCGCCGTCTAGTACAATGAAGTCATCAATGTATAAACAAAATGAAGATGATCAGGAAATCAAAATTATCGACATAGCCGAAAGTATGTCAGTTTTAAAACAAAATGACAACCTCGGTGTGATGAATAAAAAAGAGGCTACTGTTCAAACAGCAGTGCCTAGGAACGGAGAGCCTTTCCAAAACACAGGACAACCAGATAATAAAAATGCAGGGCAGCCATATGATAAACATAATCGAGAGGCAAAACCTATAAAAAGGCCAAAACCACATAGAAGCAGGAGTTTTACAGAACCATCAAAACAACGGTTGCGAAGTAGAACTTCAAAAGCATCAGGTAATGATGGGGATTTTCCCTTGAGGCGTGTGATGGCAACAGTTGAGCTTCGAATTAGCAATAAAGGTGAAGAAGAGAACAAAAATGAAAACAGAAAAAAAAATAAATCAGATAAAAACAAATCTGAAAAAAATAATAAATATAACATAAATAAGACCGACGAGATTAATCATACAGTGGATAAGAAAAAAGGTGATTCGACAATGAAAGTATCGTTGAAAAATAAAAACGCTAATAAAAATGGAGATGATGATCATTTTAATGAAATGAGGGAAAAATCGCCAAAATCAATAACGGAAAATAAAACTTTAAAATTGATGACAGATTCTGATACTCCATCAGGGACATGTACATCAGATGCTTCATCCCCGTTTCAAAGTAAAAAAAGGAGAGACATGGTAGAGGCATTTTCTGATAATAACAACATTAATGAAAATGGCCTAACTTATCTATGTCTAACGGGCAAAAAAGATGATGGGTCTTTTAATATTGGCAAGGAGCAATCGGTTAAGGAACATACAAGTGAAAGACTTATCGCAATAATGGATGAGAAGTTGGATATTGAAGATGATAGTATTTTTGATTACATTGAAAGTGAAAGTGATGGAATTGGCTATCATTGTGAGGACGACATGGGGATCAGCGGTTATGATGTTGATTCATTACAAATTGAATATAGTTTTTAACTGAAAATGTTGTTTTAGGTAATCACCATGCAGAATTTCGATTAAGCTTAGAAACATCCCAAATGAATAATTATAAATCGAACAACGGATTGTCCAGCAACGGCGTTACAATTTTAGCTTCAAGAAAAAACTGCACCACTTGTTTACGTCATCTTTTGTCACTAGCGCCACAAACAAGCAAAGGACTCGCTGATTGCAAACTTGAAAGGGACAACTGAACGATTTAGCCAGCTCTTTTGAAAGAAATCGAGTTGTTTAGTGATACTAGGTAAAGAGTATTGATTTAGGATATAGCGCTGCTTACTTTGAACATAGATTGGTTTCAGTTCATCGAACATGGTGGGCAATTGAATTGCTGGTAGCCATTGATTAATCATTAATTCATTGAAAAATCAAATTAAATTTAAAACCTTTTAAACCAAAAAACTACGATTTAGCAAATTGACTAAACGCACTAATGAGTTTGTATCTCATTTTTCCAGCTAGGTTTAATTTCTATTTTTCAAAGTCTTAGTTCTTTAAACCTCTGTTCCACAAACAAAGCACCTTTTACCCATTTAACCCCCAAGCGGGGCCGCTTTTATCAATCTTTCTGTCTTCGGCATCTCTATACCTATATCATGACGGGCCAAAGTTACAAAAGAATAAAAACAAACTTTGAAACAAAATCATTGTTATGTCCGAGATCATATCAAGGGTTATCATCATATTTTTATCATTTTTTCATCCATTGGCTCCAATCAACAAAGGTGAATTGAAATACATTTTACAACCATTTTCTCCTCATCAGAAATCACAGTTAGTCTTCTTACATTCTTCCCTTTATACTCTCGTAAACAACCGTGTTTTGGATTTACACACCTGCCTCGATAAAATTTGTACTGTCCTTTTTATGAACTGAAACGAATGAACTGAAATGGATGAGTCGATTTTTAACCCCCAAAAGAATTGCAATTCAGATGCCATTATCAAGATTCATAGTTGAATTTTCCTTTTTTTTTATATTAATTATCTGCGTCTTACAGTCGTGAAGTTTGTCTTCCAATAGCTTGAAATTTATTTATCAATTGCAGTTCAATATTGTAAATAGTTATTTATATGTTTATAAAACTGGTTTTAAATAGATTCAATTCGCAATAATCTTTGCAATATTTCCGTTCTCACCATTTTGATTTTCAAAAAGCAAAAGTATATGAAAACATCGACACCATAATTGATAAAAGCGTGAAGCAGAGGCCTTGTGGATAGGGACAGGGATCTGCAAGAATCACTTTGCATTTGACGCAAATAAATTGGAAAAAATTCGACAATATCAAAAATGGGGGGAGGCGGCTAGGATATGCAGCTGAAAATCTCTGGGACTTTGTAACACGATTTATGTGCTTATAGCTATTAACGTACTTAAAGCCTTATGAGAAACATATTTCCTGGCAAATGAAAATGCTGAAAATATCACATCAAGCGAAGGATTATCTGACTCTGTTCTTATTGCAATTGAGAAGTATTGTAATCACTTAAGTATAAAAAAACATTGACAACATCTTTCAAAACTCTGGATGCTTCTAAATTAGGACTGTTAGCAGACATGAAATCGAAACATAGATCGCAAATCTAAATTCAAGAAAAGTAACGACTTTTAGAGACACCCCTCCCAAAATTCTTGAAAGCATTCCAGACATCTGCATCGATCCTTGTCTTAAAAGAATCAATCACTGAATCGAAACTTCGATTTTACCATATGAACTCAGATGGGCTGATGTCTCTGCTATGCATAAAAAGGACGAGACGACTAAAACATATAATTACAGACCAATTAGCGTTTTACCCACAAAATCAAAGTTGTTTGAGAGAGTCTGTGAAAAACAATTGACTGATTACATAACAAGTTGTTTGTCCCCGTTACTTTGTGGCTTCAGAAACAGTTACAGCACTCAACAGGCTCTAACGCGTCTACTGGGAAAATGAAAAAAGTCCCCTCGATATTGGAGGGAAAGAAGGAGCTATTTTTTAAACTCTATCAAAGGCATTTGATTGCTCAAAGCCAAAGTGGAAGCATATGGTCTTAGTCAAGATGCATTATTATTTGTTAACAACTTTTTACAAGACAGAAAAAAAGAGCGAATATAAATGGTTCTTTTAGCTTTTGGAAGAAGTGGCTTTAGGTGTCCCACAGTGATCTGTTATTGGGCCTTTGTTTTGCAACATATTCATAAGTGACCGTCTGTTGCAAAATGAGAAAACAGACATCTGCAACTACGTGGATAATACCACACTATCAGCTTGTAACAGGAATACAAACGAGATATAGCAGGCAAATGGTTCTGTCAAACTTAACAAACATGTCCCTATATGAAACTTAACGAAGATAAATGTCAGCTTATAATATTAAGTACCAATCACACAGATACAATTTCTATCAAAATTGGCGGTATTACTTTTCAGAAAGTGATCAAGAAAAATTACTTGGTGTTACAATCGATTATAGGCTCACATTTGAGGATAAGATTAGCAAACTATGTCAAAAAGTTAGCAATAGACTACATGCACTTTCGCGTATTAGTTACTCCATGTACGAAAATAAGCTGAAAATATAAATGCGAGCCTTTATAAATAGCCAATTTCAATATTGTTAATGAGGTGTTTCATAGCAAGTAACTCAGCAAAGAAATCAATAAACTTGATGAGCGTGCAATAAGAATTACTTATAATTACAAATCTCACTATTACAAGGTAATTTGAAACTGGATAGCTCGGGCTTACAATACAAAGAATAAATAACAATTGCAAAAAGATCAAACTGAGGAAAAAAGAATTAAATTAAAATTGGGAGTAGTTCTGGGTTTGTCCATGTCTTATTTCTAGAACCGAAGATGTAGTAAGTGGTACAAATGCAGATGGTTGAGAGTTTAGAGATGGGATAGTGTTTGTGTTGCATAATAAATAATAGTAATGAAAATAATAATAATTATAGCATTACTGCAAATGAAAGAAAGTGTGAGGGTCATTGATGTCCTTGACAAATTTGCTTCAAAGGGGCATCCGAGCTTAAATTTTCGATAACCCTGCTTTTCACGATTCACAATGGCTTACATGCAATTCCAAATTTAAGTTGTTTGATGAAATGCAACTGGCTACTTTTTTTAAATGAAGAAATAATGCTGTTTACTATTTACGCAGAGGTTTTCATCAGAGACAAAACAAGCCAACTTTTAATCAGTATATTGAGTGCGAATCGTCTTGACAACATGTGATAAGATGTTCACAAGTAACCTCAAATGAATTGGCTAGATATTTTTAACCAAAATGAATTTACTTAACAGTGCATAAAAACAAATAAAACAAGGATTTGAGGGTTAGCTATTTTTATACATAACGAAATTCCATGTTTATTTTTATCGTTGTGTTTACATTTGAAAAACCTATCCTATTTACATGCTATCTCATGTGGGTATTTTGGTTCTATTTGTTCTTCCTGTGGTCAACCTTCATCTGCCACCTACGCTGTCAATCCCATTTTGTCCCTGTTTTGTCAGCTTTATGAACTTTCCACCTCAAAATTTGGATTACGCGGATTTTCAAGGTAGCAACGCGCCATCTATCCTTGCCATGTTAGGAATGCTGGACGTTTTCGATGTTGGAGATGAAACGAATTAATAAGGAGGCCCACGATTTCACAGTAAATAAGACGCCTCTTCTAAAGGCCAGTTCCTACGGCCAGATTTAATTTGCAGGCTTCAGCAAGCAATGTGTTCAGGCCCACATTTTGAGAAATTTGCCATTAAGCCAAACTTGCTTGTACTCGCCAGTGACATCCACAATGTTTGTGGAGTCCTGGCTTTATATTATCATTAATATTAGAATCTGTATTCGTACCACTTACTTATTTTCTGTTCTAGAAATAAGACATGGACAAACCCAGAACTACTCCCATTTTGAATTTATTTCTTTTTTTCTCAGTTTGATCTTTTAACATTTGTTATTTTTTTTATTGTAAAATCAAGCTTGCCAATTACAAATTTCCTTGTAATAGTGAGATTTGCAATTGTATTTTAGATTGAATATAAATGAAAATTTTCCATTATTATAATTAATATTATTACTATGATAATCATCAAGCATCTCACTAGGAAGTTTTTAAGCCCCATACCCCTAGAAGAACGGACCTATGCATAGGGATAGGATGTTGGTGGGACTATGTCATTATGAGGGTGAAAAAATTGTTTCCAAGCTTCAAAAGCCAAAAATGCAAGCTGCTGTCAAGACTCATCACTATTTTGAAATTTTTGTTGGCCTAAGGTTAATAAGTCGTTAAACAAGTGGTTTCTCTTACGTTCATATTTAGTCCTAAAATAGATGAGTTATGTCCATTAAATACTTTGCAACTGAATTACGCTAGATAAGTATAGAAAAACAGGAAGGTCAAAAATCGCTTGTCATGATTAAGGGTTGTTTGCATGGAATCCGAGTCACCGAAGGTTTGCCAAAGAACCGGGCTTTGTGATAAATTGAGTTCTTGTCTTGCTAGGGCCGTAGCTAGGAATTGTAAAGGGGTGGCGCCGCAAGTCATCCGGAAAAATTAAGGATGAAATTTCCCATAACGCAGAAAATTGATGTAAAGGCGTTTAACCTGGATGAATTCATACAGTTGAAAGAACGATGAAAAGATTTAAGAAGCGCAAAAATGAGAGCCAGTGACCTAGTAGCGTTTTTAAAGTAGGGGGGTTGAACAGGGACGAAGGAGAGGGGAATTGGGGGTCCGGGGGCTAGCCAGTGGAAAAAATGTTTTTGAAACCACAACCTTAACAACGTCGGAAAATGCCCTTTAAAAAAAAGACTTGCTTCTTGCTTCTTTACGCCAGACTTCAACACAGTTCGGGTTAGAAAAGATTTCAATTTCTACCAAGAGACACTATCATGAATGGGAAAAAAGAACATTAACGAACTCGCAGGTAAATCTATGCATATGCAATGTTTGCTAAGGTCCGTTGGTTTTTACAATTGGAGTCACGAATCTTATCTCTTGAAATCCCCCTTCTGGCTATGTCCCTTTGTCTTGCTTCAAATCAACTGGCTGCTGAAAAAGAGACAATTTTGAAGATTTTAAGTTTATCAAGGTATCGAGTTGAGTCGTCGACCCTTGTCAAGAAAGCAAGGGGATCAAACGGTGCAAGAAATGTAAAAAATGACAACATTTAAAAAGTAGCCAGGCTTTCACTCTTTTATTTTCTAGGCCCACCGCAACGTTACTGGCCCCAGGACGATCCTAGCTCCCGTTTCCAACCCTTATTTTAGTAAAAACCCTTCTAGCACCACTTTATTATTCTGACTTAAACCACCCCATTCTGACTTACCTTCAGACCCCATTTCCCTTCACGTTACCAGTGCTTGCCTCATCCGTTAATCTTGTATAGTCGAGAAAATTTGGGCAGATACAGCAAGAAATTGCAATCTTTAGAGTGTTTGTTAAGAAGCCAAGCTTAAGCATGGATTTCTCATGTTTTTCAATGTACCTCGGCTTTCATAAATACAAAATGAACGCCAACGCTCATTTTAATCCAAAAGACTAAGTTGTTTGTCCAACCCAATGTGGCTGCCGTTTTTGTTTTATCTGCTGAATTTATGTTTTAATTTTTCTTCATTTACATTTTGTATCCAAGCATCTTATAGAAGCGGTCCACGTCCAGAAGACTTCGTAATATGACGCACAAAGGCCTTATTCACGAGAAAAAAAACATTTCTTGAAACAAAGTGAAATGTTTTGTTTTGGCTATGAAGGCGACATTTCCTTCAAATCTTTCATAACCTAAAGGCTATAGAATCAAATCCTTCCGATAGAATCAACGTGTTAGAAAAGCAGCATTTTTTGTGATTTATTCATCCATCGTCAGTCTTTCAGTTGTTTCTCTTCGGATATTTTTGATATTCATGTTAATTTTAAGTAAATTTTAAGTATTCTGGTGAGTCGAACGAGTTATTTTCAAATTTTGCATGTTGACAGTTTCTTACATTGGCATTTAAATATGCCGAAAGAAGTGCCGAATTGCTTTTACATTCAAGTAATAAATAAAACAGCCGTACAATATGTTGACTGCGGAAAGGTTTTTGGTTTTAATTTCTGGTAAACAATATTTCAACTTAATTTGATGGGTCCAATTCTGTTTATAACAATCCCCTGTAACCACCAGATTTCAAATAGCATATTTTTCATTTTTTCCAAACTGTGTATTGTCTTTATGTTCCCAGAAAGTAAATGCAAAAATCACTGATTTTCATCGACTTTCATCTAACAGCCAGCAAAGAGTAAGAATCTAGGAATAGCAGCTGGTTTTGGTGGAGTTTGGTGACGCTTGTGATGTTGGGGCTCAAGGAGTGAGGGGGGGGGTTAAAGAGGAACATGTCCCTCAACTCGAACTTAGAAAATGGGGCCGATCTGTAATCTCTTTGGAATGCACATATGGCAGCAGGTTTATCTGAAACTGCACAAAATCATTGCAATATCCTGTAATTTTGTAAAGATAATCAAAAATTGTCACCAATTAGAAAGGATCGTGATGTGTTACAGGGATCATCTCGTTAGCTCTGGAGTGGATCTTGGAGTTTGTAAATCTCCAAAAGTTTCTGATTGTGGCTTTTTGAAAATCAAACACGATAGAATGATAAAATGAATGACTTTCTCCACGCAGTTATCTTCAAAACGCAATACTCTGAAGAAGCCTTGTATACCGGGCGATGAATTAGAAAATAATCCAAAAAATATGTCGATCATCTCGTTGTATTTGCTTCGCATTCCTGTAGCATTGGTTTTCCATAACTTTTGCGATACACTCTATTGCATTTTATTCTGTTTTTTCTCATAATACACTTAATAGAATCAAATGTTTGAAAGAGCGGCCCCCGTTGCCCCCCCCCCCTCCGACACAAAAAAAGACATGCAACTTTTCTACACATAAACAACGATAAATCCTTGCATTTTAGATATTTCTTTCCCAGTCAGGCCACTAGAACAGTTTGAAATAACAACTGACGCGTTATTAAAGAAATTATATGAATATGAAAGGAAACATCGGTAGTCAAAGCATTGGTATTGCACAAGAGGCTTCAAAGTTTGAAGTAATTTGAATGAATCTTAGATCGCTTCAGTTCCTTTTCATATGCAAAAAAAAACCTCTAGACGTGGAGAGCTCTGGGAAAAATTGAGCAGACATGGCGGATAAGTGCCAGTTCAGCGCTCAAATAGTCCACAACAGTAATTATCCGGTGGACCTTATGTGTGTCTCTGGGGATTTCTGTGGATGGCACCTTGGGGGTGATTATGGAGTTAGTATTATCCATATTTCTTAATTTTTATATTCTGTTGATTGCTTTACTTTGAAAGAACATTTCCGATCTTCCATTTCATTAAGCAACCACAAATGTAGCAACATGCAAGAAGCAACAAGATTTGTTGTGTTGTTTTGTATTGTATTTGTGTCCTACCCATTCCAAATATGGTATGGTTCCTCAACGTCCACATGATGACTTCTTTGTCGATGAGATGTTTTGTCAAATTTAAAGCTTTTCTCACAGACCATGGTTCTTATCAATTTAGGTTTCCTATTTGTTCTTTTCAAATTTCTCGCTTAACACTTTGGGGCCTGTCTTTCCGAAAACAAAACTGTCGAGGAAGTTGCTCATTTCCTCAGGAGACTGGGTACGAGGCTGATCTTGAAATGTATTCAGTAAGCGAAGTGCATCGAAGAGGAAGGTTGTGATTTAGAGCAACGAAGAAACAGAAGAATATACTGTAGGATTTCATGCTGGAATAACACCAAAACAGCTAGATCTACGATAATCAATGGCTGTTTATTGCACTTCATAACGATGACGCTCATTCTTGATACAGATCGCAAGCAATCGTAACCTGAAAGTGAGAAAGTTGTTTCACTCGGCCTCTTACCAACTTCGATTTTTTTAATCAACATGGACCTTTCAGAGATTTGTGAACTTTTCGAGTGTTTATTGTGCTTTGAACAGCTGGGTGATCGCAGTAAAGTCTTACCATGTCAGCACACCTTTTGTAGGGAATGCTTAGACAACTGGTATGCAAAGAAAGGTTATTTACAATGCCCCGAATGTAGAGTTGACTATCAGGGTACAACTGTTGATAGTTTGAGTCCTAATGTTTTCCTGGAGCGCATTATCAATGAGTTTTCTAAAAAAGATGAAAGCAATTCAAAAAACGGAGAAAAGGATTTCAAGAAAGAACAAAGCAAAAGACCAAAAAGAACGTTATGGAAGGTATTAAATAATCATCCATGTTTTGTTTCTTATTGTTAGGGAGATATTTTGTCTTATCGCACGGGTAATTGTTTTGAAAAAAAACATGTGTTAGAAGCATGGAATATTTGATAAGAAATTAATCATGTTTTAAGTGCTCTTGTGATGAAATATGCAGCTGTTTTGATTTATGAAAGTACATTTATAACATGTGTCATCACACTATTTGCTAAAAAACGTCCATTATTTTAAATATTTGAACCGAACAGTCATACATAAACCTAACAATTTTACTGATTTGTAAAAACACTATTGTATTATACCGTGTAAAATAAGATACTCCGGTAAGATAGAGTCAAATGTCTCCTGTCATATGAACCATTGATTATTGCAGATCAGTTTGACTTGGCCAAATATTTTACCAAAAACGTTTGTTATGAGAAAACATTTACTCATCGCAATTTTGTTTTACTTTTTCCTGGTGCAGCTCCAACTTGAAATTATTTCACAGTTTTTCCTTCTTCCTTATTTTTTAAAGCATAAAATTTTGCTGTAACAAATTTGAAACAAGTTAAAACTTGATTTCTATGCAAGGAAGTTATCAACAAGTATTGAAATTAAATCAGTTTAGATGTAGAAATCACATGTATAAATGTGGGAAAGTCACAAAAATTGCCATGCCATATACTGACGTATGTCAGCCATTAATGTAGGAATCATGGAAGGAGCCAATTGTTGCTTCCAATGACATAAATCTGTCTTAGAATACAAGATTTTGTCTGATCCAAGCAAATGCTCAAGGCAACTAAGAGATCTAAGATGATCCTAAAAAAGTTTATCAAAGAATTCCATGATATCCAGTTTATTAGACAGCTAATTCCTTGCTTAGTATTGAAATTTTATTTTTAATCCTCATACTTTCTTGGTCAAATTTCAAAGTTTGGAGCCACTGTTCCTTTTCCATTGTTTAATTTTCAGTTTTGGATTAAATTTTTGCCTCAGGAAAAGTTGCTACCTTCCCAACATCCTCAAGGATAAGTGGGCAGACAGGGTGGTGCTTTTTGTGTCATGTAACTTAAATGTCAAGTTTTGCAAAAAAGTGGCAAACTAAGATAGTTTATTGAAATATTTGCTATCATCTTTCATACCCATTTGCTCATTTGTGTGATTTGAGTATCAAGGTTTATTGGTTTGTATTTTCATTTTGCTTTAATATTTTGCACTGTGTGAAAAACTTGTTTTCATTTTCAACTTTATTTTGAAATGCTCAATGTTGCAATAAGAAATAATCATTACTACAGTGGGAAGGAGTTGGCAACAATCAGAAGCATCCATGTGCCAAAGCATTATATTCATTCCAAGGAATTGAGGATGGGTAAGTTTTTTTATGGATTTTATTCAACAACTCTTTCACCAATGGTTTAACATAGAAGCAATCAAATATCCACACAACTTTCATGCCCTACAGTTGTTAATATTGTATCAAAAATTACAAATATATTCTAGAAATTTCTCCTCATTTTTTATTATTTCATGACTTTTTGCATTTAAGGCATGTTGGAAAAAGTTTCTTAATAATGCCAAGTAATATTGGAAATTGATGCAAGTCCGTTTAATGGTGTTTTTTTGCCTGTCTTGCTAGGTGCAAATTTGCCTCCCTTGAATTGCAAATAATCTATATTCAAAATTTAATGCTTAAATGTGTTCTTTGAAGTGCCTTTTCTATTGTAATGTGCTGATCCTCCTTAAGTCTATTGAAGTGCACACAGCTTGAAGCAGTCAAAGATTTCTGTTGTTTATTGTTGAGGTATTTTATTATACCTGAATTGGAGTATAAATTTTGATCTCTGATTTAAGATTTGCATTTAAAACCGAAACTAACTAGAGTGATAAATTTGGTAAGTGATAATGATAATAATGAGTGATAAATGAAACCCATGCCTTAATAATAATAATAACTTTTTTATTTCATTTTGCAATTATTTTGCTTTCAACTTCTTGCTTCTGCCCCCTTGTCCTTATACCTTTTAAGCATTCATAACAGCCTTGAATATTGAATATGACTCATGGCATGACCTGTTTGGTCCTCAATGAACTGTTTTAGCTATCAAGATGTCTTAGTTGTGCAAATTGTTTAATTTGAGCTACAATGAAAACTATTTCTATCAACAAGCATAACACTGTCCTCACGGAGAAAGCTTATCAACAAAATTTTTTTCGTTTTATTCATTAGGGTATCCAATTTATGGTTGAAGCATTTGGTTCAACACAAATCATATTTCTTGGCCATAAGATCTGAGATGAATAAAAAAGCAGCTTTGTTATTCCCTTGATAACCAAAATCAATGTAATGATCAACAAACCATATCTAATTAAGAAAACATGTTAGGGTAACAAAATTTGGGTCTTGTCTCTGCTAATAAAATCAGAGATATCACTTTGTATATCTCACTGAGTTAATTATTTTGAATAATTTTAGTAAGTTAGACAGTCAGGTCAACAAATTGTTTTTGCAAGCATAATATGTGTTTTGAAACATCTAACATAATGAATTTGTTAGCATCATATATTTTTCAGATAAAAAACCAGAAATTTTTCTGCAAAGTGTGAGCAATGAAATAGCCCTATTATATTTGCATTTCAAAGCATTAAAATTTCTGTCTCGTATGCTTCCTTATTGTTTTGATTGGTTTGTCCCCATGATCAAAAATGAATGCCTCTTCTACTCTTTTGGTTGGGCCTCACTCTTTTGTCCAGTTCGTTGTATGATTTAACAACTCGTTTGGTCCTTCTTCACAGAAGACTGTTTCAAAAGTTTGACAAATAGAGCTCTCTTTTTACATCATGTTTTGAGAAAGATTGTCCATGCAGATTTTGTTTGTTCTTTCCACAGTGATTTGTCGTTTTCAAAGGGTGATATCATAATGCTCAGTGATATCCTTGATGAAAACTGGTATAAAGGTGTTTTAAATGGCAAAACTGGTGTCTTCCCAGTCAATTTTGTCAAGGTTAGCTATAGATATTGTTTTGGCTATATTTTTTTTACATGATTTACAATATCTTGAATGTTGTTGTGGCCTTCATTGCTGCATCTAATTGACTCAAATTAAAATTGCTGAATTATTTTTTAGGGAGAGTATTAAAAAGTAGGAAAAATAAAATGCTAAAAATTCATTTATTTGTTTTTACCTTCAAGATTGTTTTTCTAGGTTATGACCCCATTTCCAAGTTTAGATGCTGTAAGCAAGCAGGAGCCGTTAGCCAGAGCTCTTTATAATTTCGATCATGGAACTGAAGATCATCTTATTGTTTTCAGCAAGGTACATACCTTTTTACCTTCATTATTGCCTATTTCTTTTGATATTTTTTTAAAATTCAAAACACATTTATTCCTTGAAGCTTTTCATTCCAGACCCTTTACCATGCCCTCAAATAATCTTATTGTAAAAACAAGCAGTGCCTTCAAATTTTCTCAGTTTTGGATATTGAACTTAAACCATTGCAGGCTCTACAACCCTTAAAAGGTTTATTGCAAATTGGAGAAAAATTGCAAATTAACAGATGAAAATTGATTTTTCAGAAAAGGTTTTCCTCGTATCATTCCTTTTTTCTGCAAATCACGCTGATTGTTTTCTACCTAAATTACATTTCTAGGGTGATATAATATCAGTAGTTAAAAAGATTGATGAAAATTGGTGTGAAGGACTTTTAGGAGATCAGCACGGGATCTTTCCTGTCAATCATGTTGAGGTTTGTTACATGTTTTTATTACCTTTTCCAACCTGTTCTAATCTTTTCATCATTAATGTAAGCTTTTTGTTGCATTTGAATGACAAAATGTATTGAAAACTTGAAGGTTTTGGATGAAGGGCACAAAATGATTTTAAGCGTTAAATTGATAATTATTGCTTTTTGCCAAAAATACTATGGTTATTAAAATTATACTTAGTGATTAAGAGCAATATGTCAATCAAGTTATAAAAATTTTCAATTTTGCCGTTTATGATTGGGAAGGGATAGGTATTTTTGAAAAAAATGATAATTATTTGTCACCCAAAGTTTCTGAAATTAGCTTTTCAGTTGCTCTGTTACTTGGCTTCCCACTTTTAGCCAAACTGGCTCCTTTGACATACCCTTGAATTGCTTTTTAAAAAGAGCTACCGTCCCATATTCTTATTTTGCAAGCCTGCTTTACTGGAACACCCCTGGTCATTGTCCACCCTCTTCTGCAATCTTCCACCGATGTCTGTTTTGCAATCCACGCATTTTACCATTCAGCAAATCATGCTTGCATTTCGTGTAGCTGTTGGAGGCTAGGATTTGCGTATGAATTGTAAAAAGGCTTAAATTTGATGCCTTTTTATCCTAATACTCTTTTTATGGGATTAACGCATTGTTATTTATGTAAACACGAGCAAATTCTTCAAAACCTGTTGATTGTTTAATTGCTGCATATAAATTTTCACATGTTACATTGCGCCTCCGGGAAGATTATCAACTAACTATTATCAATTTTATCTCTTTTGATAATCATATTAAATATGACGCATCGTTCTAAGTTTGTTTATTTTGTATTTTGTTTAAGTTTATTTAATTCATTGCGAATTTTGCATGAATTGTCATTCTTAATGATCAATTGCTTGTAGTGATGAAACAGCGCTAAAATTTCAGACTCGCATTTAATCTGCATACCCAACCAAATTTCATATTAACTTCAAGCCAATAGTAGGAAGGCAAGGAGGGCACTAGGGAGAGTCCTATCCCACTTTCGGCCTTTATACACCGTTCAAATCACTAATCAAAAGGGTTGTTCTTGAGCCAGTTGATCCCGGATGTAATAAAGGTCAAACCGAACTAGACCGCATAAACTTAGTTTGCTCAAAAGTAATGTCAATCGAAAGATCGACTGTTGCAATGCCTTGCTATTGGGGGTCTCACTTGAGGGGGTCTCACTTGAGGGGGTCTCACTTGAGGGGGTCTCACTTGAGAGGGTTTAGGCCCCCAAATATGAACACATGGGCATGGGAGCGTAGATTCGAAATTGGACAGAAATCTTTTTTGATTTGATCAAATCTTTTTTGTTTACATTTCCTCGCAATTGTCGATATTTCTACATTGATGTTCCTTGCATTAGTACTGTCTAGGTAAACATTTTCATAAGTTGGTTTGTTGATCATTTGATTGCTTCATTTGTGTTTCTCAACCTTTCTCTGGAACAGACCTTTTGAACACTTTTCAGGTTTCAGTTAAAATGTGTTGTGACGTCCATTTCAAAATTGTCATCTTAAGGAACATAGATTGCATTACGTCACAATTTTTCTTTCAGTTGAACGCTGCTGCGGAGGTGCTATTCGCATCTACCGAAAGTTCTGATGAGGAGGAGGAATGTACTGAAAATTCGCAACAGAAAGCAACGTCATCAAATAGGGTGTCCAAAGCAGAAACCCCCAAGCGCCACACGATTCATATTGATAACCCAGATGAGCAAAGAATTGTACAATCGCAACAAATACTTGAATATTCAAATTCAAATGCACATAACAGGGGTCGTAGGGCATCTGAAACCTCATTACAGGTAATTTCACGATCTTCTCATTTTTACTTCCTTTTACTTTTAGTTTCCTCTTACATCAACTTTTACAGGAAATGAATTGTAATAAGTATATGTTCATGGCATGCCAACAAGTTCCGTTTTCTCCTCTCGTATTTTGCTGATGTTTAAACAAAGCGATTAGAAGTTGGGGGTTGTCCCTCCATGCTTTTCCTTCAAAGTGTTATGCCGTCATCAAGGTGAAGTCTTGGTTTCTATGTTGTTGAGCATTCTTATGGCACAGAAACAGTCCTGTTTAGTAAATAAAAGGAAAACCCTTTTCTGAAAAGCAAATTGAAAATTATGGTTTTTTTTCTGGATGTTATTTGATTTGTGTTCAATCGTCTTGAGTTGACTTCTGAACTTTCTCAACAAAAGCCGCATGAGATAAATAAGCTTGCTCTCTTAGATCGAGAAGGGCAATTTCTGCCACTTGCTACAGGCATTCATGTTTCAGTTTCAACAGATGCGAAAATGAGACAAAAACAGAAAAAGGTGTTTCTTGTCAAATATAAATAGGGTGAAATAGTGTTTTGCTGTTTTATGCAAAAAATTTGCAGAGATTTCGTTGCTTCCGTAGCCATGTCACACTTGCCTTCAGGTGATTCTGAATGATCTTTATTTAAACTCAAGAAATATCATCATTATTGTATTTTTGTGTAAATGTTATTTTTCTTTTTTCTATGTTTATTATAAAGATATTTTTGAGCTTTGATCATAGCCATATTCAATCCGTAATTAACCATCACAGTTAAGAATATGATCCCAATAAAAACTTGATTATTTATTTATATTTTTAACTTTTCAACAAATTCATCCGAAAAGAACAACAGAACCACAAAGTGTAAAGAACAGTCACGGAAAGTTTTATTTTCCTTCGCGTTCTTTTTGAAATTGATTCTGAGTTTACCATTTGGTTTTGTAGGTTTACAATCGGCACTCAAGTTACCTTGTCACTGTTTTAATTCGTTTCTAGGCTTGCCTTGGTTATATTTTTTGGCTCAGTTTCTAGCTGTTTGGTTTATTTATAAATATAGATAGTCTAAATACAGACTTAAAATCTTGTCATTCATAGCATGAAAATAAAAAAGGCAAGGGTCATCGTTTTCCCACTTCTCATGTCACGCTCGATATATCTACGATTGAATCGTGCTAAATTTGCATACAGGATTTGGCTCTTACAACCAATAGGCAGAATTGGACTCTTGGCGTGTTTTTAGGATGGTAATTTACGTTGGTCGGTCAGATGAATGTTTAATTAAAAAAATTTTGTCGCATTTGCAAGACATCTAAGTATATCCCAAACAAAATACAGAAAATTTGTTAACCTTCCTCCGGTCAAAAACCTTCCTCACAAGACAATAGAAACTAGGCATGGCTTGGGTGTGTCATAGCAGTTTCTTTTCTTTTTCACGGACCTTCCTCCAGCTAGTGACAATGTGATCTGTTTTCCTAACCCTGATCATCGAAAGCCCTGAACAAAGTCAGTGCATTTAATTAACGATAATTCCTGCCCCAGGCAAAGTAAGAGACACAGAACAATGTTGAAAAGTGAAGATATTGTTGTATTTAATTTCCCCTACTTAGCGGTTTTGCTTCGAGGAAATTCAAGCCGATGTACCAGATCGAGGGCTGTGACCTCTTTCCGTTGTTGAACAAAATCCATAAATGATTTCCATTGAATTGGAAGGGATAAACATGCATTGCTTCAAGGCATCCGTTTTGTCTTTTGTAGTATTATTGTCTAAGGCACACTGAAGCCACACCCCTAAATCACAAAATATGAGCAATTGATCGCAGCTTATGTTACGCGAGCAAAACTATCATGTTTTTCGACGAAAGGGATGGCAAGAGTTAACATAACCAAAATTTCTTTGGCCTCATTAATTATGATTTGATTAATAGTACCTTTTTCGATGTAGAGTTATTATTAATTGGAAAATGATGATGATTGGTTTTTTTTACTTTGTTGCCATTAAATCCTTAACCATGGAAGCTCTAAAACGCGGCCTTTCTTACAAGCTTCAGGATATTTTAAACCGATTAATGTGTGTGTTTGGAAGGGAGCCATGATGGTTGAATTACCATGAGAATTGAAGGATTTTGATGGCGATCTAAGTATATTGTGGACCATGCTTCGCCAGACAAAAGGTTCAGATAGCGATGATGTCATTTCTGTCCTATCATCGACCTTATCAGTCTCATTTTAATTGGTTAAATGCAAACTGTGGTTTCCTGATCATTACATTATGACGTCATTAAAGACCTTGTCAATCCCATCCTAGTAACACTTTTATAGTAATCTGATAACGATCGAAAAATTGGCGTCTTTTTCAATTCAAAACTGTAAATGATTGTCAAAATTTTCTCACTTTGATATCAATGAAATCGCCAAACGTCACTATTGTATCATCTAATTGGATGTTTGAAGAAAATGGTTTTGAATGAAGAGTGATTGAGACTTATCAACAAGCTGAAATCATTTGCACGCTTTGACCGTTAAACATGTTTCAACTGCAATGTTTTATAACGATAGTGAACTTGTTACTCTTCTCCTAACTTGCCCTACCCCTTAAGATTCCTTTCCAAAATGAGTCAATTTTTTTAAGTGCAATCTAGATAGAATATCAAAAACACTTCAAGTTTTTTAGGAAATGTCTAAATAACTTTTGGTATTTAAAGACACTATGTATTGTTTTTTACAGGATTCTGTTCAACAATTTCCTGCAGTGAGAACATCAACATCATCAAATGGAATCCAAGACAGGCAGAATAGGGGATCGACCTCAAATGAAAGATTTTCAAGATCTACAAGTAATCCAGGTGCAACCGCGAGGGAAAATCGATCAGAATCAACGCCCCCTTCAAGAATGGTTCCTTTTGATCCAAGCCCTGCATTGTAAGTTCTAATTTTCTTCATTAACTTTTTAGAGCGTTTTTCATAAGTGAAAAAATTAATTACTGCTTCACTCTGTTAGCCACTGCTCTATCGTCATTTGTGTCGTCAAACTGCTCAAGTTATTACTTCCAATTTCTTGCTCGATTCGAACATTAAAATTACTCTTTATTTAACAAGAGTAATAAAAATATGAAACATGTTATATATTTTGTATTTTCTACATAGATTTTGATATCTAATATATGTAGAATATTGCCCCATGTGAAATCCGCCTGTATATTACCCCTCTCGTAAAAAAAACATCAACTTGTTTGCCTTGCCAAAAACGTGAGACAGCAAAACATCCTTTGACGGAGAGGTTTCCATCACAAAATATGAGTTTTCGAAGGGAGTCCAATGAAATGTTATTGCTTAATTAAACTAAATTAAAACTAAGTTTCTAGTCAGGTTTTGTTGAAATCATATCAAAATTGCCGAACGTTGGATGTTGTAAAGATCTTTAAGTTTGCATTTACAGCAGTTGTTCTCGTATTATAAATCAATGTTAAACGATCTTTAATCCTAAATGTAGTAAAAGATAATTTGTGTTTTTTATGTGGATTTTGTTTGGTTTTCGCTTGGCTTTGAAACAAGGTCATTTTTTGTAGATTTTGTAAAGATTAATCACTGATGATATTGATAATTGTTTATTAGCTCAGGCTAATACCCGTTTGTATCGTATTTTTTAAATGGCAAGGAAACGGTAATAATATTTGCAATAAATTTAGCCTGAACTGACTTCAACATTTACACAATGATTTGCTCTGGAACTATCTCGATGTTTAAATGAACCGCATCGTAAATTGCATAGCTTGGCTTTAAATTTTAGGAAACAAGGATTCTTGTGATGGTGGTTAGGAAACTTCATCTTGTTAGTTGACATATTCTATAGGGCCGCCGAGAGGGGGGCGGGGGGGGGGGGCTTATTCCTCGGGGCTCAGGGGCAAGGGGGCCTCATTAACTGATATTGTCATTTTTATTCACTTAAGATGTATTAAATGAGCAGCCTACAGGTTCTAAACATACCCCCAGATTCTCTTGCTCTCTGCCCCTTTTGCTTGCCTCAAGCGCAGAGGCCTCAATTTGCAGTTTTGCTCCTGAGCCTCAAAAATCTCTTGGCGGCCCTGAAAACGGGTGCCCCTCAAAGTTACTGATGCAAGTAGGAAGGAGAAATTAGGGCTTTTTTTAAATTAAGAAAGAGTGTGGGTCTTTAAAGTAGCAATGGTTTTGGAGATTATTTGGTCATGATGGGTTCATGAAAAGAAAGAGAAAAATGTTAAGGAAAGGTGACTCTCAATAGGTTTAATGGAGTGAAAGGCTAAGAAAAAATGCTACACGATAGGAAAATGGCGAAGATTGTGAGAGTTTGTTGAAAGCTGGAGAGCTGCCTCAGCTGATTCCATAGATTCTAATTGATCTGTTGGTATACTACCTGACTCGAGGTACATAAGTTCTGCAAGAAATTTTTGAATGGGAAAGTAGAAAGATTGACTGTTCTCGTGAATAATCTGTCGCAGTTGGTTAAGTCCAACTTTAGTGAAATCACAGACAACATTAAGTCCTAATAAGATGTGGTTTCTTACAACAGACCCGATGGATTAATTTTCTTTTTGCCTCTCTTTGATGTCTTCTGTTGATTATCTTTGGTGTCTCGTTCTGATCATCTATGCGCCATTGCGTATTGTTATATTGTAATCATAACCGCCTTAGGCCATCCTTGTGGTTGTAGGATGTATTGCATATAATCGGTTTCTGGCTGGTTAGGCTTATGATTATATCTTTTGATATTAATACCCAACACTCAATATAATATTGCGTCAAATGCGCATTTTATTATTGATCTTTGGGTCCTATCAATTGACTTAAACTGTCTTGAATATGGCAATCCCATCCGCAGTGAAGTTGATGGATTTGACCAGACTCCTCGGTTGTCAAGGACGTCTAACTCACAGGGCATTTATTATTGTTGATCCTGCATCCTGAGTGCGTTGCGAGGTTTTATTTAAGCCCAAAAACATTCTTATTTGAATGTAAAATCTCCCAGATTTCGTTTTATCTCATCATTATAGTTGAATTTTAAATGTTTTCCCTTTTTATCTTCCTTTAACCATTTGATCAGCATATTTAAGATGATAGGCTACCTGCCAATGATGACAATATTCCCATAATCAGAATTGAAATCTGTCATCCCTAACTCTAACGAAACCCCGCAATACTTCCTTATTCGATAATTATGACCAAGGTCGTTTTTATATTTGTTTTCCTTCATTTTAGATTTATGTGTATATACAGTTATAATGGACAGAAAGCAGACGAATTGCCATTGATTCGTGGGGAAATTTATTGCGTTATTGAAAGATATCGAGATGGTTGGTGTAAAGGATACAGGGCAAGATCGAAATCAAAAAGAACTGGAATGTTTCCTGGAAATTATTTAAAACCAGCAAGGTACGTTTATGGTTCTTTCATAAATACGCCCAATTTTATAAGAAACTTTAGTCATGAACTGGCACATTTGTGATTATCTGGGCCAGATATATGAGGTCCGCTTCATATATCACCACTTGAAGGGCCTGGTTTTGAATCATCTTGTGCACTAAAAACATTTCATTTTCTTGTTTTGTCTTCTGTTGCGTGCGAACGTGGTTTTGCGTTTTTTGTCTCAATATGACGAAGCCTGGGAATTTCAAGTGAAATGAAAATCGACAATTTTGATCGCAGTTTCCTGAAACGCCTTTTTTATTCTTAATTTAATCTAATATTTCCATTATTACTAAGCCGTGTGAACATATTGAAATAAGTATTGACGATTTTGATCTTAAAACGATATGGCCTTGACTTCCTGAGGAAAGACTTGGAGTATTTTGGTGTCAGGGTGACTCATTGGATTATCACGGATTAATAACAGCAGAGATCATCACTAAATATAACTGAAACTAAGTTAATTATAAACCACAGATATTTACAAGATCACAAATGTCTTTAAAGTCTGTCATCCTAGTATATTGTTTCTTCTATTATCCTATGCTTCATGTTGAACCCATGAAACCCCCTCGTGAAGGCAATATAAAGCCCGAGTTTATCGAATGTATCACGTATCTCTCCTCCTATCATGCAATGAACGTTTCAATCAGAAACTGTGCATATCAAAATTAAAATAATTTACCGAGATCTTACGAAAACCACGGATGAGCATTGTGAGTGGTTTCATATTGCAATTAACCCTCTAATTAATCTAACAAATTGATTTCAACGATGAAGAAGATTTATTTCTTGTAGTTAAACATCATCCATTCTCTTTTTCTCTATCAGTAAGCTCATTTATTTTTTCCCATATTGTTTTTTGTAATTTCATGTTGCTTTATTTAGAAACCCAATGAAAACACTATTTTACTTGAGTGTGATTTTAGTTGTCATAGTTGTTTACTCTTTGCCAAATCTAGATCAATTCACAACAATGGTTGCTTTGAGAACACTTAATTGTTCGAAGTAAAGCTAATTTGTACAAAAGGGATTCGGGTTTTTTCACATGAATTTGATGTTTCGTTGCTGTCGGAAACATTTAGATATAAATAGATGAGAGAAAAGGATTTTTACCAAAACAAATATGGGATTATGTGAATGCTTAAATAGGTTTTCAACTCAATTCAGAGCTTAGGCCCATAGGCCATTTTTAAATTGGCCTTGTTTAATGAGTTTTTTTTATGTTAAATCGTTTTCATTCATAACGAAGAAGAACCGAACAATCTTCCTCTTTGTAAATACAAAGGTATTCATATTTTCCATTGGATTTATCCTTGGTTGTTTTGGCATCATTTCATAAGAGGAAATCCACTCTTAGCTCAAATTCTCATGCGGAAAGGAAACGCATTCATTATCAAACCCTTTTCTGATCATTTTGCTTAACATGGATTTCAGGTCAAATTTCAAAGCGAAACCTTTTGATTGTTAATTAGCAATCATTTTTACTTTGAAATTAAATCTGATGAAATTAGATTGACAAAAAGGTAAAATAATTAGAAGTGAAATATACTTATAAAGTGGTTGCAATCTCTCTTTTGATAGTTTGGTGTTGTTTGATAAAATATTGAACATTACAGACATTAAAATTGCTGTGAAGTCATGAAACTGTTGCTTGTGAAGTCACAAGTTACCTATGAAACAGAATTTAGGGGCTATGAAATAGTGTTCTTTTATCAATTTTACGATTTGGTGCGGAACGGAGATCCATTTTTCATGAAATAAAGCGCACAAATTAACTGATTTTTGAGGGATTGTGGTGCAGTTGTCTTTATTTGGCAATATTACTTCAATACTTTTGATAACAACTCGATGTTCTATGTTTGACCTCTTTCTTCTGCTCTGATTCTCCCCTTTTTATTTCGACATAAATTCGCGAATCTTGGTGTAAATCCCTTAAGCTTTCTAAAAAGCAAACTTTTTAATGTTTTGTATGGCCGTGTCTGGATTAAAATTGTCCTTATCAAGTAAATCTGATGCTATTTAAATGCCTAAATGTTTTTAACTATTTATTGATATTTAGCCACCATGATCAACAATTAATGAGAAGTCGAAACCAATCCAATCCCTCATTGTCATTATACATGCAGCAACAACAGCAACAACAGCAACAACGTCGATTGGCTGTACCTTCGCCGCAGCATTGTCATTCCTCATCGGCGCCAGTTGCTATGAGACATCATGTATGTAGGCACTTTCAACCGCTTCCCAATGGAACCGCTACACAACATCCATCAAACGGACGTGTCAGAAGTGGTTCAGAACCAATTGATCCATCAACTGTTGCAAGGGATAAATCTCGATCTGGGGTATGTTATCAAATAATGAATGCTACATTGCGTATGAACATAAACATGAGCTCTGTTGTAGTTAGTGATAATATTTAAGCTATTATTTATTATACGTAACAAGGAAAGTAAAGACCAAAATAGCAGGCTGCGTACTGGAGTCTCGAGGAATGCTTACAAGGTATGTATGTGAATGATGAATATAAGGAAGAACACAAAGCGGCGAGACTTAAAAACATACGACCATATAATAGTTCATGATTTATTGCTAATTGACCCATGTTACCAATATACTTTTTTAATTGCAGCTTGGGAGTTTTATTCGAAAATTGAAGAAAAAGAAGGCAATTCCTGCGCCTGTACCTCCCCCATATTCATCTGTACCAAGGTATGATTTGTTGTTATTCCATGTAGAACAAGGGAACAAATGAACGAAAGAACAAAATAACGAACGAGCGAAAGAACGAACAAACAAAAAGAACGAAAGCTCGAAATGGATTGATTAGTTAAAGTCTTTTCTTGATTGCTTTTCTTATGAAAATTCAATCTATCTGATTAACGTGTACTTTACGAATCTTAAATTGTATTTTTTCATTTTTAGTGCATCTCACCGTTTCGAAAGACCAGTTCCATTTTTACCATCTGGACCTCCACCCCCTTATTCACCCCCTTCAAGGCGGAGAGCGCAGCCACCAAAATCGGTAAGAAATTTTCTGTCATTTTTTTACTATTATTTTTTATATTTTAAAATCGTAAGAAACAAAATCTCGTTAACGATTTTAAAATATTATATTTGCAATATAATGAAATATGCACCAACAAAATGAAATTTTGTTAATCATGTTTTGGCCTTGATCTTTCTTTTTTAGTTGTTTGAAACATTAGTTAACCCATCCACCCCTTTTTAACCCTGTATGGCAGGCCATGACTTTCATTCCAGACCTGAAGACCTGCAACCTAAGTTTGAAATATTCGAGTTCGTATCTTGAAATCTGCATGCTAGTTTATTCCATTCTTGCAAAATATAAATCTTATTGAAATGTCAGCCTCACTGCTTACATTGAATTCGGCAAGTTGATTGATTTTTTAAAGATTCATGATTGAATATTAACTATTGACAATTATTTTCTTGTTTAATGGTGCTAATCTCGTTTGTGAATAAGTGACCCATAATGTTTTCATTTTTACAAACTTGTAAATTTATCAATTTACTGTTGATAAATTTTTGTATTTTGTTTTCATAGCCAACTGCTGATGTGCCCCAATCATTTTTGTATAATTATGACAGGTAATTTTTATTTTCAATGCATTTTATAAATATGTGTAGTTCTACTTGATGTGAAGAATCATAGCATTCTATCAAGAAAGTCTCTCTAAAAGTCAAAAGAGACTCTCTAATCAAGAAAGCATTCCCTTACATTTGTTCTGTACTATGTAGGTTCTTCATTATTTTTAAATGTGTTTATTCATTGTTTTTACGTTATTCTAAAATTGTAATGTCGATCACTAGTAATTAGGCATAATCTTCTGTTTTCCAAAGTATCTTCGCTTATGTTTACTTATTTTGATTTATAAGGTAATTGTATATAATTTGAACCTTCAACCATGATTATGTAGAACCATTTATTCTCAGTGGTTCTTTATATTGTGATGTTTATTTTCCCCATTTTCATTTTGCATTTGATTTTGTCATTTCAGATACAGAGCTGTAGTTGAATTTCCACCTCAAAGTGAACTTGAATTAGAGTTAAAACCAGGTGATGTAATTTACGTATTAAAGAGACGAGAAGACGGTTGGTACCATGGCAAATCCCAACGGACAGGAAAAGTTGGATTATTTCCAGCTAGTTTTGTTAGTAGATATTAAATTCGTCGTTTTATAAAAATATTTTAATTGCAAGAAACATCGGTAAATCATTTCTGGTCACTTGGTTGCCTCTTTCAAATCAGAATCTATTCATCGTCTTTTTTTATTCCAAATGGTATTTCAAGAAATTTCCAAATACGAGCTTCTTTCTTTACCCTAGGTACAACATTAGGAAATTGTAGAATGTTTGGCTGGGAGCTAAATGATACTTTAAACAGTGTTTTAAAGCCTTTTCTTTTCTTGATCCCAGGGTTTCTAAAGCTCAATTTCAAGTGGTCTGTGCTCACTACTTTTGTTCAGATCTTCTAGATATTGCATGTTACTCAAGAAAGAGCTGCCTAAACATAAAGATAAATCTAGCCATATGCCACCCAAACTGAAATATATAACTGCTTTGTAACCTATACAGTTAAAAAAATAATATTCAAAACTCTGAAATTATTACAAAACTTCGACTGAAAGCGTGATTTGTAGTAAATGAAGAATCTTAGATGTCATCCTCTCCGACTGGCCTTGTCTGTTTCAGATAACTCATCAGCCCGTCATTATGCAGTTATGTGTAACTGTTTGATAAAACTAACCATCATCCCCAATTCGGCAATAGCAGCAATCATTAGTATTTTTAGGCAGCCAAGGTTATTCCAGCAAAGTTAGTAGCAAGCCTTGCGGAAGCCCTAACGTGACCGGCCATTTCATTTTCAGATTTGCCCCGCTCTTTCCACTTCCGACAATACTAAATCTAATTAATCGTGTTCATACAGAAACGTGAGAAAGCCAAGTGGAAATTGCCTCCTTTTCGCCTGTTTCCGCCTGTTTCGTTAAGGCTGATTGGTACTACCATTTTCATTAGAAGTTTGAAATTTTAGAACCAGAATGACCGTATTTATGTAGCTTAAATTCATTGAAAATTCATTAAATCGGCCTGACTCAAAGCAGGCTGTAAATAACGAATATTTACATGCATTGTTTGTTGATTGTTGAACCCAACATCAACGCAAACATTTATCTTCTTAGCTTTTAAACTGTACTTGTTTTCCCATTCCTTTATGCAAAACCTCAAGACTTGTCATTCCCACATTCATTGAAGCCATTCGGTTTTTCATGATCTTTTACAAAAGGGTATCTAATTATCCAATAACTTCGCAAGTAGAATATTCCCTAAATACATTTATTTACTTCTTTAGATTATTTAAAGATTTTTAAATCATCATAAAAGACGTTTTGACTCTTCCTTGCCTCATATAAGAAACTAGATTGGTTTCAGTTCTCTTCGCCACACTTTTTTGAAAGGAGTAAGAACAAGAGCGATTTTCATTTACTGTCTTCCTCGCCTAATTGAATGGGTTTTTTTCATAAAAGACTACATTATTTCTGCTAAATTATTGGTGGTGATAAAATGATGAAAGAATGACATAATTCATCCAATTAATTCATCCAATTTCATTACTTTTTTTATTGCGCTTAACTTAAATTCAACATATTTGCGGTTCTTATTTGATTGCCCAAAAGGTCATTTTTAAAGAAATTTTCAATTCTTAGTTTTAGCCAAGAATTCTTTATTACAAAAATGTGTGTAATTAATGGATTGGCTTTTGTCTGCTTTATGTAAAATGTACATCTAATGGAATTTTGCTGCTATAATTTGGTATTAGAAGTAAAAAACCAACCAATGAATTTCTTTGTTGTTTTAACCATCATATTTTACACGAATAAATGATCATATTGGTTCTTATTGTTATTATAAACAACGTTATCTTTTCTTTGTCGTTTTCTCCTTCTCAAACCTAAAATATTTTGCATTTCGGGAGGAAGCTAAGCTTACAGGGGGGGGGGGACTATTTCTAATTTGAATACAAAATAATTTTAATGTAGAAGAAAACTAGTTTAAGTTGATGCTTAGCATAAGATATACCTTTATTTTTCCAAAAGTAAAAAAGGTCCCAATCTTCAAAGTTGATTCAATCTTCAGTGAATTTCAATCCCCATGAAATGTTGCCAAAATCTAAATACTCTAACAGCCCCTATTTCAAATTTTAAGGACGATTTTGAGAATCAAATTTAATGATCTTTTTCTATTTCAATTTTAAATCTAGAAAGCAAGAGGCATTTTTTAAAGGACTGGGTTTCAAGGAATTGTAGATGGTTTACAATCATCTCATAATTTCCAACAACAGGATAGGTATATATGTTCAAATCACGTCAGTTTTTGAGCTTCTTCCGCGTTCATAAGTCTACTTAAAAACTCTGCTGTACATATAACCTTATCTTACTATTTATTTTAATGCTATCAATTTAACTGCTAAGCAATGACGTATATTGCAATGAAATTGATATGCTGCAAAAAGGCTTTTGTATTTGAGTTTCAAAAAGGCTCAAGATGAACGAGGCGCTGTGCAGGAGGATAGTGCAACGGATGCGCGGAGGAGAGGCTGGCTACTCAGACGCAAAGATGTCGTCTTTCTATTTGGAGTTGCTTGAGAATCAGATGAAATTCCCACCAGTGACTGAAGAAAACAACGTATTTTTTGATGAAGGAAATAAAGAAGTGTTCTCAGTGTCAAGGCTGGATAGTTTTAACTGTGTTCAAGTGAAGAGAGCCAGAGATGCATCGAATTTAGAATTCAAAGTCTTAGATAAAGGACATGTTATTTCAATCAAGTTTTCTCCAAATCACAAAATTCTAGCCATTCAAAGATCCCTTAAAAATGTGGATTTGATGAATTTTCAAAATGGGAAGATTGTTGAAGATGAATATAGCGTGTCTTGCAAAGGCAGATCAACACAAATTATGGGTTTTATTTGGACGAGTTTGAATGAACTTGCAGTTGTTACAAATCAAGGAATTGATTTTTATCAAATCCAACCAGAAAAATCATCCGTTAAAATGGTCAAAAGTTTTTCTGTAAATGTCAACTGGTTTGTATTCCTAGCAGAGACATCAGTTTTGCTTCTTTCATCTGGTTTAATGGGAAATGTAATACATCCTTATATTTTCAGACCAGGTTCTGTTTCACGTTTGGCAAAATTTGAAGTTGATAACCCTATCTCAACAAGAACCCCACAGCCTAGTAGCCTTCATGTGAGAGATGTAACAGTGGCAAATATCTATGGACAAATCTATGTTGTGATTTTGAAAAATCATCCCCGCATGCTCAATGCAGCTGGCGCAGAAGTTGCATTATATCAATTGCAAAGAGACATGCCTGCAAAGAAAACAGCTGTTTTGCGATTAGGTGCTGTTGGAAGATTTGCTGTCAATGTAGTGGATAATTTGATTGTTGTGCATCATCAAGCTTCTAAAACATCAATGATTTTTGATCTCAAACTTAATGCTGAATATGATGGACAGATATCCTATCATTACCCAGTTTTGTCTCCCTTACCAATTCAACCATGCCAGGTCACAAAGGGACATTCAGATGGCGAAGAAGTTAAAAATGCAGAGTTCAGTTATGAGCTCTATTCCCCAAATTGGATCGTTTTTCAACCAAATATCATCATTGATGCTAAGCTTGGTTGCCTTTGGCAAGTCAGAGTCAAACTAGAGTCATTAGTAAACATGATTGATAATAAAGGATATTTAATTGATTTCCTGTCACTCAGAGAAGACAGTACTAATGTCCTCCTTTCTGTCTGCTTGCAACTTTTGCTTCCTGGAAGGCAAGCAAACCTTGGAGTTGTTGCACAAGTTTTTGATAAACTAAACAATGTATATCGAGATTTTCTCCAAGTCTGTGCTGAAAAGAATGGAGCAGCTGAGGATATAAAGGATGCATATCAATTTCAAACATGGTATAGAGGGCAATCAATCATTGATCAATCAAATATGTATGATCATGTGCTATCAAAGTTTTTAAACTTCAAGGAAACAAATGAAAAATTTGTGATGGGTGTTCTTGTTGAATACATTCGTTCTTTGACCCAACATCAAATTCCAATTGAATTTTACTTGCAAGAAATGCTGACAATGCACCTTGTGAAGAAGAAAAAGTTTCATCAACTGCATCAGTTCCTGCAGTACAATGTGTTACCTGATTCTAAAGAGCTTGCAGCGTTATTACTTTCTGTAGAAAAAGAATACCAACCCGCCTTCTATTTGGCATTGGATATTTTGAAGCGATTGCAAAATGCAAAAGAGGAGATAATCGAACTTTTACTTTCAAAGCAGCAAGTAATACCAGCAATAAGGTATCTGGAAAGCATTGATGCAGCAGATTCTGCATCACCTAGGAAATTCCTAAAAGCAGCTCTTGAAACTGGTGACAACATGATGTTTTACACAGTGTATACAATGTTCCAAAAAAGAAATATGAGGCTGAGAAAACAGCCAGGGTTTGCACCAGGAGAACAATGTGATGCTTATGAACAACATTTCAACAAATTATTTGGCAAGGACAGATTGAGTAATGATGTTGATAGTTTAGTTGAAATTATTGAAGGGTTGCATTATTAAATGATCTTTTATCATTAGTCTGGGTAATGTTTTTAGGGACATTTTGTTTGATGGCTTTGCAATTAATGTCTCATTGATAGTTTCGAAACACTTTATGCGAAACACGCAAGATAGGAACCAGGCACTGCAGAGCAAGGGTGCTGTGGGAAGTATAGCCCCCCAATTTTTTCAAAGTTAGGAAAATATTTTTCACAGATGTCTTTGTTTTTTATCAATAGTGCCAATGCACCTGTAGTAAAACCAACAGGCACCTCAATTTTGAAGATTCTTTTAATTGGAACAGCTAAAAACTGGAAACAAAATTCATGTTTTTCAAAATATACAAAATTATTTCTTCAACATTTATTCAAATATTTCATGTGGTCCATTTCATTTAAACTTGCACTGGAAAATATTAACTACTGATTTTGGAAGAACATGAAAGTATGGCTTCCAAAATAGCCCTTTCCTTGCTTCTAAAAGGGGTATGACTTGAAATTTTTCTGGGGGAAGCCCTCAGATCCCCATTCTTTTTCCCTTTATCCAATTTTAGCCTCTCTCTCTTACTTTCAGATTGCTCTGCAGTCCCTGAAAACTGTTTTTTTTGCCTTGTACATGAATCATTTTGAAGACTAATACAGATATTTTTGTTTCTATCATTCTTTGATCCCAAATATTGATTTTCTGAGCACCATTTCGAACAGAACTGAATGTTGTGCATCGATAGTAAACAACAACAACAGTAAGAATGAAAGCAATTGAAACGGAAGTGAATCTAAGCGCACGCGCATAACCCACATGGTCTTTCTTGGAGATTTGGTTAATGGCGGCAAATTAAACCGAAATTGCTGCTGACGGTACTTGAGGCAAAGTGAAATATTTTATGGTGAAATTGGCTGACATTCGACAAAAGTTAACAGAAAAATGGCAACAGAAGATAATACTGCAGAAGTTACAAAGAAGCTAGAAGAGTCATCCCTTGTCAAAGACTTTGTAGAAATTTCCTTCGCTGGACGAGGCCTAAAGTTGGACAAAGCTGAGGATGGTAAAACGAGTTTAGTTCTTGAAAATCCACCATTAAGAATGAATAGCCACGAGGCTAATAGGCTTTAAGGTGTTTATGGTAAATAATAAGTTCCAGTTTCAAGGGGGTGTTGAGGATGGATGTGGGAGATGGGGAATTTATCTCGATGAAATGTTTTCTTTTGCAAAATTTACAATAGTTAAAGTCGATTTCCTATTTAGACTGCATATTCTACATAATTCATTTAGTGTGTATTATAAAACTCTATTGGATTTTATTAAAATCTATTTAGATGTTATGAAGTAATAAGGGTATTGATAAATTTTCAGCTGATGAAATTGTAAAAGCAATAAATGATGCTGAAAAAGTACATGCATTGCGGTTAGGTGGAAATACAATAGGAGCTGATGCAGCAAAAAGCATTGCAGTGGCACTTAAAAAACACCCAGAATTTCAGGTGCTTAAACTCTTTTTAAATTGAAATTATTGTTTGGCATGTGCAGTTGAACACTTGCAGAAACTGGTAGACGTGGTTGAGGTAGACCCATGTTGAGTTGGAAATAAATGATGGGGAGAAATGTTATTGAATTGAATATGACAATGCCAAATGGAAAGTTTGTGTGAAGTCATGAACAGTAAAAGAAAACAAATTGTAAAAGAGGAAAGTCCGGACTTTAACAAAATGATGATGTTGAGGATGATAATTGAGAAAACGCCTAGGATGATATCCAAACTAGCAAAAGGATATGCAACCATCAATATATGTAAAGAAACATTATAACATTATATTGATGAGTGGAGAAAAAGAGACTGAATTTTCCATAATGTTATAGTAATACTTTTATATAGTATTTAAAAAAATTAATCCAAATTAGGATTTAATCCACCCTAGGTAGTGTTGGATTTTCTCAAACCATCTGAGATTGTGCAATATCAAAAATCTCTAGAGAATAACCTTGACTCAATAATATTAGAGGCCACAGAAATCAACATTTGGCATTAAAATTTTCAAGGAATCTGATTTGTGTCATATCTTGAAAATTAATTTTAAACATGTTCTGTTTCTTTCTACAGAAAGCATTGTGGAGTGATATTTTTACTGGAAGGGTAAGAAGTGAGATTCCTCCTTCCTTGGTAAGATATTTAAGATTTTTACAAATGTTGTATCAATTGACACTTAAAAATGAATTGAATATTGATAATATTTATGTGTTCTTGAATATTTCATTGAATAAATGTTTCTTGATGTAGTTAGTATCACTTTGATTAATTTTGTGGGTAACATTATTCAGTTAACTTTGCCTTTCAGATTTATTACCTGGCATATGGCCCACTGTATATCATCCCTTCAACTAATGCTAACAAAATATGCAAAGAATTGAAATTCAAATCAAATTTTAATACCATCATAAACCCATGCTTTTAGAATTAATATCTTTGATTTTTAGATGTCATTAGGAGATGCATTGATAGAAGCTGGTGCCAAACTTACTGAGTTGGATTTATCTGATAATGCATTTGGTCCTGATGGTGTGAAATCAATCAAGAAACTTCTTATGAGCCCAGTTTGTTACAGTTTAGAAGTTTTGAAATTAAACAACAATGGTCTTGGGATTGGAGGTGGAAAGGTAAAAACATTTATCACACTTATAAAGCAATGATTCTTTTTATTATCTTAACATGTGAATGTTTATGATTCATAGATTAAGCATTTGACAATGACTTGAAGCGAAAGCATTTTGTTACTTTCTTGTGCTAGAATTATTTTCAATGAAAGTTTTTAGATGACCTTTACTTTGAAGAAATCATTGCTAAATGGTGCTGTCAAACTGACCCAGAGAGTTAATGGTTTTATTTTCATCATATTTTACATCCTTCAGGCATTTTAAAAATCTTAAATATTATTCAAACACTTGAAGGTCTACTTTTAAAAAATAACTTGATTTCTATTATCAGATTTTGTCAGAAGCTCTTTTGAAATGTCATGAAGCAAGTTCAGCAGCTGGGTCACCTTTGAAGCTCAAAATTTTCATATCAGGTAGAAATCGTTTGGAGAATGAGGGTGCAATTGCATTGTCAAAAGTATTCCAAGTAAGAAGAAGAATTTTTTTATGATTTTAGGATGTTAAAACTAATGAGTTAAAGTTAAGGCATCTTTTTCAAAGTAGGTGATAAGCAACATTACATAATGGGTCAAAACAACAAGTTGCTCCTTCAGCCATCTCAGCAATGCCTTGTTTTCGATTAACAGGACTTCTTGCCAAGTGACACTGTTCTGCAGTACTTTGCATCATCATCAAGGCATATCCTTAGTTTTTATGGCTGCACAATAATTGACATTTTATGTGTGCACACTGATTAAAACTTCATCATCAGCCAAATTTAACAACCAATCATTAAACAGGGAACGCAAGGATTGAAGTGGTTACTCAGATTCTCTTGTTTTCTAGGCCCTTAAAAGTCTTGAGGTAATCGAAATGCCACAAAATGGTATTCATCATCCAGGCATAACTGCTCTTGTTAATGCATCATCTCTCAACCAAAATTTACAGGTGATTTAGCTTTTTTATTTATTTTCCCCCATTATTCTTCTTTTATTGGTTTTATGTACCAGTTTGTTATCTCTTCTCTGAAAGAGTGCCAAATGCCGGGGTGAAATGTTATTAATGGGTATTAAGATTTGCCTTTGTTCTTTTGTGTCTTTTGCCATTCTCAACAAGTATGTATTTCTTAAAGGGATCCAATCCACAGTCTTACTTTATCGATGTTAACATTCTTCTCTTAACTTAACGATATCAATTTTATTCTTGCTTTATGAAGACTGAGAGACAAGACAATTTTTATCTTTTATGATAAATAGGTTAATATTGATGCTGTGGTGATTTGTTGAGTTCTTTCTGTTTTAAATATAATTCATTTATCCAACTGTTATAACTAATTTCTTTGGAGAAAATTTTAAAAATTGGGCTAAAAATAATTTGCAAATTGATGGGGATTTTTGGTTTTATTATTCTCATTTCTCCAAAGCTCCCCAGAAATAGTCTAATTTTCAAACTTGCATTTTTTAGGTGCTTAATTTGAACGATAACACATTTGGTATAAATGGAGCAATGTCATTGGCACAGGTATTTCGCTGTTTTATTTTGTTATATACAATAAAATACTATACAAACATTACTAAATTATAATGCTCAGGACTACATTGCGTTGCATTATATTGCGTTAAGATGTATTTCATAAGATAACCTTCCATGGTATTGCATCTGCATTGACAGTCATACCTATTTGACCTTGATATACTTAAAGGTGCTTTCAACAATGGCCAATCTGAAGACGTTAAACCTTGGCGATGCACTTGTAAGGAACAAAGGTGCCTTGGCGATTTCAACCGCTTTAAAACGTGGAGCGACATCACTTGAGGTAATATTCTAAGTTTGTGTTTGATAATATCGCTATTTAGTGTTGACTAATAATATTCTAATTTCAGTTTCAAATGAACTTTAAAGAAACGGACCCTCTGCTCACATTCCGGAGAAATTACTAACGTTTTCCGAGGATAAGTATCATAGCGGACAAATCATTGCAACGTTACAATATAGAATCAGTTTGGCTTCATTTTCCGCAAGGTTCTTGCACGTATAACCGTAGTAGTTTTCCTGGCTCTTCTAAGGATTGTTATTACGTGAGTTTCTGGATTAAAGGAAGTATCACAATACTATGCACTGAATTGCTTATATTGTTGAACTATCAGAGAGTGATGACTTTCATTTAAGCAAAGCAGATTAAATTAATGGAATAGAACAGATCTATCGTTTGTTGTTACTCCGAGTAACAGATTGAATATATTCATTACTTGTTTTACTTGGGCATTAGAATGTTTTTTTAAGAAAGTATCAATTGCTTTAAGGTCCCCCAAACTGATGATGATATCGGGCAAATTTACATTATTTCATTTTTCATGTGTTTTCTTTCATTCATCGTGAAAGTTCTGATGGAAAACACTTTACAGTCAGTCGTGGTCCAAGAACCTTCCACCAACCATGATTTCCAATATCTGATTTTATTGCTAAACACTTTTGCGTGTTTTTAGGAGATCATTCTTTATGGAAATGAAATCAGAATTGATGGCGCATTATCCATTGTTGATGCGGTATCACACAGAGATAATTTGAAGTTACTCAACCTTGATGGTATGTTTTCTCCATTTTCTTTTTAAACATTTCTTATAGCAATTCTCTGCTTTCTTTTTGTGCATTCTGCTCGAAAGTGCCTTGTAATCGACAAATTGCATTCATTAACCCTTCATATTATCCTTAGCACTATCATTCTCTTTATTCGGAGGAATATGTAACCTGTGAAATATAAACTTAAAGAAGCTAGTCTCGTGTAATTAACAATTAATCAGTTTTTTATATTAGAATAAGGAACAATCCTAATTTGTTGTGAATTTTGAACTATTTAACAAAAGGTCATTTGTGGATCCAGAGAAATTGTTTCTTGTTGTAGAATATGCAAAGAATCTACCAGTTTTGAAAGTTTAAGAAATAATTCTGAGATTGTACGTAAAATTAATAAATTGATTAAATTGAATAATAGATTTCATATAATTTTCCTCATTTTGGACAGGAAATCAGTTGGGCGATGCTGTGGATGACGTAATCGAAAAAATGGACTCTTATGGGAAGAAGGATAAACTTGCATCGTTTGAAGACAACGAAGAACCTGATTCAGAGGAAGAAGATGAAGATGGTGAAGAAGAAGAAGATGACGAAGAAGAGGAAGAAGAAGAGGAAAGGAAAGAAAATGATAAGAGTGCTGATGAACTTGCACTAGAAATTAAAGGAATTGGATTATCACCAAATTCAAAACATTTAACAGACGATTCGAAGGGACATGTAAGTTATCAGCATAATCAGTCAGTCAACCCTAATCAATCAATCAACATAATCAGTCAATCAATCATCATAGTCAGTCAATCAGCATAATAAGTCAATCAACAGAATCAATCAATCAACAGAATCGATCAATCAACATGTTCAGTCAATCGATATCATCAATCAATCAATCAATCAATCAATCAATCAATCAATCAGTCAATCAATCAATAAATCACTCAAACAATCAATCAATCAATCAAGCACTCAACATAATCAATCAATGAGCATAACCAATCAATCAGCATCATCGCAATTACCACCGTGATCGTAACATCTCTATCGCCATATTCTTCATGAAAAGAATAAAATCTTTTCAAAACCTTCATAGCTTTCCAAAGCATTTATTTGTTGCGTGCAGTTCTTGAAAATATTTTTATACCCCATCCAATTGTGATGATATTAAGTTTCATTGATTGTGATTAATCACTTTTTTGTTATCTTGATAATCTTTGCTGATTGTATATTGTTTATTTTTACATAAAGCAGGTTGGTGAAGAAGATATAATCAAAATTAATGAAAGTCCTTTACATGCTATAAAAATTATAAAGAAAATACCACAAAAGCAAAGACAAAGATTTTTAAAGGATTCTTTCAGTGTAAGTATTAAATATTATTTATGTTATATTCAAATTATATCCTATTTTAATATAAAGCTGCAAATAGTTCATTAATTACTCAATTCAGCGAATAATCAAGAAGGAATTGATCACTTATTTATTTAATATTCTTTAACATCTACTGTATACCTTTTCAAACAAATTAGAGACCCACATTTTCGCAGTTTGTAATGCTATGTCTTATTATGTATTGTCTCGCGTTGCTTTGTACTGCAGGGTATCAATGTTTCCGTCACACTATTTTTTCGCTTTTTTGAAGCATTTTAATTCTTACTTATATTTATTTACTCTCTTTTTTCAGTCTTTTTCTAAAGATGCTTTCGAGATTGGAAAGGCGTTTGTAGAGGTAAATGTAGATAGTGTTAAAGATTGAAATAAAATGAAAAATGAAAAATTATTTAGGAGGAAATCTTTACATTCGTTTGATGGTTATTTCATTGATGAGTTTGTTTTTCTATATATATTAATTCATGCGTTCATTAATCCATTTTCATTCGTCCGTTCATTTGTTCCTTTAATTATTCATATACTCGCCCCTTTATTTGATACATGCTAACGGAGCCTTGAAGTAAAAACATGCATTTGATAGGTCGAATCTGGTGCCCTTCTGTTGGGCTATTGATGCCGCTGGCCAAGTGCTAATGCGTTGAGCGCAGTGATTTTCTTGTTTAACTCAAGAATCTCTCATATTCCCAGTCATTTTAGATCATTTTATTTTTAATTTTGGTTATCTTTTATTAATTGGTATATCTTCATCTATATTGATTATATGGTAGCATGAGGTCTAAAGTATTTTTTCCTGTATCTTCATTGTTTGAGTACTAACTTCATTTTTTGAATTAAGATTTACTTTTGAATTATTTTTTTTCAAGGCGTCTGTCCTTTTACAAGATGAAAAAGATACTTTAACTGTTGCTTCAGGTAACAATTTTTGCATTTTCTCCTTTTATGTCTTTTATGTTATTTTTGTTTTCTTTCATTCAAAATATGGCATGAATATGGAAAAACTAGTTCACAGCATACAAACATCCTCACCCTCACTCAACATTGCTCCTAGTTTCTAATGATGTCACAGGATTACATCGTCTCATTGATATATTTATCTCTTCTGATAAATGTTTATTTGTTATTTAGTTATGATATAGTTTTCTATTTGCAGATGTGATTTTATCGGATGGACTGAAACAAGATGAAATAAATCAGAAAGCAATAATCAATTCTATTCTTGTTCATATGGGACTTTTAAAGGTAATGAAAGTCTGATTGTAATAAATGGGAGTTTCATAGATTACTTGATTGATTGATTGATTGATTGATTGATTGATTGATTGATTGATTGATTGATTGATTGATTGATTGACTGATTGACTGATTGATAAATTGATTCATTGATTCATTGACATTTACATGGATTAATTTGTTGACTGATTGATAAAATGATGATAATGTTTGATTTATGTAACGATTGATTGATTGATTGATTGATTGATTGATTGATTGATTGATTGACTGATTGATTGATTGATCGGTTGATTGATTTATTGATTGATTCAATGGATGAATAATTGATTAATTGATTGACTTACTGATTGGTTCATTTAGTGATTGATTGATTTCTCATTTGCTTTATCGATGCTTGAATGATTTGTTTGATCAGAGAATAATACCACCATTGGATTAAATAATGACTGATTAACTGATTGGTTGATTTATTTCATGTTGCTTTTTGTGAATGATTGATTAATTGATTGATTAATTGATTGATTGATTGATTGATTGACTGATTGATTGATTGATTGATTGATTGATTGATTGATTGATTGATAAATTTATATACAAATAGATTAGCTGGCCATTATTTTGATTGTAAAACTATTTTGTTTCAGTCTGAAGAGAAAATTGAGGTTTTCAAAGATATATCTGGTCCATTGATTGCACTAGAACACGTTGTTCGACAAGACTACTTTCCAAGGGCAATGGCTAATTATTTCATTGCATTTTTATCACGGTTTGTTGTCTTAATTTAATTCATTTTATTCACATTTCTTTCTATTCCTCAAACAATTCACTAAGAAACCAAGCTGCGAAAACAATTTCATTTCCACAAAATTTGGCACAGATTGTACCAGATAACCAAGAGATGGTCAGCCTTCTTTTTTCCTAAAAGTTAATATTTGATAATCTCTCCACAGCTTGTAAAGGAATTAAAGCCGTTTCAGATTATGGTATCATAATTTTGATTGTTTCTACCAACCCTTTTTTCGCGATTGCTAGCCATAGATCCATAATATTTTCATGGCTCGCTCTTCTACAACTGTGGAGAACGAAATGCTGATGAAATGCATGGATCGACGCGGAGAAGCACAAAAGTCCTCTGCTTCATTTTAGCAATGTTCAATCTCATGACAACCGAACTGGGTATATGTACATTTTGCTTGCTGATCCCATTCGACATGGAACCAGACATAGAAATTACGGTCTAGTTTAACTTTTCCAGTTGATCCTTAAATTTAAGTCGCAGTTTAAAAATTGATGACAAATGGCTTTTTACTTTTTTAGGCCTGATTCTTCGCTTGAAGCTCATTCAAAGCAACGGCATGATCTGTTTCAAGCACTGTACCAAATCTGATTTTACATCAAAGTTTATTGATCAAGAAAATGCTGCCACAAATGAGTTTTCCTACCCATGCCATGGACAATGAATTGACAGTGATTCCTCTTTATCAAACTTGAAGAAGAACTTCTTTTAACCAACGCACTTTAGAACCACGATGTTAAAAACTGTTACGGAAACAAATTGTTTCATTAGCAGTGCATGTGTAAATGCTTTTGACGTCATCTAAGAGGTGAATATGCCAAGCGTGTTTACATTGTGAGAAAGTTTAATCCTCCCTTCTTCTCGATCTGGAATTGCACCCCGCAACATTTGGCACGCCAAGCATGGCACTGAGTAATAGCGACAGTTTAAAATTGTGTACTATTCCCTTGCAAAGCATTTGGAAGTAGATAAGAATCATTGTGTTTTAAATCATCAGTGCAAAGAATAGACTAGCAACATTACACATAGTTAAGGAGGCTAGCACTTCAGTCTAGTACAAAAGTTTCAGAATTGAGTTGGAATGCTCCCTGCAAAATCATGTGAAAATCTTTCTAAATGGCTTCCAGTTTGAATATGGTAATTTCAACGTTCTAACCGCCGTTCAACCCAGATTTATAGGGAATAAAAACCGGCTCCACTCTGGGGATGCACGCTAGACTGCAAGGCAGGGGTGGCGATGAAAAATAATGATAAAACAACAGCAAATCAACAAATAAATCCTTTTTTCTGAGGGCAGAAGGGGCAATTGCCCCCCCCCCTTGCTGAAGGCGTCCCTAGCACCTCTGATTAAGACTGATGCTTTGATGTGTTAATTGATAAGGCAATTGTTTTGCTTTTTCATGAAATATCCTAATAAGGGATGCTTGGTACATTTGTAAAGAAATCTCGTTTCCTTATAAATTTTGTATGATGCGAAAAGTGTTTGTATGTGAAATGTGAATTGCGATAACAAAGTTATGGGGAACTATTAATAACTGATTGGTTAGTGAATATATACACATGATATTCGATGTGACTTTTTTGTGAGAAATTCCTTATATATTTCAATCTAAATATTTCCAATAACTGTAAAATGTGAAGTGTCAAATGTCCCCTGACAACCTCAATTGGATAGTTGAATACGAGGCAGTAATGAAAACCCCCCATTTTGGAGAGAACGTGGTTGCACAAACTTGGAAGGTCTCCAATGAAATTAAAGGGTTTTATGTATTTCAGGCAGAAAATCCAAGCAAAATATGCATACGAAAGTGAAGAAATACTATAAAAGACCTGGATTAAGCTCGCTACAACTGAAAAATGTTACCGAGAGGATCAAGACGGTGGTTGAAGATGCAGTGAATGTTGAGATTGAGTCTGAATCATGTTTTTATGTCGAATGTGGAAATTTTGAACAGTTTGGCAAATATGAAAATGAACGATTGATGTGGATATTAACTGATAGTTTCAACGAAAAGAATTTGTCATTTGATCCCTGGATTTCAGTAGATGATGATATCACAACGGAATACTGTCTTATTGAAATTGGGCCTAGGCTCAATTTTTCAACTGCTTTTTCTACAAATGCAGTTTCTGTTTGCAAATCTATTGGCATTGATTCAATCAATAGAATAGAAATGTCTACTAGATATCTCATTAAACTGAAAGATGAAAATGACAAATTAATGCCCATCAGTGTTGATTGTAGACGGAAAATTGTTGAGGTCCTGCATGACAGAATGACCGAATGCGTGTATTTGAAACCTTTAAAAGATTTTCATGTAACCAAGAAACCAGATGATTGCTATGAAATAGACATAATTGGGAATGGAAAATTGGCATTAGAGGAAGCCAATAAAGTTTTGGGGTTGTCATTTAATGACTGGGACATTGATATGTATTATAACATATTTAAAGAAAGATTGCAAAGAAATCCAACAAGTGTAGAGTGTTTTGATCTTGCTCAGTCAAATAGTGAGCATTCTAGGCATTGGTTTTTCAAAGGGAAGATGATAATTGATGGTGAAACAATGCCAGAATCATTGATGAATATGGTAATGACAACACAAGAAACCACCAATCCAAACAGCCTCATAAAATTCTCTGATAACAGCAGGTAAAAATATAATTGAAAAGGAAAATTGAAAAAAGAAAATTGGAGAAGAAAATCACAAATTTTTGTGAAGATATCATTGTTTTATAGGAAGGGGGCAGGTAGGACTCTATCTTGCCCCCTTTTTGGTATGGCAGTAATTTCTATATGGATCAGTGTTATTGACTCACTTTAGCCTAAAGTGTAACTGCAACCCCTTTTGAAATATAAGCTCTGGTATTATATTCCATGTGAGTTGATGTTATGAACTCATGTTATCATGTTTATGAAAGATTTTTAATAATTTTTCTTCCCAGTGCACTACAAGGATATCAAGTAAAAGTATTAAGACCAATAAACACATCAGAAGCAAGTCATTTTGTTTTGGATGAAAGCAGAAAAAGACATTTTACATTGACTGCTGAAACACACAATTTTCCAACAGGTAGATCACCTTAATTGATTTCTTTTGCATGGCAAGGAGATGGATGGTATTTTGTTTTTGTATGTGAAATAAATAAACAGAATAGAACTGAAACAACCCAAATTTCCTTTAATAGAGCTGTGTTTGCCACGGTGAATGAATGAACACTTTAGAATTTCAATGTTTTGAACTTGCATGAGCACAACAAATGTCGGAAAACCCAAACCTTGATAAGCAAAGAAAGATCTTATTTTGCAATTAAATTTGCATGATTGGTTTGCATTGATCTCTAATGAGTGTTAGGCTAACCACATTTTATTGCTTCTGTTTGTTGTTATTATTTGTTGTTGTTGTTTGTTGTTGTTATTTGTTGTTAGCTGTCTCTATTGTTTGCTTCAAGGTGTAGCTCCATTTCCTGGTGCAACAACTGGAACAGGGGGTCGCATTAGAGACAATCATGCAACTGGTATTGGTGCACATGTAATTGCTGGTAGTGCTGGCTATTGTTTTGGCAATCTTCATATACCAGGTTCACTTTTATCATTATTAGATCATTATTAGCTTTTTATCTTTTTGTTTCTGCCATCTTCATTTATGTAGATCTGAATCATAAGACATTCTTGCTCTGCCAAAAGAGTGTTCTTTGCCAAGTTCCTGATGTTTCCCTTGGATTTCCATCCACAGGCTATGATTTGCCCTGGGAAAATGAAAGGTTTGAATACCCTAACAACTTTGCACAACCTCTTCAAATAGCAATAGATGCTAGCAATGGGGCATCAGATTATGGGAATAAGTTTGGAGAACCAGTGATTCTTGGTTTTGCAAGATCATTTGGAATGACATTAACAAACGGTGAAAGACGGGAATGGATAAAACCGATTATGTTTAGTGGTGGAATTGGTTGCATTGAGGATGAACATATTAAGAAATTAGAACCATCAAAAGGTATGTTCTTACAATAGTTTTTAAACAATGAAGGGATCTTTTCCAAACCTGAACTGTTATACTTGAATTTTGTAAGAAAACGTTTTGAACATTTTGGCTGTTATGTGTATGCACTTGTTATAAAGAAGATCAATAAGACAAGACCAAGTAACTGTAAAATATTTGCAAAAATAATGGCTGAATTTGTTTACTTTTTTACAAGGAATGGAAGTTGTTAAAGTTGGAGGACCAGTGTATCGTATTGGGGTTGGTGGAGGAGCCGCGTCATCTGTTGAGGTACAAGGTGACAATGCAGCAGAACTTGATTTTGGTGCTGTGCAGCGAGGGGATGCTGAAATGGAGCAAAAATTAAACAGGGTCATCAGAGCATGCATAGAAATGATTGATGATAATCCAATTTGTAGCATACATGATCAAGGTGCTGGTGGAAATGGTATGGTCTTTTTTTCATGTATTGATAAAGAACATCTTAATATACTTGGATGAATCATCCCATCAATTCAATCTTAGCATTTTGAAATAAAAAATTAGATGTAACCTGAACTAGCAAGTCTGTCACTTTTTTGAGCCTCATGCATTATTGAACCACTAAATAACCTATTGTTACATTACCTCTATCACAATAAAAACAAATTACCTCAGAATTTAAATGAATGTATCTTTTGGTTAAAAACAAATTGCATCCCATTTGTTTTATTGAGTTTGTAGAAACAAAAGGAAGCAACCTAATGAGATTGAAAGATTTGTGTTGCATACAATCAAAATTCTGCCATGTTAAGTGTTGCATTTTCATCTTGGCAGGAAATGTTTTGAAAGAGATCGTGGAGCCAGCTGGTGCAGTTATCAGATGTAAAGATTTCACATTAGGAGACCCAACAATTTCTACATTAGAATTATGGGGTGCAGAGTATCAAGAGAGTGATGCAATTTTGATTCGCAGTGAAAGCATTCCATTTTTAAAAAAGATTGGTGAAAGAGAAAAGGTTTCTGTGTCTTTTGTTGGAACAATTACAGGTATTGCAGAGGATGTAACATTCAAAATTTTTAACTTTGTAATTCTCATTTTTGATGGCAATAGCATTGCTTCTTATGCAGGAGATGAATATAGATACCTTTCCTTTGTCACCTAGAGGAAAATTCCAGCAATGAAGACGTTAATTTCAAATTATTCAAAAGAAAGTTGTAATATCCTTTTTGTTGATACAAAGTGCATTGATGGATAGTCCTTCTTGTGCTGCAACCACATTTAAGTAGATTGATTAGGAAACTACATCCATAGTTTCTCCGCCCTACCTGAAACGAATCTTCCTAACCTACTGACGTATGACATATTACGTGAATCAACAAGTCCCTGCTATACAAGTTCCCCATCCTCTGAATTTAAGATCAAAGGCAAAACGACACAAATCCACAAAACTTTAGTCAACATTTGTCTTCCGCTTGTGAAAACATTTTGGTAAGTTTATGAGACGGATCGGAAAAACCTGACACGCGCATCCATTGGGCAAAATTCCTTCTGCTTAGTTTTTTATCAATGTCGATGAATCAATTTATGAAGAAGATTAATTAATCAATTAGTTTTTATTATCTTAAATGTTCTTACTCAGGTTTTTTTGAAACCTGTGAAACGGTTGGGAGAACCACTGATTGCGGATTCCAATATATTAAACTATAAGAACTAAGCTTTGCATTCCGTAATTTAAGTTATCAATGTTATCAAGTTGATCTCTTGAGCGATGATTGATTCTCATCATTCGATTATCAGGTGATGGCCGAATTGTTTTGGATGATGCAAAGCCGGAAGAGGAAGGAACTAATGGATGTCATGAAGTTCCTTCTAAGAAGATCAAAAGACAATTTCCTGTGGATTTGCCATTGGATGTCGTTCTTGGAAAAATGCCTCAAAAGGTAACAACTAAGCTATAACATTGCATGTTCACAAGAGATACTTTTGATGGACTCTGTCCCTTGGGTGCAGGGGATCTTGTGCGCATGATCCTGTGATCGGAGACTTGAACAATGATAAAATTTGAGGACAGCATCCTAGGGTAGGGTTTTATCATATTTTGTATCGTTTTACGCTCACATAATTTGTGACTTTTAAAGAGAGTAGAACTAAAGGTTGAGACATTTCTATCCTGATTTAAAAAAAGTAAACATTAGATTGCCAGTAAATACTTTTCTATAACTGAATTCAATAATGTCCACATGTAAATAACGAGCGCTGTAACTCCCCTACTAATTTATTAAGATACCCAATTTTATCCCCTCCCTCCTCCATCTTTTTGACTCTTCTGTTCTTAATCTCTTCTTCTGAATTGCCACCATTTTACGAACACCCCAGAGTGCTCAACGAGGCCTTTTTCGTATTTGATAGACAATTTTTTGCTTTTAGACATTTGTTTTGGAAAGAATTCAACCATCTTTATCAAACCTTACACTTCCTTCAGAGCTGACTGTTTTTGGTGCTCTTGACAGAGTTTTGAGATTGCCAAGTGTTGCTAGTAAACGTTACCTTACTAACAAGGTGAGTCGTTTTTATTCAATTGTTTATTCAATGTTGTCGTCGTAGGTTGGAACACTGAGAACTTTCGTCATGTGACCCTTCAAATGTACTCTTGTGTTGTAGGGAGAAGCTACATCATTTGATCTGTCCTTTGCCATAAGTGATAAAATATCTGAAGAGAGACCCAAAAAAATGGGAGTTTTTATTAGAATGTCCTGAACCCTTTCAGTCCCAGTAATTTAAAAACCACAGAGTGACACTGAAACGTATACTCAGATTGCAGGGGGCTACAAGAATTGATAATGTAGAGAGAAAATCGAAAATGTTTAGAAGCAGGCGAATCCAGATATTGAAGGGATTAGTCTCCCTCTTCTAAGAAATATTCAAATGTTCCTGATGGTTGAAGAGTGAATCATTGTGCGAAGTAGTGTAAATGAAAAGGAAATGTGAATCAGAGCGGAAAATGACCTTAGATCACAATGAATCACCTAAATCAACTAAAATGAATCATGTTTGATTATGATTATGGATAAAAATTAGATATAGATTTAGAAATGTAGAAATTGTAAACAATGGAAATGAATCATATCTATTTTTTCTTTTGTTTAGGTTGATCGTTGCGTCACAGGATTAATTGCGCAACAGCAATGCGTTGGTCCTTTGCATACACCGGTTGCTGACGTAGCCGTAACCGCATTGACAATGTTTGATTCAGTTGGCGTGGCAACAGCCATTGGCGAACAACCAATCAAAGGCTTAATCGATCCTAAATGTGGGGCAAGAATGACAGTCGGTGAAGCACTTACTAATTTGGTTTTTGCCCAAATATCTGATTTGAAGGTCAATATTTCGTTTATTTTGCCTCTTTATAGGGTTGTTTTGTTTGATAGATATTTAACAAGCAAGATAAAAAGTAATCTTATAAAGGTCAACCATCAGAGATGTTACCAAAGATTTCCTACCTGTTTTTATAAACATGAAGCCATTGGGATATCATCTGCAACAGCAACTGCAAATAATGCCTCTATTTGTTCATCATGTTTTATGTAATTTATCCAACACCCTATATCTTTCTAGATAGAGACGATCAAATGGTTTATTATAAATATTGCGTTTAGCAAAATCGAATTCGTGCATTGGCTGATATGTATTTGAAATTTCTTTGATTATCTTTCCTGATATGTAATTGAAATAAAGCCAAATTTCAAATTTGCATTTTCTAACTCAAACTTATGTGTATGTTATTTCTTACTGTTCCTATTATTTCCCATTCTCATTTTATGAAGCAGTACTGTTATTATTCAATTATTCTGATCTTTTATTATTATCAATCACTCTTCCATTAAACAGGATGTAAAATGCAGTGGAAATTGGATGTGGGCTGCCAAATTGCCAGGCGAAGGCGCCATGTTGTACGACGCTTGCAAGGCATTATGTGAAACACTTGGCCGCTTGGGAATCGCAATTGATGGCGGGAAGGATTCCCTGAGCATGGCAGCCAGAGTTGGAAACGAGGTTGTAAAATGTCCCGGTGAATTGGTCCTCTCCGTTTATGTACCGTGTCCTGACATCACAAAAACAGTGACACCAGATTTGAAATGTGAAGATGAAAGTGTTTTGATTCATCTTCAACTCAGCAGTTCTACATTTAGGCTGGGTGGTAGCGCATTGGCACAAGTTTATGGTATGATTGGAAACGAGGCGCCTGATATGGATGATACCGAGGTCGGTTTATTTCATTATTTCGACAGAAATCCTTTTGATCATTTGTTTCAACTTTGATATTCCTATGATCGTTTTTTTCTCTAATTTTTCTGTTTATATGACAGTGTTTTTGTCTCCAGTTCCTTCCTATGTACGCCCTGTTCCCTTTCAATCATATCTTGAATTTCATTGGTTTGAGGTTAAATCTATCATTTCTTGCCATAGATGTTTAAAAATGGATTTGAAGCCACTCAGAGGCTAATCAAAGATGGTAGAATCAAGTCAGGGCACGACATCAGTGATGGTGGATTGATCACGTGTTTGCTTGAGATGGCATTTAGCGGAAATCGTGGAATGATCGTCAATTTGAATTCAGGTGAAAAAGCACCAGGCATCATGCCAATTTTATTTGCTGAAGAATTGGGATTGGTTGTTGAAGTAGCGAAATCGGATGCAAAGCTTGTCTTGCAAGAATATTCTAATTGCAATGTCGCAGCGAATGTTATAGGCCGACCTGATGGAGTCGGATCAGATGCATCGATTGTCGTATCCGTTGGTGACGTAGTTGTTTTGAATGAAAAGATGGTGGATTTGCGTGATATTTGGGAAGCGACGAGTTTCCAATTGGAACGACTCCAAGCAAATAAAAGTTGTGTTGAGGAAGAAGAGAGGAATTTGTCAGAGAGAAAAGCGCCGAAATATCATTTGAGTTTTGAGCCAAAGGGTGCAGTTAAAAAAGCTGCGTCTTTATTGGGTGGAAGAAGACACAAAGTGGCTGTGATTAGAGAAGAAGGCAGCAACGGAGATAGAGAAATGGCAGCTAGTCTCTTCATGGCCGGTTTTGAAGTCTGGGATGTTACGATGCAAGATATTTGTACTGGTAACATTGAATTAGATGGTTTTCGTGGAGTTATTTTTGTAGGAGGGTTCAGTTATGCTGATGTGCTTGGTTCTGCCAAAGGCTGGGGTGCAGTCACCCGCTTCAATGAAAAAGCGCGTAAGGAATTGGGACGATTTCGGACTAGAGGTGATACATTCAGTCTTGGTGTTTGCAATGGCTGTCAGTTGATGGGGCTTATTGGTTGGGTTGGAAATGACGATGAAGCATTTGGGGTAAAGGATAATGACGTAACAATCAGTGACGTAAAGGGCGATGATGGCAAAGTGAGTGACGTCACAGGTGATCAATTGGAACAAGGTGTTTGTTTTACTCATAATGATTCTGGTCGATTCGAATGCCGTTTTGCGACTGTCAAAATCGAAAAGAGTCCTTCGTTAATGTTTAAAGATATGGAAGGTTCTACACTTGGTATCTGGATTGCTCACGGCGAAGGAAAAGTGGCTTTCAAATCAGAAAAAATCAGAAGAAAAATCGAAGAGATCGGCCTTGTTTCAATGCGATATGTAGATGATGCTGGTAATGTGACCATGAGATATCCAATGAATCCAAATGGTTCACCTGGAGGTATTGCTGCAATGTGTTCAGCTGATGGCAGGCATTTAGCAATGATGCCACATCCTGAAAGGTGTTCTGTTCCTTGGCAGTGGCCTTGGATGCCACAGAGCTGGCAGTTCTATGACTCATCACCCTGGCTTCAAATGTTTCATAATGCCTATGAATGGTGCGATGGAATCTCTGAACAGAGCCAATAACTTAACAAACCTTTAACGAAATACATGAACCAAAAGTCTTCGTACCAGTGCTCAATTGTTTTGCTAATATTTTTAGTGTTTTAGATTTTTCTAGAAAGGTCTATTGATATTTTATTTATATTTGCTGCATGAAGGGACAATCAAATGCCATACATGACCTAAAATTACTGTTTAATTACACCACAATTTACTTACTTGGTATTTTATTCCTTGTTTTAATTAGGGTAAAAAGTGTTTTCATTTTCATTTGTGGGAAAAGTGTGTTTTGATATATTTATTCCATATCACTCCAAGTGTTTTTGATAAAATCTGATCAAAATGAAAAAATTTAAGTTGTTTTCATTTCCAGCAACATTTCTCATTACACCCAACTTTTACTCTTTCTTTAATTCAAGTTAGGAAACATTTTCTTAACGCGTCCAACAAATTTCTTCATCTTTCCGACGAACGAAAAAACAAACTTTTTATTACGTCAAAATGCAGATTGCAACTTTATAGTTACGCCTGTTTATTGATCATATGTGATTTTAACCACAATTTTGACACAGGTCCTTTACAGAGCCATCTTTGTTTACAGCTTTTGCAGTCGTCAACCATAATTTTGAATTTTTTGGGTCTTTGAAACATAAATTTGGTCGTTGTTTGACAATTTTAACCCCAATTTAAGAAAAAGTGTGCATAGCACTGAATCCCTGCTGTATCTTATCCGAATCATTCATGCTCATCCTTGCACTTTCAAATTTTCAAACTTTCACATTAATTTCAGCAATGAAGTGTCCTTTTTGTCAAGTTTCGGTGTGACAGAGATTACTTATGACCAAATGCATGATGGATGCTTTCATTGCCACGTCGCGTCCATGCCCAGCAGTCTGGTAACTAGTATAAGCTTGGCCTTTGCTTTGAGAAGGGATAGTAGGAGAATAAACTGGATGAGAATAAAGCTGATCTTCTTGTTATTTTAGTTGTGTTTTGATACAAAATGAAATCGTGACAGTAGAATTGGATCCGTAAGATTAGTTTTTGCAGGATGTCTTATCAGTTTGGTGGTCAGCAAGGAAGACATAACTTCCAAATTCCGACAGCGCTTGGTACGAATCCTAGGCCAGGAATTTCACAGCAACCAGGTTTGTATAAAATGCTATTGTTGCAACGATTTATCATTACAAAGAGACAAAGATATATCAATTCATACATATGATTTTGCCTAATATTTGTCCAAGTAACTATCGGTTTTGAGGCAAGTAAAAGCATCAGATGCCTGTCTATTACGTTAACCTTGGTTTGGGATTTTTGAAATTGATGACAGATGGGGATGCGGGAAAGCCCTCTGGAATTGCTTCAGGGGTTACATTTAGATTCTGCGATTTTATTTTATTACTCAATGGATACCTAACAAAAGACAGGAGATTGATCGGGTACGCTTAGATATACACGAGGAGAAACTTGTTTGATTTGTGAGAGAGTGCAAAGGACGAGATTTACCAAAGTTCATTTTTGAAGAAATAGAGTTCAGATTGGCTGGTAATTTTTTGTAACATAATCTGCTCAACAATTTCAGCTGCTCTATGATAATCATAACTGAATAAAAGATTAAAAAAATCAGCCAATTTTTAGTTTTTGCAAATGTTCAGTGGGGTTAGCTATGTCTTTGCTAGCTCAAAAAGTCTTGAATTTTGCACACCAAACTTTGTAGAATTAATTGTGTGTTCTATAGTAATTAAATTATCCACTTTAAATATGCCAAACTGGAATGATTCTAACTAGTTATTAGGCATGTAAATTATGAAATTCATCAATTTAATGATTCTTATTAGTTAATAGATCAACCTGTAAATAGAAAATTGAATTTGAAGACATCAGTTTTAATAATTTTAAGAGGATATTTACCCTGTAAGAGGGTAGGTCAAATTAAATACAAAATATATGATATAAAAGCTTCTCAAATTCATCTGATGCATGCATTTAACACAATAGGTAATGATATGATCTGTATTTTAGGGACATCACCGATGTTAAATGGGCCAAACACTGCTTCTAATGCAGGACCCAAAATGCCAGCTGCAAATGGACAGTTGAACAGATATCCGCCTCAACCACAACCCAATATGCCACCATATTCAGTGGGTTCATATCCCTTGCCACAGCAACCACCTCAGCAATCTAAACAACCACAACCACATCAACCTGGTATGCCAAATGCCCTAAACCAACCTTTGCAAAGACCACCTATTTCTAGCAATGGAGAGGAGAGCTATTTTGATGAAGAAACTGGTAAATGGACAATGTCTGGTCCATCTGCCCAAGGACAATTTTCAAAAATGCAGAGTCAAGGTCCACCACCCAAAGGTAAATTGTTTTTATTGAATTTGATCCCAAACCAAGTTTTGAATTTTTTCGGAAGCTTAAAATAAGCTAAAAAAGAAAAACATCTTTAAAAATGCTTTTTATAAAATGTTATTTTTGATGGTTGCATACTCCCTTGTTCTTATAATTGGTTAAAATTTATTATAATTGAATAAATTTAAAAAAGATTATCATATCCATATGAGAAAAGAGCCTGAAAAAAGAAGTATGCAACTCATCACAAAATTATGATTATAATGATCATGAACAGATTGATGATCGCAAAATGCTAACAGCTATTTAGAACCGCTTGCTGGAGTGGAGCAGAACCTGAGTGGACAGAAATTGTTAAATTAGCCTTTGCATAACAAGAACCATCATCACTCACATTCCCTAGTGGCCAGTAGTCCGGGTTTTTGATTGCACCAGTGGGCCTAAAAATCACAGGAAATGTACGTCATGGATCACTGTGAAGGAGCTTGTGCATTTGACGTCACATGCGACTGCGAAGGAGCACGTGACCTTCCGCTTTGCTTCAAAAAAATTGGCTTAAAAAATTGGCAGAAAATTTTTTGAAAAAATGCTCTTGAACTTATGCAGGGCTTCAAAAAGAAGGGGCAAACAGGAAGCCCCATGCTCTAGCGCAGGTTCAAGAGCATTGATGTACGCAAAATGCTAACAGCTGTTTAGAACCAAAAGACAGGTTATCTAATGAGGTGCAACATTTAATCCCATTTAATTATTGGTATGATGATGCTTATGGTTATACCCCTAACCAAAAGTTTGTATAACTGAATAGGTGGTTACATCACCAATATGAATCCCATTGAATTCAACCTAGCAATGTTATATCATTGTTATTTTAGATGATCAATCATTGCAAGATAATCACATTCACCCAGGAATGGCTAGCCACAGAAGGCATTATCCTAAAGCTGTGAGTTTCTTACCGAACCAAAGTTATATTCCTTGCCCTTTGTAATTGAATGAGTAGCATTTTGAATATTCATCACACAATCTGTTGGTTGATGATAATCCTTAGCCAACCTGACTGTTAGCAGATGCCAGATGACCAAAAGTTCAAATTTTGTTTTTGTTATGCTTCCAGTGTCTCCATTATATTCTTAAATTTTGAATTTCAATTTGCTACCTTAAAAGTTCAAATACAATTCTCTTATTCAGATTAAATTTTTTTATCTTAAAAACAGGCATCACCAACGAAGACCCCACAACAGCCAATGCCTCCACCACCAACAGGACCTTCTTTATCAAATAGACCTGTACCCAACCAAAATATGCAATATGGACTACAGTCACCATCTCCAATGAGACAGCCAATGAGCCAATCATCTACAGGAACATCAATGTCATCTGCAGCCGGACCAATGCCACCACAACAACCTATGGCTGGTGGCATGGTATGTAATTTCATTCTATCTTGCTCATTGTTTTCAATTTGATTCATAAAATGCAAAACTTTCTAATTGGTATATGTAATGTGAGAAATTGATATAGATGCATTTCATATGCAGGAAAATGAGTAAACCTTATTTGTAACATTATGCTTTTGACAAATCCATGTAAAAACAGATGTTGATGTTGAACAATTGCATTTTGAATTAACCATGGAAAAGGCCTGATTCCCTGACAATATGATTTTCATAATTCAACAACCAACCTCTACATGACTGTTTGAGTCTATGATCAATTAAGATTATTTCCATGGTTTGAATACTGACTAATTTATATGAAAACAACCTATTGTAACATAGCGTAATTTAATGTAAGTCAATGTAATTTATCAGAAGAAATCAAGAAATTTGTTTCTTCCAACAAAATATGATGAATTAAGATGAAATAACATTAAACAGTTTTAATGTATAATAAAAGTAGTGGACCCTGAATAGTGATGAAATATGTTGAAATAAAACACACATCAGTCTTGAGTGTAAAAAGAACTGCAGGGAGAGATTGTAAATTTGCATGGATTAACAAAGTGCTTCTATCTTAATAGATGTCTTTCATGCTACATAGAAATGTTAAAAATATCCAAGTTTCATTATTCAGGAAAGAAGCTTTCAATTATCTTGTTGAAGTGTAATTAGTATGATTATATTATAATTATAATTAGATAATTATTATTTATAATTAGATTATAAATTTCTACACTTAAAGGGCTCAAATACAATCCAACATATCAATTTTAAGTGAGAAATGCATTTAATTGAGATGTGGAAACCCTTTTTATTTGTATTTCCAGCCAGGGATGCCTCAACTTGCTAATTCATTTGGTAGACTTTCAGTTGAGGTTTGTTCAGTGTTATTACATTTTCAAAAAGAATTTCATTGCATGCATTACATCATAGGATAAACATGGCACTGCTCTTGTGAAATGCTACCATTTGTATCAGCAGCAGCTGCGCTATTATTTGAAATGTTGCATTACGAACATTGATAAATTAATTGTGTTACGAAGAGTGTTATTATGCCTGGCCACTGCAAAATAAGAATAGAAAATGATGAAGATTTTAGATCTATGTAAAGGCACAATAAATTTTAACTGTTCAAAAAGTTGAAAAAGGCAGAAATTTTTGACAAATTTTTAGTGACGGGTCTCCATTCCAAATAAATTGACTATTAATTTTATTTGTTATAGCAGTCAAGCCTAAATCCAATCGATTTATTGGAAAGAAGAGTAATTGTACCACCCCTTCCAATTGAACCACCTCAACCATTGTTAAGTGAGGTACAACAAACATCTTTTTTTATTTAATGGATATTAGACATTTAGAAGTAAAATATGATTGCTTCAAGCTATTACTTTAGTTTTTACCGTCTAGAGAACTGCTGTTTTGATTGATTTCTTTGTAGTTAGCTATTTGGAGTGTAATGTTCTATCATTCTGTTGATATATACTTCAAAAGTCATTCATTTTAAAACATTTGGATTGGTTTCTCCCAAACTGTGGTTATACTTGTTTTAGAGCAGATTTTTTATTGTTTTGTTATGATATCAACTTTTATATGAATCTTTGAAACATACACATGACATCGAAAATGTTTGAATTGACAATTCAGTTATATTCTTGTTTGACTTCATTTTTTGTTGATTTTCAGGAAATGAAAAGGAAATCGCCAGATCCAAAGTAATTATTTTTAATTTTTGTACTTTCCTCAAAATGAGTAATCTAATGAGACAGACTATTCAACAAATTGGTAGTTATTTATATAGTTAATTAAACATTCTAAACACCCTAAAAGATGATGCTACTAGAAGCTAAAGCCCAATAATTAACTTGTGCACCACTTAGAAGGGTTAGTCAGGATATAATGCTTGATTAGTCCATCTTGATCACATTATTCTCGAAGATGCAAACGAATAAATGATTTGGCATTGTGTTTTGGAAAAACTTCACTTGACTACAATGATGCTATTTAACCCCAACTATACCAGTAATCTTTTGTTAAAAACCCAAACATGACATTAATGTTCCTTGATTTTGAAAATCCATTTTCGTTTTTAATGTAATGAAGCTTTCTGTTATTTTTTCAGAGTATTTCGATCTACATTGAATGCAATTCCCGAATCATCATCGCTTTTAAATAAATCTCGTCTTCCTTTTGGAATTTATATTCAACCATTTAGAGATATTCCAGTAAGACTTTGCTACATCACTTAGCATTTCAAAAACGTCTTGTTTGTCTCTTGTGTTAAGGATGTCATTTAAATAAACTATTACTCTCTACATGTTAAAATATTTCTCTTTATTAGATGATCAAAAGGAAAGTTACATTATGATTTGAAGCTCGAATGTACTATATACGATGTGAAGAACTTGTTTTTATTTGATTTTAGAATATCCCCGTGATTACCTCTTCTGTAATAACAAGATGCAAATCATGTCGGACATATTTAAATCCATTTGTCAATATTGTTGATCAAAGGCGATGGCAATGTAATATTTGCATGAGAATTAACGATAGTAAGTCTTTTATTACGATTCTTTCAAATTCATGTTATGTTTTACCCCCTTTTTATATTTGCTGCTTCTCTTTGATGAATACATCATTGATTCCCCAACTCTTTTCCTCTCCCTTTTCCCTTCACATCTTTATTTCAGCATGCATTATATTCTTTATAGTCCTAGCAATTCTTTAAAACCTTCTTTCTCCAAAAGTTTTCCCTCTATTTATTGTTATTTTCTGGTAGATCGCATCCATTTGCAATTATATGGACATTAATTTGTTTATTTTTACGTATTAATTTACATCTATTAACCCTAAAACGTTGTGAAAGTTTCTTGTATCACCTTTTTATAACTTTCGTTTATTGAAATTGAGACTTAGAAATTGGAAATTTATTTCATTCATATTTTAGTTCCACCTGATTTATCATATGATCCCATAACTAAAGCATTTGTTGACCCAAGAAAACGGCCTGAATTGAATTATGCCTCATTTGAATTCGTTGCACCTTCAGAGTACATGGTAAGGCTTTTTTCTACTCAATTTCCAGTAACCAATTCATACTTTCCTATAACATTCAACTAATTTTATAGAGCAAAATAATGTTCCATCATATTTATTAGTCTTGTTTTGGTTTTTTTCTTGTGAACATCACACGCAAGATTGTCGTAAAATTGTCGTAAGATTGTCGTAAAATTGTCGTAAGATGATCGGATGCGCCAGACTTCTTTACGCTGGCAAGAAGTTGTTCCAAAATGCCACCAAACTGTATTTGATATTTTTCCCAGGGTCCGATAATCTAATTAATCATAAATTTATTCTTTTAACAGCTAAGACCACCACAACCTTCGGTTTTCATGTTTGCATTCGATGTATCATTTAATGCCATCGGAACAGGTAAATCAAATATCCTCGTATTCATAAATTTCTCAAATTCATGAATACTTCTACTACATTGAAGCTCTTTGCAAGGTATTTGTTGGGTACAAGAGCTGGATAAAGCTGTCCCTGTTTTTGATAGTCTTGAAAATGGTATACAGTCAATCGATAAATTCACTTACCAAAGTATATCTCTTTGCCATATTTACTAAACAGTGTAATTTTTTGTTGATTTCATTCATTGATTAAAACGTTGTTGCCTTTGCTAAAGCTTAAATCATTCAAAAAACCTCTTGCAAAAAATCTCCAAAAACCAGATTTTATCCTCCTAGTCCATTAGATCTAAAAATACTGTCACCGATTGAATGAGCAAACTCCTCGAATAATTTAAAAAGCAGCACAAAAATAGCCCTCTTTCTCTCAACTTTTAATGGTCAGTTTCATTGGAAATATCATGATTTTTTGTTATTGTTTACCGTTAAATGTTTTTTAGGTTACCTCGCGCAAGCATGTCGAATTCTGAAGGAAAATATTGATAATTTACCTGGAGATTCAAGAACTTTAATTGGATTTATAACATTTAATAGTTCTATACATTTTTATAGCTTAAAGGTAAGTTTTTATAATTATCAATTTCATTGAAATCAAATCATTTGAAGCAGAAAATGGTTGAACACAGCATAACATGGTAGTGATCCAGTTCTAAAAAATAAGAAATAAAAAATGGTCGATTAATAACCCATTGATGTATTTTCTGACATTAACAGTTTTACTCCTAAATTTGAACAAGATGATTAAGTTTTATGAGGTCCTTCATCACAATAACTTTGCATCTAACTATATTTATTTTTGTACTTTTAGTAATTTCTTTAATTTTTTTATTTGTGTTGGTTTAAATATTGTCTGTTTTTGCCTTCTTGGGACAATCAGGTTTGCTTCGTACATACTATACTTGTATTCTACAAATAAACTCAACAATTAATTGGTCGATTGATTGATTGATCGGTTGATTGATTGATTGATTGATTGATTGATCGATTGATGGGTTGTTGGGTTGATTGATTGATTTGTTTATTGATTGATTGAGTGGTTAATTGATTGGTGATTGATTGACTGATTGATTGATTATTGTCAAATCTGGTGCTCTGTTTTGGATTGATTACTGCAAAGTCCATGAGTTTCATGCTTTCATGCAAGTTTTTATTCTCTAGGGAAGCCAAACCCAACCGCAAATGTTTATAATGTCTGATGTTGATGGTAAGTTACTTTTGTATAAACTATTTTAATTACTTTGTCATCATGGAGGATTTCTTATTTGCTAAGATGAAGTTCCCTGCATGACAAATGTCGTTTCTGATATGAACGCCGTCTGTCATCATTATGCTAAAGTGTGTTGTTTCAAAAAACCCTCTATACCCAAATCTTCACACTTGCGATTATATTTTGGTGGCAATTCATTACTTTTTACAATCGAGCAACCATCATTTTGTTTCTTTTTTCCTTTCCATACAGTCAGCATATTTTCACATCTATATATCGTTACCTATTTTACCATGCATATTTCTTTGCAAATAGATTTTTTCATACCTTCACCTGATGGGCTTCTTGTTAACCTCAAAGAGAACAAAGAGGTATTTACATTTCTTCACTAACCTTGACATAACAGAATCTTAATGATATGTAATGAAAATACAAATGCTTCGTTATCACATTAATATACTTGCTATCTTTCTGATGTATAATCGTGTGATTTATTCATTTAAGTTCGACACTCTCTTTAATTCAAAGACACTTGAGTCACATAATCATTGCTTGGTTTCTTTGCAGATCTTTAACAAAATCCATTTTTAATTGGCCTTTTTCTCATAATGTCTTTCATCTACTGACATCATCTAAGAAGCATTTTAGAACCAAAAAACAAGCATGTCAGCCTTGACATTTAGTTAATCTTTTCTTAAAGTGTCATTTATCCAATTTGTCCATCCGTTAAGATTCAAAAGCAATTATTGATCATTATTGTAAGTAACTTTATAACAGTATAAAAATATGTAGATGATAATATAATCAGATATATGAATGATTGATTAATATCGTGTTTTTTAGATGATATTGCAGTTCTTAGATTCGCTTCCTCAAACATTTGCTGACACAGCTGATGTTCAATGTGCAACTGGTACAGCAATGCAAGTTGCTCATAAATTGACTGTAAGGCAAATTTTATCAGTATTTTCTATCAATATAATTGTTCTGCTCAAATCTTTATATTTTATTTTGATTTAATGCTCTTCAGCCTGTGCTTTGCGCAAACGGATGGTACTGTCTACGTTAAAGTGACCTGTTGCCAGAATTACTGTGCTTATATTGCATTGTGATTCTAGGTCGTAAAAGGCTGAGTGTGATCCACACTATTAAGTGCACGTGACGAAAGGAACTTCATTTTACATTGAAGAAAATGTGCAGTTATATTATCTTATATCTAACAAGTAGTCTGGTCACATAACTTCATGTATAACCCAACTGATCACTGCGTGATTGCATATTACGGGGGTGCAACCACAGACGATGCTGTTGACCATGGACCTGGTGCCCATTTATACTCCCAGGTGGAGAGAGGTACAATGGTTATTGGCCCTTTTTTTATATCTGTGAACAAACTGTAGACAAATATATTTATGTACGAAATTATATTTGAAGTGTATATTGTTTTATGAAAATGAAGCTACCATTCTTTTCAACTTTTAGGCATCAACTGGTGGCCGCATAACAGTATTTCAAACTTGTTTACCTTCAATTGGACCTGGAAAATTGGGGCGAAGAGAATTATCAAATATGTCCGGCAACAGCAAAGTAATAATTTAATATTTTTTCATGTTGTTCGTTTAATACCATTTTATTGAAGTGTCTGACAGCAAATAGAAAGAGTGGTGGCAAAAGGCTAGAGGCAAATGACTGAAAAACTCTCCTCCCTACAATTGGCATAGCTGTAAAAGGCGGTTTCTTTATAAACTTGGGCTGCTCCTTAAGAGTTCTGCGATTTAAGCAATAAAGAACTGCTTCATTGGAGTGGTCCACGATAAACAATTTTGATTATTTGCTGCACTAATCATGTGAATCAATTGCTGCAGACAAACGATAAATGCAAGTCGCTTTCAGTTAGTTGACTGATCATTGAAACTACAACTGCTATGCAAAGGCTTTCTTACTGCTAAAAGTCAAGTCAACACCCTATCTAATTATATAAGCAAAGCTGCATTTAAATTGTATCTGTTTTCTATAGGATTCACAAAAGATGTCACCAGTTACAGATTTTTACAAAACTCTCGCTCTTGACTGTGCCGGTGATCAGGTGGCCATAGATTTATTCATTTTAACCGGCCAATACGTTGATTTAGCATCTCTTTGTAAGTATTTGTATCAATATATTTTATTCCTCCTGCTAATATCCTTTTATGTTTTTATTCCCTCTTGTTATCAATATTGCAAAGCTTAAATTCCTTTTAATTGTTTTTCTTAATTCAAATTCCTGCTTATCTCACATGAGTCACACTCATTTATGTGCAAGCAGTACCTTAGACGCTTATGATTTACTGAATTCCATGTAGGTAAGAAAGAAGGCTTTTGATATGTTGATGCTGTATGCTTTGCATAAGTGGCATTGCTAGTGTACATCTTTCAGTGTCAATAAATAAACACCGAAAAACAAAACCCACTTGAATAGTTTAACTTATTATAAAGGGTACTTTCTTTATTTATCATCGTATAATCCCGATATATAACAGTGGCAAGGCTAATGTCCTGAAGAAGACGGAAAAGCTATTAAGAAGAAGAATCCCGATATATCGGATATCATTAGAGTTAAATGTAGCATAGAGGTTTTCATTCAAAATGTCTTTTAAACGATTTTATGTCGGCATTATCTGAATTCGAATATTTTTTATGTTTCAGCTTGTGCTTCAAAATATTCTAGTGGATGTGTTCATTATTTCCCAGAATTCCATGCTTCCAAAAATCCAGTTTCATTGGAAAAGTTTGAGAACGACTTCCGGTAATTTTGTTATTTAATGTTTTATTTCGATTTGATGGTAATAATTGAGATTATAAACGCATGAAATAAGAAGACATAAGAAAAAAACAATTGTTTCAAATCTCTGAATCATGTAATTATATATTAATATGGCAAGACTATTGTAATTGAATTCGACATAGAGAAAATAGTGTTGGTTTTTATTGTTCACAAACGATTTGCAAAAATGTCACAGTTTAAGAGATGTGTACAGGGAGACCCATAAATGTTTTATTCATTGCAACTTATCATCTTTTTTATATAGTGTTTTGTGTGGGTCTTGAAAAAGGCCCAGTTACTAACTAAGCCTGTTTAATAGTCACCCTCTTGTCATCTTAATTTTTGTCATCTTTTTAGGCATTACATTACTAGAAGAATTGGATTTGAAGCAGTTATGCGAACTAGATGCTCTAAAGGTATTTGTGTGTTATTGTAGATAGTTCTGGTAAATCCAACTCGATTTCTATTCACCTTGAGAAAACCGCTATTACTATTATTAGATTTCAGCATTTAGGTTGATATGGTAATGTGAAATGCTGATTGGATGAATGAGAAAAGTGTGGAATTAACAAATGATGGAGGGGGAACAATGTAATCAATTATTGTTGCTAATGTTTTATTTCAGCATAACTTGCGTTTTCACAGATAATATCTGTTCTTTTTTGCATTTTGTCTGGACCATTCTTTGATTTAATATAAGTTTAACTGATAACATTAACAAGCTTTTCATCATAACTTTCCCATTTGTAACAATGACTTTTCCCAATTTTTGCAGGCGTCAACATCCACACATTTCATGGAAACTTTTTTGTTCGTTCCACTGATCTTCTGTCATTACCAAATGTCAATCCGGATCATAGTTTTTCAATGCAGATTGAAATCGAAGATAATCTTAATGATCATAAATATGTTTGCTTCCAAGCTGCACTTTTGTATACAACTTCAAGAGGTAATTTTGCACATCTTCTTAGCTTTATTTCTACTTCTACTTTCTACTACTTCTCATTTTCTACCGCATCAATTGATGTGAAGCCAGTTGTGCACTTCTGTTCAAATAAAAATAATAATAATAATAACATATTCATACAGGCTATGTAGTCTGACTGTTTAACACTTGTAGAATATCATTTGAAACAATTTTGATATCAAGTTTCTATTAAACAATTATTTTGCTGATTGAACATTCTCTGAGCCCATTTCAACATTTTGCTGTTAAGAAGTGAAGGTATAAATATTCTGATGAAGTTCAAAGATATGATGTCATTTATAATTTGATTACAGGAGAACGAAGAATTCGAGTTCACACATTAGCTGTTCCAGTAACAAATAAACTTAGTGATGTTTTTGCGTATGCTGATCAACAAGCAGTTATATCATTGCTCAGTAAAATGGGTATGCCATTTTGTTTTTAAAATATTTGTCGTAAAAATAATGATAATAAAATATATCTATGCAGGATAACTTGGTCAACTAAAACGTTATTTTTTAACAAGGTCCTGACAATTTTATACACATTTAGTCCTGTTAACTTTTATATTTGCTACATATTTATGTTAACTATATATTTATACATTTTTGCTATTAGTTTTATGTACGTATTTCACGTGCAGTCCTTCGTCCTGTCGAGCTAAAGCTCAAAAAGTTTTACATTTGAAGAATGATGAAAATGCTAAACGTTTTTTTTCAAATTCGTAAACTTGAATTATTGAATTATTTTACAGCTGTAGATCGATGCCTTTCATCTTCACTTGGAGATGCTAGAGAGGTATGCAACGGATAATTTTATTCATTTGATTGAAATTATGTTAAATGTTGTTATTTTTGTTCTATGTAATTATTCAATTCACGAGAACTCTAATCCTCCTACTTTCGATGGTGCAACGCTGAAACACTGGTTGTACTACTCCTTAGACTGTCAATTGAAAACTTCGTCCAGAGCAATAACAATTGTGAACTGTGATTCATTTTGTGAGAAAGAAACAAATTTCAGATTTGTATAAAAATCAACGATGTGGGAAGCTTCAAAACTGCGAGCTTGCCTGTTTTTATTTCTGTTTTTATCAGACGCAAGGAACGATGGTTTCCCTTGATGATGAAGAAAATATCAGCCTTTGATTTTAAATTTAAAATATGGATTCAATTGTTGGTTTTCATATACGTTTATCATTTATGGTTTGAATCTAAATTTTAGGCCTTGATGAATGCATGTCAAGACTGCTTAAAAGTTTACCGATCAGAATTATCAGGACAACGTGGAACAACGAATATTCTTGCTCCTTCAAGTTTAAAACTTTTGCCACTTTATATCTTGGCTCTTCTGAAATACGTAAGTACCTCATGTTTCTACAGCACATTTCTAAAATCCATAAATTGTAAAATGTTCAAAATGATTGACGACAAACCCTCATATTTGTGTAATCACATATGAATGAATATAAAAGGCAAGTAATATGCTCATGCTATTATAGTCAAATTGAGAAGATGGCTGCGTGTAGCATTATGGTGTGTACATGAAATATAACAATTGAATATTTCTTAAGAGTAAACATCATACCGGATTGTGAAAGTGCAGTTTTAAAAGATATAAACAATGGATATCGAAAATTGCTTGTTTTAAGGGGCGTTGCATCTAATTGGCTACTTGTTTAAACGTAAATTAACCTTTTGGTTGAAGAGTGTAAAAGACAAAGCGATTACCATTTGTTGCCTTAAAGCTCATCATAACAGATAACCGATCTATGTACTTGATTTGCATTGATTTACATTGATAGACATGTTATCAATGGGTTGGTCACTGAGTGACTGAATGTGTTTTGAAAATGTCATGTTTCTTTTCTCCTGCCCTTTAAATATAATCAGTTCAGTTTTCATGTTTTAAATTCCCTACATACAATTTGTCATTACGAAGCTGATTCAATCAATTTACTACATTAAAATACAATAACAACGTAACTGAAAAAATTAATACGATTGAAATACAAAACATGTAGACAACGAAAAATTGTATTTAGTGAATACCTTAAAGAGGAGTTCTCTCAGCAGTTAGACTAATCGAAGAGAGAACACCCCCTGTTTATTAAGTTCTTGTTTTAATTTGATTCCTTAATTATATTCCTCTGGGGAATTTTGTTAGGATGTTCCTTTCAATATTCGCAATACACAACCTTGCAACAGTTTTAATATTTTCAGGATGGATTAAGACTTGGAAGCGGTGTCTCATTAGATTCGAGGGTCAATTCATTGTTACTACTGAAAACATTGCCGCTTGATGATCTAATGGTGTTTGTGTACCCAAGAATGTTTTCACTTACTGATCTTTTTGTGGATGTAAGTATACATGTTAACAGTACAACATGATACCATATGATGTAGTTTATACAATATGTTATATACAGTATAGTATGGGTACAAGCTTCTTCAAATAACATTGAATCAATTAAACAAATTATTGCTACAATTGAAGATAACAATTTATCACCAGCTGCAAAACATTTAGCATGCTTTTAAGTCTTTCGCATTATCCGTAACATTGAACATTGATATTGGCAATGAAACCATTAATGGGTGGCGAGGGGCATGATTGTCAACTTATTGTTTTATGGTAATACCGCCAGAAATGATTAGGATAATCCCAACTCATTTGATTCTGACCATGGTCCCTCACACCACAGATACCAGTGTAGAAGCCATTAAATCTTGTCATGTTGTTGCTGTAGCAATAATGATGGCGAATAATCTTTGTATTCCTTTCATGAAAAGCCTCCAAGATATTATTTTGTTTTCTTTTTCCAGTCTGATAAATCTGCTAATAATCCTGCCATCATAAATTGCTCTGGTGCAAGGCTAAATCGCCAAGGAATATTTGTGATGGATTGTGGAAAGGTTTGTTACCTTAACTGAAATTACGTCATATCAGTATTCAACAATTTTTGTAATTTCAACTGTGCTTCAAGACAATGTCCAGAAGTGTGTGGATCTTTCTTAGAAGGTTTAACGTGGATGCGTGCCCCCATAATAACCAAATGAACATACAACTACTGGCATTTTAATTGTGTTCTTCATGCAATCTTTCTCAACAATTAACCATAATTCAACTAAAAATATTCCAACAAATATCAAGGCCATCAAGAACTGTCAATTCTCTGTGAATAAACTACTTGATCTCTGCACATTGCTTGCTTTTTTACATCCGTCGAGTATAGACCACCGAAATCATGAACACAATTGGATGCATGTTTCTCTTCAATTTTTACATGACACAGCGGTTTCCCAAACACTAAATGCGCTTGATTACGTCAATCGCCTTCCTTGTGACATAAAGGCCACACAGCTGCGCAGCTACGATAAATACTTAAGAAGAAGGTGTCCAGGTATCTTGCAGAACCACGTTTCACATGTATAGAGGTGAATGCAAAGTTAATGAAAACAGTATATATCAACCTTGAACGCTATAGTATAATGGGGGAGGGGGGGGGGTTAGACCTACTACCTATTTACCAGGTTGATACTTATCCCACACCAATCTGTCGTGGAGTTTATGACACTTTTTGACAGTTATTGTATTTTGAATCAACTCGTGATATCACAGATTGCATATTGTACCTGCCTCGCTTGTTGATCTAATCTGTTGCATTTTCAGGCCATTTTTTTGTTCATTGGCAAAAACATCCAAGTAGATTTGATTCAAAATATCTTCAATTACAACAGTTTTCAAGATTTACCAGATACAATGGTATAATTGCATTAAATTTATTTTACTCTTGTGCTTTTAATTCTTTGCAGTATTTTCCCTTTAACCATACAAAGGGGTTTCAATCAATCGAATATTTTTTATTATCATTAGGTTTTTCAATCGCAGTTTTAGGCTTCTTTATAGTTCCATATTTCTTGAAAAGTGATGAAAACGTGGTCTTCATTGACATTTTAAATGCTGAAGTGCCGCTGTCAAATGGGTCTGCCTTGATTATATCATAGGTAATGCCATCAACAAGTGCTAGAGGTATTCAATCACCAGCTGTAGGACCACTTTGTAAAATCTTCATCATGACATGAAGGGATCTTTTTAGCTATTTTTAGGAATATTATCCACCTTCTTATGAATCATTTTTTTCTTAATTTCAGATAAAAATCCCAGAATTAGATAATCTCATGTCAATCGAAACTCGAACATTTTTGGACAGAATTAGGAAAGAAAGATGCTACCATCCAGTTACTATGGTGTTCAGGTATTTCGACGTTAAAATGCTCACATATTAAAGCTTATTTCTTTTGCATTTGCAATATCGCATGTTATCATACATTTATGAAATACAATCTTTATTGCTCTATATTTCACTTGTTGTCCCAAAACTTGTTCTTATCATTGTTTTGGTCTATGTTGGATTTTTCCATTCAAATGCTCTTTCTTTTGTCTCACCCTTCAAAGTGGTCCTTATTATTAAATTGAGTTGTTTTGATGATTCTTTGTCTTCATGAGTTGACTTCATTCTGTTTTAAAGGGAAGACAGTAGATCGCGAATGCAATTCATAAATCATTTAATTGACGATCGATCAGAATCTGTGATGTCATATCAAGAATTCCTTCTACACGTGCAAAGGCAAATCAACCACTAAATATCAATAGAATACGCAATGTATCAACCAACTAAGATAGATACAAGATGTGCAAGACAGGAAGCAGCACCAGATATTGATGTCATTACGATACGTCTTTGTCCCTGTCACCAACAAACAATTGATGAGGTTGTCTATGCTAAATGTCATTCATCTCTATGATTTGATTTCAGGCGAATTCATATTAAACTGCTTATGCCTAAACAGATCAGGTCTTCAACGAAACGATTTAGTCTTCTTTGTAAGCATCATCATACCAGCCAGCAGCAATATTTCTTACTGCTTATTTAAATATGAAATGTGGCAAATTTCCCTGGTTCATTTCAATCAAAATCGGCTTATGGCAAGTACTTTAACCTTACACCTAGGCACCTTTCACCGATAAAGGGCAGTGAGAGGCAGCTGCCCAACCCCTTGATCCTGCCCAAGATTTAATCCGATTTGCAGTTATGTTTAGTTTAATGTTTGAAAGCTCTTTACGCAGGTCTCTGCGGGTATCTGCAGTTTGCTTCCCCTGTGCAAATACACAGATTAGTCGCCGTTTTTTACAATGCAATATACATCAAAACAAAAAGAATCAGCTTTTGACATGTCATCGAATGAGGCTTTTATTTCTGCTACAGTTTTCTTCAAATTTTTAAACATGTACTGGTATAAGAGCGCATTGGTGCTTTAGCAGGAGACAATATCAATTCGCTCAACAGTTAACTGCAATGCATTATGGTAAAGATAATTGTTGATTGAAGATTCCAAATTTGTCTAGGCACTCTCCTATAGTTTTTTGTCAGTTGTTTTATCTATGGATAATATACTGACGGTGGGTGTATCAAGTTTTAAGGTTAATGGACAACACTAGATGAGCGAGGGAGCATAAACTATATGACATAGGAAGTGAAGCACTTGCATTACTTAAGTTCACTAATCAAATGTAAATGTAGCTTAATGCAGCTTAATGTGTTACAAAGCTGGGAGTTGATTAATTTGTATTAAGTGTTGTAAGCAAATGTCAAGTTAAAAGTAGAATTTACTAATGTTATTACCAGTGAATCAAAAATCAGTAATCATTGTGACAGATTCGTTCTAATGTTTTGTATTATTTCTCGCACATTTCGTACTTTTTTATGGTTGAATGTTAAATCTAATTTATCGTCTCATCTTCTTGTTATACGCTACGAAGCAAACAAACATTTTTGATTCGTCCGATTTTTCGATCTTTTTCTATTTAATGTATCTACCAATGTACTTTCTCTAAAACAGTTTGAAATGACAGTGGGAGGCTCAGCCGGGTACGAGAAACTAGAATTGTATGTTGAAAATAATGAATTAAGTTTGAAATCTCAATCAGGGCGTCATTTCGTGATCCACCTTAGAAGGGTGACGACACTTATCACAATTATGCACAAAAGATACCACCATTGAAAGTCACTGCGGAAAAGATCAACCATATATTTAAGACCAATTGCAGTGTTTATCGAACCCTAATATTAACGCAATCAACTCATTGTACGTGGGTGCGAAAAGTTATGGCCAGTTCTTAATAGGTGTGTTCAAAAGGTTTCTAAGAACAAGCCCCATCACCTTATTTCCAGTCTCCGTTCCTAAAACGCCTTTTATTCTTCGAAATATCAGGAGGAGCTTGATTTTATTAAACAGTTTATTTTAAGTGTTATTTCATTCTTAATTTCTCGCAGGTGACATTTTTTAACGATTAATGTGCTGGAATTCATTTGGGTTCAAAGATAAACGGGTGCAATGGATGTTGCGTGCACTTTGTCAAATGTTTCAAAGACCAGTGTTTCACTGCGATTCCACGGGTGGCAGTTTTAAAGATGGTTGCTGAATTCAACATACAATGCTGCACATGGGCACCGTTTTGTTTCTTTTGTTTGAAAAACGTTTGTGAAAATGAGCACATATGTGAATTGTAGAGAAAGTTAAAAATCTAATAAACTCCCGGATTGATTGTACACAAATTAGCTCCAGAATGTTGAATGGGGTAAATAAAAATCATAACTGCTTTTCATTTCCTGTGTTTCTGTTTTCCTTTATGTCCTTTGGTAAGGCCGTTCTGGCAGAATTTCGAAACCACACAAAATTCTACATAGGTCAATCCCCGATTTTGGTAAAGCAGAAATCCACATCAAAAACTAGAAAGACCACAGTGTAATGGAGTTGTTTTTTTGGTCCTCGCCGCGAGGTGAATTTCCTTGCGTTCCAAACATTTGGTTTTTTCCTTTCGCTTACTCTTTGAAAAAATGTAAATTCTGCTCGCCCCCCGTGTCTTTTACTGTGTTATGGTAAAATATGACAAGTATCTCTCTAGAATCAGGAATTTTTTCTTTTGTAAGAAAATCCTTTTAGCCAACAGCTTCGGGTTTTTTGGCCAACGGAACGACTTTGAAGACGCCAAAAAAGCAAAATGCAGTTAAGGGCCATCCATAAACTTAAATTGGAAAAGGAATTGAAATAGAAATTAGCAAGGTCATGAAGCTAAACAGTTATTAGTAAATACACTTTGTTCCAAAAGCAATTATATGAAATAGCCGCAAGGATCTACTAACATCAAATGATATACATCTGTATGATAGCGAAAAGTAAAAGTGATTGATGAAACTGAATGCTGAAAGTGATAATACCCAGGGACGCCCAATGCACTCCAGGGAAAGGGGGGGTGAGGCAATGAAACAACCAAAGCAAAACAACAGTAAACTAGAAGAATTAGGCTTGTTTTCTGGGGACCGGAGGGGTATTGCCTCCGCCCGCTGTCCCCTCTCCCTTGCTGCAGGCATCCCTGATTAAACACATGCCTGAATAATGCCAAAAAAACATGATAAATTCATGTAGTAATATTTACACGTAGTTGGGATTTGCCTTTTGAAAAAGAAATTTGAAATGGTAGTGATTGGCACACCATGGGAACATCTTTGCGGTGTTTACTAGCCTCCTCTCATTTCAGAAAGAATTCCATATTAATATAAGAAAGCAATGGGTTTGGTGATGAGTAATTCTCACATATGCAAAGCAACTTTGCTGATAATAAAGGTTTTCATGCATTGGAGATCCTCGGGGAATAAAGTGTCACTTCATTCCATTGTAGATTGACTCAAGTTAATGAAAAATGAACTGCGGGTGGTAACCACGATGGGCAGTCAAACAAGGTATGCAAAGTTTACCATTCTCGTTTCCTTTAACGTTTATGAAACAGTCTGCCCACTTGTAACAGGAAAAGTGAATTTTGCTAACACATTTGGCACATCAGTGCCTAACAATTCAGAACCTAACAACAAATTGGGTAGTGGCTTTTTTCCTTACAAAAATTCTGAGACCAATACCCTGGGGTACTATTTAGCTTCCCATTTCATTACCTACAATAACACAAGGCAAATTCCTTACTTAACATAAGTTACACCTTTGAACAGAATATCATTGACAGCTTATATGAAAATACATTATCCTAATGTTGGATGACCTTTTATCTATCTTTTAATTGTAATAATCCTTTCAACGTAAAAGGTCGCCCAATGTATTTCCTCAGTCCCAAAATGGACTCTTATACTGTATACTCCTATGCATCCGTTACCCTAAAACTGCAAACAAAAAAATATTTATTAAGGTAGTTCAGCTGCGTTTAGGCTACCTTGAACAAAACTTTTTAAAAAGAAGAAAAAAATGGGAAAAATGATTTTCCAAGTTACAAGTTAAAATCTGATCATCTTGATTACAAAACATTACAAAAAGGGCATATAATGGGCAGGCATAGCTAATCATAACTTGTTTATTGTTTATGTTTCATCTAGTAAACATACTCACAATTTTACAATGGCCATCAAACAATTTAACTAGTTAACATGTTATCAATAAAGTATATATATATTTCTTTCTGTTGTTCAAAGGGAGAAACTTAGACAGAATAACAATCATTCTTCCTTGGTTCTGGTTTTGCCATTTTTATTATTTTCCTTTCCCTCTTCCTATTAGTTATAACATCGAAGAACTTCAATATCGGTTTTCTTCTTCATTAAGTTATAAGTTTTACAAGGTTACTCAAATATTTTAAAATACATTAAATACGACATATAACATAATCAAAACCTACAATAGAAGTTAACTATTTAGATAATGCTATCTAGGGAAGCCAGAAAATGTGGGGCAAATGGGAGCAGTTGGACGTACCCTTAAGGAACCCAAGGTGTTTTCCCATTTGCTATCGCCTTAAATTTCAAGAACATGCCCCTTTTTGCCCCACATGCTTCCGGGCGTCTGGCATTGTCTACCAATATAGTAAATAGTTCATAGTAATAATTATAAACATAGAATTCATCTAAGATGAAACATAATTACGATACAATACGACTACTAACAGATAAATTTAATCTCAAAATGCTATAAATTTCTTTACAGAATTTACGCTATCAAACTTATCTAGCGTCTCCACATAAAAATATACATTTACATATTTGCATATGGGGGCTCGAGGGTTAATCAATCCCCCAAAACACAAAAATATCACTGTCTTGCAGGAAAAAGCTGCGTTTTTCATTTTTTGATACTTTTCCTGGCAATACATTTGTTACTTTGCTGCTCTTCCTGCTAACATTCTGTCTGGCAAGCAATCCTTTTGCAATTCGAAGAGAGTGCAAAAACGGATAGCAATACTATACACCCTGTTAACAATGAGACAAGACATTAACTGGAACTTTAACTACACATTTTAGTTTCATGCTTTACATGTTTCCCATACACACATTAAAATGAGCATATGAGACATAATCATACCATCCATGTTTAAATAAATGTTTGCTTCATTCATGGAGTAAACTTTTTAGAATAAATTCCACCGACGTCTCTTTCAACAGCAATGCAAAAAACGCTTCTCTGATTTCTTCTTTATTGATTTTATTTATGCTTTCTAATGCATAAACAATCTTATCTCTCAAACTCAAATCTCTTTCGCTGTAGCTCGAGTCAGCCAAAACACTTTCAAGGGCAATTTGAGCTCCTTTTCTCGTCTCATAAATCGCATCTACATCGATCAACCCTGGAACTCCTGAATTAAAGAAGAAAAACGCCCTAAATTCAAAGTAGATAAATGGATGAAAGAATGGCTGGAGAAATGAACTAATAAATGAATAAATGGATGGATGTTTTTGGGTTTCTTAAGATTAAAACAATTCATCCATGAACTGAACATTTTAAAAGCTGAAAAAAATATAAAAATTGTTAAATAAATCAAAAACTTTGAAGAGTTTCTGAAAGGTCTTGATTTGAAATGATCATTTTATCATTTTTCATTTTATTGTTTATTATCAGGTTTGGCTACATAAGAAACTCAATCTTCTTATCAGTGGTATAAGTAAATAAATGGATTACCTTGATCAAATAATGTAACAATCTTCATGTATTCATGAATCTCCTTAGGAACCCTTCCCAGCATCCCACCATTCATAATAACTGCCTTCAACTTCAAAAACGTCTGCCACCTTAACATTGATGAACGCTCGTTGCCAGCCATCGTTAGTAACGTGGACACAGGGAACATATGCGAGCATTGAAGTAGGCCCAGTGCAAATAGTAAATACCATTTTTCGAGAAGAAGGCGAACTTTGTCTTCATCGGATAGTCGTGTAAAGCACATCAACCCCTTAACCCAATCGACACTTGCAAACAACAACCTTGTTGATAGTTCGTACAAATACCCTGGTTCTGTTGCACTTATGCTTGGTGGGTCGACAGTAAATGGAAGTAAACCAGCAAGAATATTCTCCCCAAGGTAATTTCTACTGTATGCCTCAAATGCATGGCTTGGTTGGGGTCTAATAGGCCCATTTTCACTAACAGATGGGCTGTCACTATTCTCACTGCTTGAATTATCCGCTGCCCTACTTATAGATTGTGGGTTTGCAGGCTCCTTTTTCGCTTCACTATTTTTTTCTTCATTTTGAACACTGCTTTCCATTGAATTATCATCATCACTGCCAACACCATTTAATTCTTCATGCTTAAATTCTCCGTTTGTTAGAACCAATGGCTTCCTTTCACATTGAACAGCTGAATAACAAATTAAAACCTTTTTAACAATAATATAGATATAAAATGTTATATAGACATGAAAAGTTTTAAGATTATGAATGGATGATTGTAAAATTTTATCTCACCCCACTAATACCTAATATGTGAGTTTTTATTTTCTTGTTCTAAAAATATTAACTATCAAATTGCTTTTCTTTAGTTAAAGCAATCACAAAAAACGTAGAAATGCCAAAGCAAGGGCCACGTTGCTGATGGCAGAGTTGTGAGGACCTTGCAGATTTGTGGTCATCTCAGACATCAAACGTTTGATTATTGGGGTGTAGGGGTGGGGGTTTGCGACCGCTCTAGCTACGCTACTCGCTATTGCGATTTTCTGCACTTCCCTTGGATGTGATAGCGGGACAAAGTCGCTGTCAAATATTAGAACAATGAAAATTAAACAATCAGTTATTGCGCAATTTCTTTGTATGTTTTTTTGTGAAAATCAAACCAATCAATGTTCAATTGTTGATTTATGTTTCAAAATATGTACTTTTAAACAAAGGTTAGGGTCAGACATGGACCTTACCATTATCCCATGCAACAAAACAAGAAACCACAAAATCAAGGGTCTCTCCATCCCCTTGGACCCTTCTCAGAGATTTTAGTGAAATCATGTCGTGGGTATAAGCTAGAAATAAGCCAAATAATATTCTATTTTAGCAATCTTTTTATTCTTATCAAATAACAAGGAATCTTTGAACAACTAAAATCCATCGTTTTCAACTAAGAAACTCCAAAGTCATTACAATGTTTCATATTCATTTTGTAGAAAGCTGTAAAAGCAAGGTTAGGAATATCAATAAAAAATAAAGTTTTCTTTTGAGGAACGTATAAGACACGAAAGCAAATATGTTATCGTTCATAGCTAATATTCCCTGCTTAGGAAATACTTTAATCATTTTTGTTAAATAGTAATACGTAGTAACACCAAACTTTTTGATACTGTAAGTAATGTTGACAAAAGCATTGAAATTGGTGTGAGAGTGAATTAAGTGTTATACATTGATACTTTGACTTTTTAAATCCTAAATAAAATAAATTAATTAAACCTTACAAATTAAAAATTTGTACTCTTAAAAAAGTTTGAATATAGAAGTTAGTTATTGATTGTAGTAGAGGTATGATAATTTCAACATTTATGCTTTAAAATGAGTTCTATAAAGTTTCTATCATCATGCAAATAGTTACAATTTTGTCGGCTTTTTCCTTACGATTTTACAACCTACATATTTGTGTTTAAATGGCTTGGATCTGCTATTATGTTACTTCAAAATACCTTTGCGCGCATTATAACATTTCATAATATTTTTATCAACGATCTTGAATTTGTTTGGGTGTTATCAATTATATGATTTTTTAACGTGGCTTAACTAGAAAATGCCGGTTTATGGTGACACGTGGAGTTTGAACTTATGCAAGTTAGCAAACCAATTTATCCCCTCTATCTAATACATTGTTTAAAAGTATTGATGCAATACCCTAGCATTTGACAAATAGAAAGTAATTTCATATTTTTATAAGGGCCACATCCTTATTATAAACACAGTTTTTTCTCAACCAAGAAGTCACTTTGGCCCTTTTGTCTTATAACAGGTGACCCGGCCCCATAAACAAGTAGCAAAGAAATTTTTATTAAACATATTTTCTGCGAACTTACCTTCCTTTTTCATGCCAACTCTAAGGCATTTTTTCATCCTACAAGCTCTGCATCTTGTTCTTTGGTTTTTATCTACATCGCATTGACCATAAGCCGGGCATTTGTACTTGCATCCCCTTCGAACTGTCCGACGGAAAAAGTTCTTGCAACCTTCGCAAGAAAACACTTTGTAATGTCTGCCCGTTGATTTATCCCCACAAATTTCACATTGTGGAATTCCATTTTGTTCTGGTGTACCTTCTGGTGACTTTTTTATCAGTGGTTTCTCATTTGCTTGCTTCAACGATAACTCTGAACCAAATCGATTGCTGTTTGCTACTAAAATTTGAACTGCTTCCTCCATTACGACCTTCGCTCTTAGGCCCGTGAAGGTTAACCAGGAATGTCCTTCGCTTTAATGAACTTGGCTTTTTGTATTTCACCAAAACAGTTTCCACTTTGAAACTAAGATCAGTACTTGATAACCATACGATATTGGCTGCAGTAAAATTAAGAAGATGTCATGTAATTTCGCAAACTTTTATTAAAATGTTACTGTTACAAACCCGTGACCGAAGGGTGTGAAAGCCACGCGTTGTTCGTCTGGTATTTCAATTCAAAAGCCGAACTTTCATTTTAAATTCTTTCTTAACTTGTTCTTCCTTCAATTTGAGTTCTTGTACAATTTCACCTGATCTAAACAAACTGCTTCTTTCTCAACGCTTTAGCTACCATAAATTGTCGAATAAAGAATGACAGCAAGTCTAAAAACGCAAAATAAAAAGCCATGATTTATGTTTAAGATCCTGATCAACATCAATCTAAGAAATATGAGTTAAATGGAGTTAAAACACTTACAAAGTATAGCATTGAAATAAAAATGAATTTACCTAGACACAGTGTTGTACTCTAACCTTGGGCCGGGTGAAAGAGTCAGCGGTGAATTTGCAGTTGAAATTGTCCTTCGCGTTGAATTTAAGAAGGATGAACAGAAATCACATGAAAAAAGCTGCCATTGTTATTTCAATTCATATTCAATAAAAGGTCACCATTCTTATTGACCTGCTATTCCTTATATGGAATGATGTACTGTTATACAGTTTTCAACAAACGTCCTATCTTTGAACTATCACTCGTAAAATTCAGAGTTTAAAATCATATTTTCCATCCGTTTTACTGATCGATGAAATAATAAAAATAATAAAGTACAAAGTGATAAGGTTAAATTTTACGTCGAATCAGGTTAAAAACTCGTCACGCAATCACGCAATATCGTTTATGTAATCACGCAATGTGTTTATTTTGATTCGTTAAAATTGACATGCAACATCAGGTATTGAAGTTATGCAATAAATGTATACCACAACTGCATGTGAATTGATCTTATCCTCTTTGCCTATACATGAATCGACTCATAATTACAAACAACTAACATTAGGAGAGATTGAATAGATTTTGCCCATTCTAAAATCAAAGTGAAACATCTTCATCAACATCATCATCATCATCATCATCATCATCATCATCATCATCATCATCATCATCATCATCATCATCATCATCATCATCATCATCATCATCATCATCATCATCATCAACATCATCATCATCATCATCATCATCATCCTCATCATCATCATCATCATCATCCTCATCATCATCATCATCATCATCATCATCATCATCATCTTCATCATCATCTTCATCATCATCTTAATCATCGTGTCCATCATCAGCATCATCATCATCATCATTATCATCATCATTATCATCATCATCATCATCATCATCATCATCATCATCATCATCATCATCATCATCATCATCATCATCATCATCATCATCATCATCATCATCATCATCATCATCATCATCATCATCATCATCATCATCATCATCATCAAAGCATAATTAATATATAGACCATATAGGCGGATTTTCAGTATTAGCAATTAATTACAAATAAATACGAAAAGCTTTTCCATGAGTTTGAAACCATAAAGCATTAAATTCACCGCTCTAATTTCTATTGCCGAAATACCGCCCAATTGGAGGCATATCATGGGCATACCGGCATAGCATATGATCAACACCCAGCACCCCTGAACCCACATAACGCCATCTCATCTTCCTATGAAAGTATCTTTAGTCAACTGTGCATAAATTTATTTTTGATTGGAGTGTAGGAATAAAAGCCCGGGAGTTTGGCTGCTCGAGCACCAGCTATCAATACACTTATTTTAAAGAACTTTTTAGTTTCTCAGGTTTGATTGTCACTCCAAAATTTCTTTTAGTGCAAAATTCTTGTCGAAGGTATAATCGAAGTTAAATGTAAATAAGGTGTGCCTATGGTTGCGTTCCACGTTGCACATGGTAGTGACCAACCATAATCAAAACAATTTCTTTGTCTTTTTCTTTTTGAAGTATTAAGCCTATTCTGTGGTTTTACAATCTCCATTGCATAACTAAGCACTATATTTACCACATGACTTTAGGAAATTCCTTTGTTTGATTAATTTTCAATTGATACCACAGCAGATACCAAGTATCCGCTCGTTTTAACGGAAGATTTAAAATAAAGTTATAATATCTAGTGTTATGCGCGTTTGGCTCTGGCATTGCACGGATCGTTACAATTGCTTTGTGCAAATTGGTACAAGCAGTGGATGCGGAACAACAATATTAATGCTTTTGATAAAGATAAAAAATGAGAATGAGGGAAGGAGCTGCTTAAATTTGCATTAAGACTAATACCAGGATTGCTAAGGTTAAAGTCAACGTGAGAAAGGTGAAGATGAAAAATATAGAGCATGGAAGCACTCTTTAATGGGGAGAAATTTGTTTTGCAAGTGTCAGCTTGATGCCGAGATGAGGCAGTTTTGCGTCAGTAACCAATCCCAACATATTAAATCTCGTTTTATAAATAAACCTGCGGCCTTGGCCGTTTAGGCTGTGATGTAAACTTTGCTTGAGGAGTACCCAGTCCTTTTTTGTATTATGTTGCGTAACATAGATACTGGCGCATGCCTTATAATGACAGCGTAGCCACAAAACCGCGTGTATAATGCATAATTAACGCGAGTACCTGCACAGTATTATTCTGGTGCCTGATTATAAATAAGATATTCATTTTTGCTTAATTTGAGCGCGTGAATTTGTTTTGAAGTGTATCGTTCATTTCGTGACATGAATTTGCTCGAAATCGACAATAATCGAATGTAACCCTTGACCTTACACTTTGACACTGGACAATATAAGTAAAATAGCACACGAAAAGGTGAAAAATGCTGCAATTGTTTGCAATGAGAAAACTCACCTCTGAACAACTTATTTATGTCATGATGTTTGTTTATGTAGAGTGTTTACAAGCAATGCACGAATGTTAATGTCAGCTTTAACCTAAAAAGGCATATCCTCGAAGACTTAAAGTAAAACATTTATGGCACATTTTTAGATGATGGCAACGATACGGGGGGGGGGGGGGGAGGAGGAAGGGGGCTTGGATTTGTTACTGAATAAATTTTCGTGTTTGTGGTTTCGACCAGGGCTGGGAATCGGGATTTAGATTTGGGTTTGCCTAGGATTATAGTTTGGATTGGGTTTGGATTACGGATTGGGCACAACCGATTTTTTGACTCAATCTCTCTGTGATTCACCATGAATGAATTTCTCCTTTTCTGTCTCAACTTACAAGAAATAGAATTACATCCCTAGCCAAATCTAAAATTTGCCAAATCTAAAATTAGCCAAATCTAAAATTAGCCAAATCTAAAATTAGCCAAATCTAAAATTAGCCAAATCTAAAGTAGCAACAAAACGTAAGTAAAAGGACAAAGCAATGACGAAATGGCACAATTTGAAGGGGGGATTGGGTGACCGGTTGCGATGTTGAAGTGGTGTAGGAGTGTCTTGCTCTGGCATTTGATCAAAATGTAATGCACAGTAACTTAACATTTGATTTACTTGAAAAATAATAGTATAAATAAGTTGTTTAATCAGTTCCATCAACCATTTGCTCGATAGGTTGCAATTCAATTCAATTGCAAGGCAAGGAGAGTTGCCAAGAGTCATTTGGCCAAAAGCCAGACATTTTCAGATTAGTGCAACTATGTTTCAGACTTTCGAATAGATTAATTGATATTAATTAATGATTAAGTCCATGTCTAAATAACCCAAATTATCATTGTTTTAAAAGTTTAAACTTTTGTGCTAAATATTCCATAAGGCACTCTAAGCAACTCCTTTACGATTTTGCGGGTCTTTGTGTGGAGCATTTTACTGCCAGAATAATAAAAGTTGCATACGCTATAACTTACCATTTCATTCAGCTTCAATATCGACTTGAATTTGCTCTTATTTTTGAGATCCGCTGAAATGTGGCCTACGCCTGTTACATTTTGATGCCAGGAATCAAGGGTCATCGGTGTAAGTGCACAGTGAACTTGCGTCTTGCTTTTAAAGAACACCTGTTCTACCTACAAGGATCATTTGATAAATAACTCCAATCAAATCTGACTTCTCGGGATATTCGTACCTTTCAACTTTTGGATCAAATGTTAAAACTGTGTTATAAAAAAAATAATGTTGAAATCTTAAACACTAAAAATCGCGAAGCATTTAATGTGAATAGCTCAATATTGCATGCAGCACGGTATTTCATTTGCGGTAAATATCTAAGCAGTAGGTCCTGCTTTCTATCAAGATCTGCACGAAAATGCATTTGGTATTATGATTATTGTTTTCATTGAATGCGTCTCATAAAAGGGTAAACATCTTTTACAGAAAGTCATGCGTTCAAGGTTAAAGGACACGAAGAGGTTACGGGTTAGAATTATTCTGCGTTTTCCGCACGTCTTGGCGCACATAGGCCATTAGTTGGAATGATTAGCTTTTATTTTCCTTTACTTTCAAGTCTTTCGGAAATGTTCTCACTGACCCCTTGAACTCTGCCGTAAGAACAGTATGTCTACTTGAGAGTTGAACGAATTTTTAATCGATATTAGTGAGTGTCACAAAGGTGCTCATTTCTTCAAAAATCTGTTCATCTTTGTAAATGGTATTCTTAAAGAAACGTGGACAGTATGGATAGATTCAATGCAGCCACATTCAGTTGACTCCAGCTTGAAGGGGAAGTTGCTGGTCAATTATCTACACAGAAATTTTGAGATCTTTCTTAGGGGTGACATAATCCTGACCGGGATTTGTGGTGGAAGGAACTGAATTTCCTCCGTAAAATAAGATGGCCAGCATACAAAATTCTAAGTTGATTAACTGAAATAAAGCGATAATATCAAAAACAACTATTGGCAAGAGATGAAAACAGGGGGGGGGGGGGCGAGATAAGACCTAAACAATCACCATTGAATGAATCAGTCAATTTGATGAGATGATGCAAAAATACAATAAAATCATTAGATGGAAGGAGACAGCTCTCACTTCTCAATTCTGAAATTTGGGAAGGCTCATCTTTAAAAGTTAAAAAATAAACAAAAAACTATGAGGTTAATAACGATGGTGTAGTACATTAAACCAACACGTTTTTATAAATATGTCTAAAATATTTAGCGAGAGACAAGATTCTAAGCAAGGATTTATTAAAAGGAAAGGCTCTATTTTCAACGATGGAAAATACAATGCACATGAGGCTAAAGGTGAAAGGTTACCAGGTCAAAAATGACTAGTTTACAAAGATACTGACCACCTGTCATCATTACTATTTGATTTGAAAATGTTGTTATTAAATTCCTGAAACTGACAATGATTAAATGACGCAATGAAACTGCAATTATGATAAGAGGTTTAAATAACGGAGAGACATTGGTTTAATCAAATTGATTATAACAGCATTCTTGATATCAATTAGACAGTAAAAATAAAAATACATTGTACTGTCATTTAGGCAAAATACGATTTTATCTTAAAGAAAAATTGTGAAAAAATATCGTCATATGTTAATTCTTTAGGTTGATCAATCTTTTTACAAAATGGCGCCTTTGCGTTTGTCTGTAGAAAAAGCTTTCTGCCTGTGAATAATGTAGCATTTGGAATCCTAATTGCATCATATCCCAAAACTGGGCAAATTCCTCCTTCGCATTCAGTATGACACGTTCCGTCTTCTAAAGCCTTGATATTTCCACAGGGGTATGCATTAAACTGACAAGAAGAATTTGTAAGTGTCTCGATGAAAAGGTTAACAGCACGAATGTGGTTGCAGCCAATGGTATGGAAGAAATTCTCTCGGGATTTTACGCTTCCAAGAGCTGCAAGAAAAAAGGTGAATTAATAGAAGGTAACAATTAATAATATTTCTTTTAAATTTATCATATCATATATTGAATTAAAACACAATTATACAGCTCACTATAATCAGGTATCATTCAACTGACTAACCTCGTTATTTTGCTACATATTAACAAGCTTTTAAGCATGCAATTTCTCATTATAATACTGATAACAATGGAAACTTTTAATGAAAATTATTCTATACTACAATAATTACAAATCTTGCTTTCATTAAAGTAATTTCAATTGACTTGTCTGAAGTTTTATCGTAACATTAGATATAACCAATAACTGACAATAAAGATAAAAAGCTTAAAAAAAAGTATTTTAAAAAAGATCTCTAAAAAGAGATCTAATCGTATGCGATTCGTCATGTTAGATGGAAAAAAGGTTGACATGAATATTTATATTAAAAAACATTTAAATAATTGTTATTGGCAATGTGTGTCCTGGTACAAAACTAATTGATTATAGTGCGAAGGAGGATAGTTATTTGGCAACCTCTGAATCACGGATAAGTTCACAATTCAATTCAATTTAGTTACAGTGTACCATCATAACAGCAGCCTTTGATTATGCCAATGCTCTATAGGGGGTAGTCTCAACATTTGGTCCTTAAATTAGGCATGTATTCTGGACGATGCCAGTCAAAGCATTAAACTAAGCAAAATTTAGATATCAATCAGGCATCATTAATCATTTAGGCCAATGAACAACTGCGATAAAAATATTTTTAGCATACGATAAAAAGCATTATTCATATGTTATTTTGTTTGATCATATAGTCGTTGGTAACCAACCCACTGTGGAAAGCAAAGCTGCACCAATTGTCTTATGAACGAATAGTCAAAAATAAATAGTTGGTTCTTTGTTTTATAAATTACATTTCGGAGCATGTTCCTCAAACGCTTTTGTTGTTGTGATGATAAACTCACATATAAGTAAAAATTCAGAGTTATACTATCTGCAACTCCTCAGTTGTAACATTGGATCCCACCAAAAGGTGCATGAAAGGTTTTTTCAAAATGAGGCTGATAACGGAATTGAGACAACCAACAACGATATTACCTGATTGATTGTTATGATCAAGGCTTCAGGGTTGAAATTTTATGATTGCTAGAGGCTTTATTAAAGTACTGATTTATATTCAGATTCACATGAAGTACCTACCTCTTATTGTAGATACCAAGCCACAACCAGGCTGTTTGGCTCCTCCGTTGGGGTAGAAATCCAAGTGGCCAATTGCATTGTCTATTCCGAGGCCATTTATATCTGTGTGTATGATGTCAACAAATTCTGCGTCGCTTCTGTCCAATCGCACCAGTGGATGGGCGTTTTCGTAAACTCTTAAACCATACGGAAGATCACCAGGATCGAGGCCTAGAATACAAGTTAATCGATTTTTTTTTCAATGTTTAAAAGATTGATTGATTGAGTGATTGATTGATTGATTGATTGCTTGATTAATTGATTGATTGATTGATTGATTGATTGTTGATTGATTGATTGAAAGGTTGATGAACTGATCCATTAATTCACTATCCGAATGGCTATTTTTTTAATCTTTGATTGAATGATCGGATGATTCGATGATTGGCTTTGGGCTATTGATCGATGGATCCATATACGTTATACGACCATTCATACCTGTTATTCTACCAATCTTGTAACCATCTTGAATGAGTCTCGTTCCTGTATACCCAGCCACATGTGCCCCGGCACTAAAACCAATGATATGAACCTTCTTGCCATTCCAATTTTTAATTCTAAAAATATGCCTTAATAAGTAGGCTAATTGTGCCCCAACAAGGCGGGCGTTTCCTGTCGCCATCAAATCCGTTGCACCGTCTCCATAATCCACAAGAATGACATCAGTGTGTCTTTTGTCCAAAAGCCCTTTCGTCATTTTGCGCACCCATACTTTATCTGATGATTCTGCAATGAAATCGAAAATCAACCAGGACTTTTTGTCTATAGAATACTTCAACGTAAGATCTTTAAATAATAAGAAATATGTTTAGAACAATAATAGTAATGCATGTCATTATAAAGGGGTTGCCTCACGAAAGCAAAGTAAATGTTTATATTAACCAGGGCCACGTCCCAAAAAAAACGATCTTTGCAATTAAATTGAGTTCGTTGGCATCTTTAAAACATAACTATAAAATTTTGAATCTTCCTCAATCTACTGAATTTTTAACGATAAAAAGCGTTCTCTCAACTTGTGTTAAAAAAGTACAATTGATTCCTGAGAACATTAAGAAGCTAGGAAGATTGTCCATTATTGAATAAGAATTAACAGTTGCAAGAAAAGGTGACTAAGCCTTTTAAGGCATCCTTACATTGATAAAGACATCAATTTGATCATCCTTTTAATGTAAAATTTACAATCATAAATTTCCTGAATGTAATGTGACATTAAAATGGCATTTTTGGCATTATCAATAGATTTGTTTCTCTACCCCGAGTTCCTTCGGAATGAATTGTTTTTTACCTTGTGATATTAAATTGGAAATCAGACTTCGAAAGAAGAGGAAATGATAAACTAATATCAATGAACGTACCAAGTAAACCATGGATAATTATTTTCAAATTTTGATTTTGCAAAATTCTTGCAGTTTGAGCAATCGTCCTGTTGCCAAAATCATTGAAGGTTCGTTTCCGTTGCGGCGTATGAATTGTAAACGAGGTTCTGACGACATTCGGATGTTTTGGGTTCGTCATGAGGTAATGGTCAAAGGGTGCCTCATCTGAGAAACAGCCAAAAGGCTCGTAGCAAACAATTTCACCTGAAAAGAAATCAAACAGCGAAATTGATATGATTATGATAGGCAGCAAAGTTTCTGGAACACATCTTGGTAAAGACCCGAATTTTTTAAGAACATTACGGCAAAGCCGAAGGGCATTTCACTTCTTCAAAAAAGTGTGCGAGTTTTTTTCAGAAAAAGAGGATTTATGAGGATTTTGGTGGATTTTTTTGTGGGAAACAAAAGGATTTTTGCATGAGGTGTACGATATTTTTTGGAGTGAAACGCCGCTCGGTCAAAGCAATCTCCCAAGAATCTAAATTCTTTTTATATTGAGAATTTCTCATAGCTGTTTGTCAAAAATCCTCTTTCAAACATATTTTGAGTAAGGTATATGCAATCCAAATAAAAAACCGTTAATTTACAATCATTTGTTGAATTGTCGCAACAAGCAAAAAATAGGTAACAAATCTGTATTATGTCTACAAATACAATTTTACATATATTGAGTTTATTTTTATCTAGAAAACCTTGACATGTGTAATTGATAAAACTGAGTGACAATACTTAAATTGAGATATCCATTTGTCGGAATTCTCTTCACAGGAGCCCCCCCCCCCTCCAAGGAAGCTCAAAGCATGACCCTCGTGAAATTGGGCAAGGCGGTTTGAGTTGTCATTTGGCCTAAGAGGCCCCGGCTGGTTAACTTTAATTGTCTAGTATAAGCACCCATGTCTGAGGTTCTAACAAATTGACCCTTTTCTCTGATTCTTAACTCAAATTTGACCCCCCTTTTTCTCTGAAACCATAGAACATAATGTTTTTAATACGATGAGTTGGACCTAAAAAAACCTCTTTTCTTAATTTTTTTTGCTTTGTTCAATAACTACACCCCTTCTTTCCTTCTATTGCCTTAGTTTAGGTTGACGTTGAACCCTTTTCTTAGAGATCTTAAAGATACGGGTGCTTACACTTTACAATGGGAGTTGACCCGCCGGGTAAGAGGCTTCCTATCGTCCTTGTCTGCCCAACAATTATTAGCATTTAATATCAAAATGAGAGTTAAAGCTTCAATAGGAGATATTGCAAATTTATGGTTAGCTTTTCACACCGCAACATAAAGTTGACGAAATAAGACATCTGTTACATCTAAGCTTTATAACCGCGAGACCCCCTACACTTTTGAGGGAAGGGACACAATATTCCTGATCATATGATTTGGCTTTGCGCCATCGAAGAATTTATGCCAATTTTTTACATGGGACAAAGTTCATGTATAGCTTACGATACATACAGCCTCTCCAAAGTGCTTTAATAGGTTTTCATTAAATCAAGGCAACATCGCTGCTACGGTTATCAATAACGGTTGGTCCAGGATTTGAATATGCATTTAGGCCTACAATTTAGGCTGTTTTAAGTTGTTTCCTTCTGAATAATATCCAGTGCTTTTTCCAAGATTTGTTTAAGAAGGCCTAAGCTGTTTGATAACTAGCGAATTAGAACATCAAGAATACAATTAAAGTAGACAAAGTAAGACAAGAAATTGCACATACCATTAGCAAGAGTGAAAGATATGAGAAGAAGGCAAAATACGGTTGGCATTGTAGCTTGACTTTGCTATCCTATTCTCGTGTTTTTTCCTTGCTTGATCTGACCGCAAAGCGACGGCTGCTGACAAATTCATATGGCACTGTTTGAGAGACTTATGCTGGATTTGCAGCCTTTTGTTTCGATATTTAAATTCAACGCACTAGGAAGATATATCTTGTGGTTCTACTTCTTACACTACACCACGTGGTGCGATTAACTAAAATGGCAAAACGGATGTCTTTTTAAAATGAGAATCACTCCTGAACAAACTTACAAAAAAGACTTTTTCATTATTAATTCTAAAGTCAATTATTAGGAGGCACATAGAATTATGTGCTTCGTTTTCCAGGGGCGCCACAACATATTTTCTGTCAGGCGGGTGATCGCATTTTTGCCCTACCAGAATCAAGGAGAATCACACATACCATGGGAAGGAATATTGCCCTACAAGAATACGACAACACCATAGGTGTTAAAACACCACCCTTTTCAATCCCATAGTTGATGAGCCACCGACTAAATCCCATTCAAGTGAAGCCCCTTGATCTTTATTACCATTCAGTTCTTCGAACGGGAAGTCCAAGTGAGACCCAAGGGGAGTCCTATGTCCAAGTTTGATTTCTAAGTATTGTAGAGTGCCATTTCCCCATCTCATCTTATCACTCAAGTCGTATTATCGTGTCGCATTTTTCCAAATTATTGAAGTTCTTTCGTTATATCGTCGAAATCAGCGCTCGGACAGTGGTGTGCAGAACTGGCTTTCCCGAGAAACACCAGTTTCTTTCTAAGGTATTAAAGGAAGAAAAAAGAATAAATAAAGAGCTAAAGTTTCTGGATTGAGGGATGACGGGCACCTTACATTTGGGCAGCGGCGGACTGACCCAACGGTCATAAGGCCCATGGCCGGTGGGCCCCTTGAAAATTCTTCCCAAGAGCCCCTTTTTGGCGAAAGGAAATGGAATTGGAAGGGTTATCGAGGGACAGGTTTAGACAAAATAGTTACATCTGAAATGCGAAGTAAATGTAAGATTAGTTTGTCATTATGTTAACTGCTATGGTATATTGGAAATAAATCAAGAAGCGTAGTGATTCTTGCGACCACGCCCTAACTTCAAGCCACACCCAAAAGAGCCAAACTAAGTTCTCCATGGGCGGTGAGCGATTCTAAGCCGTTCCGTAGCACTGCGCAGCCATTGGGCTAGGAGGGGCTATAGCCCCTCCACTTTTTTTCAAAGATTGTCCTGCCAACTACGGTATTACAAATATGGCATTTTTAACTAAATATTTTCTGAACTGAACTGTTGTAGATAAACAAGGACGTAAAGAAGCAGTCTTTTTGAAAGGGGCGTGGTTAAAATAAATTTTCCGAGGGCTCCCCCAGACAACCACTGTGGCTTGATCAGCCCCTCCACCATAAGACCGCTGCGCGTCCCTGCGGTTCAAGGGGTTTGTAACGTGGAAGCGCGGAGGAGAAACTGGTCTACCAAATAAGAAGAAGGCAAAGGCTGATGGGATAGTTACTAGTAAAGTTACTGTTTGATTTAGAATTTCATTGGATATGTTACGCGGTGGCGGAAGGAGACTAGCAACACAGAATACAATAGAATATGGTGCATTTTAAAGTATAACTTGTTGAGGCAGAGTCAGACGCTGTTGCAATGGCTTGCACTCAATCCACAATTGTCCATATGATTGCCGGAGGGTATGAAATACTTTTATTTGGACTTTATGATATATTGCATTGTGTTTTTTGCTAGGCCTACCTCATCTTTTTATTTGAAGTTTTTGTGTGCACAAAACATGATGAGAATGTTTTGATTTGTGCGGTCATCGCTAAAATCCAATATTACGAGCTAAACAACAAGCATACTTTTTTGGAGTATTAAGTTGAAGAATTGATTGACTACGTAATATCTTACTTGCATGTCATTAACTTTAAGTCTAGGTACTTGATTAGAACAATTTTAAAGCGCAATTGTCCTAACTGATCCCAGCTGCTACCACTATCTACCCTTACTAATTACATAATTTGTGACATCCATGACAGATATCACTCAAGGAAACAATAGAAAACAATAGAAATATGTTGCTTTCCTGAAAACACCCCTGGTTTACACAGAGGCCTGGTTGGAAAATATGCCTGTTTTTGCCTACGCGTAATTGCGACCAATAACAGTTTTTCCGCTGCGACGTGCGAGCAAAGCCTATTTCGCGCCGACATGCGACAAAATTAAAGGACTTGCTAGCAAAACCAAGCAAATGTTTAATGAGCTGCATGTGTTATTACCCCTTTCCCTTCTTTTGAACCAGCCCCCCATTGTTTGCCATCACAATGTTTGTTTTAAAAAAGGTGTGAAACGCCTATATTGTATTACTTCATGTAACAAAATAAGGTGCGACAAATGGTAGGGGGCGGTGCGACTAATCGACTCAAAGGAAAGTGAAGCTGCGAGCCCATGCAAGTTTTCCAGCCAGGCACAGAGGCCTAGACCACATGGAATTCACCCTGTTCGAAGAGGGGCGATGAATGATAATGCATGTATTTCATTTGATTAAATCTGAATTTGATTGTAAGTGTTTGCAAAGTCAGGTTTTATGCCTCAAGAAAATGTCAAATCTTTTGTAGCACTATATCAGCTATTTCATATTACGATAAATTTGCATAATAACACGCTTACCACAATCTAAGCCTGTTGCACAAGATGTAGTCTTTGTATGCCACAAGTATGCACTGTTGGTTTGCATAATCATCTACTGGCCATTTAGAGTTTAAGAAGAGGTTTTTTGTTTTTTCTCTACAGGGTTGGTGGCACTTCAGGTGCCATAATCACATGTCCTCTTGATGTTTTAAAAACAAGACAACAATCATCAATCGCAGCATTTAACATGCAACAGATTCCCACTGAGAGAAATCTTATACAAAATGGATGCCTTCGCTTGTCATATTCACATGCTTCTGGCAATGTTGGATCCCCTGCTGTTATCCAAGTGAAACCAGGAATGCTTTATTGTCTAAGGTATTGTTCATATTTCTTTCCATTAAATACCATCAATGCCAAACTCATTTGCTCAATAAGAATTTACTAAAATTTGATAATAGGCCAGATTCTTTAAATTCATTTTGCAACATCCTGATCATGCAAGCTGAAATCTTTTTTGAACTTGTAAAAAACATGCTAGTGTGTCCTTTTTTGGTTGATAGATGGTATTTTCCTTTAAACTTTCTTAGCATAAATCTATATTCAACAGAGATACCCCTCTGGCCTAATAGAGCCCTAGCTCATTTGCATAATATGTCACAACCTCCTCTCAAGAATCTTTTTATGTATTTTTTTTAAAAGTTATTTGCAAAATACTAGTTGATTTTTTGAACAACTCAAAAACCTTTTGCACACAGGTTCTAACTTTCAAGTTAACTAGCTTTTGGTTCAGGAGAGAGTCCTAAATGAGTAAACACCACAATTTACTTCCCTGATAAAATAACTTGATATTAATCAAGCATTAACCCCTTTGATCCTATTAATGGGAATCAGAATAAAATCGTAAGGATTTATGAACTGTTACATGGAAATTGAAGGATGAATTTCAATTCTTTGCTAAATGAACAATTGAAAAGTGTGATAATCATTTGGGAGGTATTGATCAAGTGAAGGGTGTGCAAGAATAAGCTGAGATCCTTGCACTAGACTCTAGTGATGAAGGAACTTTGTGCTTTTCAAGCTGGATACCAAAAATGTATGTGAGTTCCAGAACTTGTTCTAGGTAATATTACATGAAATGACAACAGCTGTGCAGAGATGGGTGTCAAATGATTGAAATAGGATATTATTTGAAGGGTTCTTATATAGAACATGACACCTTTGAATGGAGGAAATGAACAAATGTCATCACTCTTCATTCTAAGGAACCAAATTATTTCTTTTAACAGGACAATTGTGCAAGAAGAGGGGGTAAAAGGACTTTTTAAAGGATTGGGCCCACATTTGATTGGGGTTACTCCCTCAAGGTTGGTACAAAGTATTCATAGATTTATTATTCAAAGCCTTGATGGAATTAACTCAAGTCAAAATGAATAACTAGAATTAAATTCTAAAAAAAAAAAAAGAAAATTTTGGTGTCCAGATACTCTATTTAAATTGCTGGCATGGCAATTTCCAAGTTTGCAGAGAATGAAATCTAAGGGGTGCCCAGGTGCACTATTTTAGGCATTTAAAAATTTTCTTGTGTGCTCCATTGCCATGCCCTGCATTCTGGGCAATGCCAATTGGAATCAAGATGTGTTGACCTTGCATTTGGAAACTTAAGTTAGATGATCAAGAAGAGGTCAGCTATTGTTATTTTTACTTTGCTATTTCATCTGTTCATTAGAAACTAGCAATCTTTATATTCAGGGGTTAAATACAAAATATTAAAGGCCCCTTTGAATTTGTTGAAATATTGGCTTGACAAAGAAAGGGACCTGTATTTTGAATCCTGTCATTTAAAAAAACTTTTAGTAGGATAATTTCCAAAATTCAGTTTCTTTTGCTATCCTTTGCAGTAAATATATATATACAAAAGCAAATTTTATCTTAGTTAGCTGTTGATTTTTATCTGCATAATTATGATGTATATATGTTTACATTATAGAGCCATTTATTTCTCAGTCTATGCAAAGATGAAGAGAACCTTGAAGTCATCTAATGTTGTAAAAAAGGACAGCTTGTTTATTCCACTATTTGCTGGTGCATGTGCTGGTATGTCCATGTTTTATTTGTTTCTATTTTTTATTACTTTTTTAGATTATTAATTATTACTATTGTTTTTAATTATAAGATTAATAGTTTCCTCTTTCTTTCACGCAAGAGAGCTTCAGTTTTAAATGGTCCAATGGATGTTTGGAATTTTCTTTCTATATAGCGTCCCTCTGTTGACATTTGTTTACTGATCTTGCCATCCCTGGTTGCTTTTGCCAACCACTACTTCTCCCTTTGATCTTAATTGATCATGGCTCTATCCATCTTTTATAGAATATGTATAAGATTTTTTTTGTTGTTTCCCAAGGCTGGTGTTGTTAAGGGTGTTAATCTGCCTGTCAAAAACAAAACTGATCTTAATTTGTGAGATAAGAGACAATTTCCCCCACACTGATGCATAACCAGTGAAGATGGCTATTAAATGCCCATTGGTCAAAACAATGAACCAATTAGAATTGAGGATCTTCTTCTTATCAAATGTTGAGCTTGAAATGCATCTGGATTTTAATGTCTCTTGACCTTCTGTTCAGCATTCAGTCATTCATCTTGAATGAAAAGTAGGTTGAAAAAGCATTCACTACATGTTTAATCATGCCATACTTCTTTTTTTAGTTGTGAAATGAATTCAAATTTATTTTTTCTACCCTTTGGTAGATATTATCATATGCTTTTGCTCTATTACACTCATAGTCCTGTGGTGTAAAATTTTGACCATTCACAGATGGTGTCTATCAACCTTACTGTAATTTATCTCTATTTGCTTTTCCTGATTAGCCGCTGCATCAACCACTCATAAAAAACAAAAACAATATTCTAAGTCACATGTTTTCAACTCTCTCTGATTTGGATCTGAATAACATTAGAGCAGGATTGAATCCTTCTCATGTTTCTTGTGAGGTCTTCAAATCTGTGAAGATTGCAAAATTGTTGTATTTCAAAAGCATTTTAATTGCTTATTATGCAGCTTTTCAATATTTTTAAAACATGGCAAGATGCTTTTAGGTACCTTTTGCACTTCAACTGTATGGTTAGAATGTTATGCATTGTTGTTTCTTGATGCAATACTTAGAATGCAAGATAAGAATGGTTTAGTGGAAACCATTAGTTGTATTCTTACAAACATGTGCATGGTGTGATATATGTGATATATGTAGTTATGGAAGGGTTTTACATTGTTGCATTATACAATTATTGAATAGAAAATGAAAGTGGTGTATAAAAACTTTACAGCTAAAATTATTCTAATTGAAAAAGGATTGAAATTAATAATTTTATTGCATTTAGTAAAAAGTGCTTTCAAAGTGGCAAAAAAACTGAAAATGTTTTCTTATTGATTGGTAATGCATTGTTTTGATGTGTCCAACAACTGTTTACAAACCATAATGTAAATTATTTGTTTGACAATAAATATTCAACAAATGATTTTTAATGAATGCAGGAAATCAATATTAATCTTTAAATTATATATAGCATAGTTATAAAAGATAAAATTTTTCAATAAGTTGCAAAATCAAAATTTCAATCATTCTTATTAAACAACTCCAAGACTGTTCCATCAGCTATGTTTTGATTGGTTCACAGATAACATAAATAGATTTATTTTGAATGCGCACCCCTCCCCCCACCAGATTTAAACCTACAATAAGTTTGAAATCAAAAGGTTTGATAAGTGTTTGCATAATAGAATTTAAAGTTAAGTTATTTGGAGGAGCCAATTCTTAATTTTGCTTGGTTATACTTAAAGCAATGCTTGATTAGGAAATAAAATTTGAAAGGAAAAGTAAGGACAGATCAGAATGGTTTTTCTAAAAATATCTGTCATACAAAGTTAACCCTAAAAGATATTCTTTATATAAAATTTTGAAGTTGTTGGAGAACTTTATATATAAAGTTATTGTGAATTCAATGGAAAAGAATAAATGAAAAATTAAATGCAAATCCTCATCAAGTACTTAAATATGCTAGTTCTACAATAAATTTAAGATATAACCAACCATCATTGACTAATGCCTCAATTGATTGAGTATTTACAATGTTAGTCAGTGTATGATTTTCGAAATAATTTGCGTTGCATGTTAACAAGTGAATGCTTTGAATTTTTTGTAGCTTGCCCATTGGGTTCGTAGCCTCGGTAGCTACATCTTATACATGGACACATAATACATCTAGCTATGATGGGTGGCTAGAATTTGTGTCTATCACAAAGAATGCTCGCTGCCTTGTGCTTGATGCCTTGTGCTTGGTGCCTTGTTTAAGGCCAATAAAGGAAAGAAAACAAATTGGCTGGTAGTGTAAAAACAAAGCTAATGAAATATTGGCCACCCTATACCTCCTGTGCTCCATTTATTTGCTTTTTTGGGGAGGATCAAGGGTCACGTGAATTTTGTTAAAGTAGTTTGATTAGATAGGCGATCGTTGAATGGTTTAATAAGGGTGGAATTTGTAGGTGGTTTGGAGGGCAGGAGGTATCGGAGAAGCCTTATTTGTTTGTGTGTGTTCTTCATTTTCAATAGAATACACTTCAATTTGGAATTGAATGAAAAATCAATCAGTTATGATATTGATTGCCAAAATTACTTAACACGCATTCAGCGAACTCTCCCCTACATCAATTGCAGCAAAGTTTTTCTTGGCTGATTTTTAATCTATTTGAAATTCTCTCGAACGCTGAAATTGCATTTTTTTTGCCGATTTAGAAGCTGTAGGCAATTATTTCTGCTGTAATGGCCATTTGTGCAACAAAAAGCATAAAAACCGCAATTTTAACTTCAATTAGGGGGTATCTTCATGAGATCTATGTTGTAAGCATTCAAGCATTCTTATAAGTGCATCAGAGCAAAGGTGGCAATTACCACTGCCTCTTCACTGTTAAAATCGCATTAAAATGCAATTTATAACCCATTTGTGCACTCAATCAATGTCAGTTCTTGTCATTTTTTATCAAACAAATTTTAAATCTTCTGCTGTAAATATGTAGCTGCCCTTCTTCTCTTTTTCTCGCTCACTTTTATTCACGTAACTGTGATCAAAGTTTTAAAGATGCTTCAAATAATGTAGACAGCGTTTCTCGAAGTTAATTTTGAAATAAATCAAAGTAAAAAAGTAACTGTTTGTTCTTTTTGTCTCTTGACTGCCTCTTATTTCCTTCTGTGCACTTTTGTGCTAACTTTGCGTAAAAGAACTCCTCAGCCTTTTCACAAGCTCCTATTCACTAATTTAACACACTATCCTCAATATGAATTTTTGTCATTTCAGGATTTTGTTCAACCACTGCAACATGCCCAGTCTGGGTTCTGAAAACGAGGCTTCAGCTGAACAAGAGGTAGATTTAAGATTTTTATCATTCTTTGTATTACTATAACCTTTTACACGGAGAAGGGAACCCAGTGTATTCTTAACCCCAATAGAATGGTCATTCATTTTGCCTAGGATTATTCATTAAATCAACATACAACCATTTGGACCTGAGAGATGAAAATAGATACAAATACAGCTTGATTTGATGTGTTACATTCATAATTTATGTATTTATTTCAGCGGTCCATTAAACGATTAATGCTTTGGTTTGATTTTGTTTGCTGCTTGGCTTATGAACTTTCTAAAGAAATTGTTAATAGGTTGATTTGATGGCCTGTTCCATGTAATTGTCAAATATTGTCTTCATGTTGTAGGAGAGACGGTTCATCGTTGAAAGATTGTGTTTCCAAACTTTACCAAACAGAAGGAATTCGTGGATTTTACCGAGGACTTCTTATATCATACGTTGGCATAGCTGAAACTAGTGTGCATTTTCTACTTTACGAGCAAATGAAAGCCTTTTTAAGACCATGTGGTAGTGATCCCGATGAAAAAGGGAAATGTTTTGGTGATTTTGCCCAGTTTATGTTTGCAGCAAGTTTTTCAAAGATTGTATCGGTGACTTTGATGTATCCACATGAAGTTGTACGGACTCGATTACGGCAACCCGTTGTAGATGGAGTTAAAAAATACAAATCAGTACTACAAACTTTGCGTTGTGTTGCTGTTGAAGAAGGTATTCAAGGACTGTATGGCGGGTTAACCACGCAAATTGTTCGACAGATACCAAATACGGCTGCAATGTTTGTAACGTATGAACTTGTTGTGAGTTTCTTTTGTAGTTAGTAAATTCGTGTTTTTCAACCGTTTGTAATATTTGAAGTGGAAAACTGTGGATTGGGTTGAATAGCACAGTGATTCAATTTGCCTCACTATATTTCCATAGGCTGTAATTAAACAAATTAATCAATCAATTAATCAATCCATCAATCAAACAATAAACCAACCATGCTGCCTGCTTACATTCATTCTCCACAGTGAATGGCCTGATTCATTTTTCTTTTACTGTATATATTAAAATGCTGTATTCAAATGCCACTACATCATCAGGGGTCCATCTTACATAAGGTATACTGGTGTCGGCCATGTAAATGCCATGAATTATGAAATTTGCTGCAAATACATTCAAACTTTTTGTGGATATTCGAATAAAACATAGTCTATTTACAACAAAATATCAACACTTTTCTGTTGAATACACATGAACTGGCGTTGCCGACGCCATGAACTGAAAAAACCTGAAGATTTGAATACAGCAAGCACTGACCATTATGATTTGACCCTTTTAGAATATCCAGCGCATGAGAATATAGCAAATCACTTATTTAAAATGTATATATTTGATGTATTTGAGAGTATTATTGAAAGATATAGTTAAAATCTACACGAAACATGCATTGCTGTTATTTGCCAAAATTGATTATTAAGATTATTGCTTATATTTGACTGGGATCATGAATTTTCCAGGTTTTAGTAGAAACCCACTGAATTAATTTAATGGAAATTTTTCCACGCCTCTGAGGCCCCTTTAATCTCAATTCAATTATTTGTGTATATTCTTTATAAATCTCTATTTTTAGCGTTCCCTCCTATTTCTAAGTTTCAAATGTTTGCAGCTTAATTACACGTTTTAGAGTACGAGATTGAATTAACCAGACAAGATTTTATTTCAAGCGTTTGTTTCCATATCTCGCATCATGCGATTTCCTTCATGCTTCCACGCCTGATTGTCTTGAACTCTTCGATTCTTTGTATAATTAGATGTAAAGATGAATAATGAGAAAATATACTTAAAATTATCTTGATAGATTTCTTATTTGTCATGCTCATCTCAAGGTGCTCAATACATTAATAGATTTCAAGAGTGAAATAAATCATTTTAATCTTTCATGACAAAAGAAAAACTGAACTTCAAAGGGAGAATTTCAAATGCTCCAGCAAGGGTACATGATTTTAGGCACAGAGGATAGCCTATGACTTTGTATGTTGGAAAACAATTGGCTTCTTTGTACGAATGTTTCCAGGAAAAAGTCTTTAACTTTGACAAGAATATCATAAAATACAAACTTTTCCTAGTAATCTTCAAGAAATATTTGAAGGCTATAGCCTTAGTTTTTATCATAAATTTTCAAAGTTGTGTGCAATTAATTTTCAAGGAATATTATAAGGCTATAGCCTTAGTTTTTATCATAAATTTTCAAGATTTTGTGCAAGTAATTTTCAAGGAATATTATAAGGCTATTGCCTCAGTTTTTATCATAAATTTTCAAAGTTGTGTGCAAGTAATTTTCAAGGCATATTATAAGGCTATAGCCTTAGTTTTTATCATAAATTTTCAAGATTGTGTGCAAGTAATTTTCAAGGAATATTATAAGGCTATTGTCTTAGTTTTCATCATAAATTTTCAAAGTTGTGTGCAAGTAATTTTCAAGGAATATTATAAGCCTATAGCCTTGGTTTTTCTCATAAATTTTCAAAGTTGTGTGCAAGTAATTTTCAAGGAATATTATAAGGCTATTGCCTTAGTTTTGATCATAAATTTTAAAAATTGTGTGCAAGTAATTTTCAAGGAATATTATAAGGCTATTGCCTTAGTTTTTATCATAAATTTTAAAAATTGTGGCAAGTAATTTTCAAGGAATATTATAAGGCTATAGCCTTGGTTTTTCTCATAAATTTTCAAAGTTGTGTGCAAGTAATTTTCAAGGAATATTATAAGGCTATTGCCTTAGATTTTATCATAAATTTTCAAAGTTGTGTGCAAGTAATTTTCAAGGAATATTATAAGGCTATAGCCTTGGTTTTTCTCGTAAATTTTCAAAGTTGTGTGCAAGTATTTCAAGATTTATTTAAGGCTATAGCCTAGGTTTTTTCATAAATTTGGATATTTAGTAAAAGCAATTTTTGAGGAAGAATGTTAAGATAGCCGAATTTCTGCCACAAATTTTTAACTTTTTTTTGAGTCCAATATCTTACAACAAAGTGGTGCAGTTTGACAGCCAAATACTTCAGACAGAAATGACAATCTTTAACCCCTGTGCTACCACATATTTTGTACATGTCTAGAAAATGAACTTTTTCAGAGTGTTATTAATAAGCCTTCTTGCTGTACAATGTTCTAATTGGTAGCATTGGCTGTTTTAATTTAATGTAAAAATGGTTAATTGTTTCTGTTAAAAGAAATAAGTCTGTTGTCTTTTTCAAAGGCATAAAGATATTTGTCATTATTACACATTCAAATAACAATTACCATATTTACATTTCAAACAATAATTAAAGTTCACTTTCAGTAGCCTTTTCTTCCACGAAAACGGGTTCTCATGTCAATCTAAAAATTGATGACAAAGTGCAATAAATCTTTTGTTATTTTTCCATAAAGGATGTTATTCTACTTCTTGTACAACAGTATATTTTATCATAGACATTTTTCAAATATATGGTAAATAAATTTTACACGTACCAAAGACCTTTTGCATTCAAAAAATGTGTATTGAACTTTCCGACAGTCTGAACTTACACCATTCGCCTCTGGATGAAGACATTCTTTAAATTTCTTTCCATCCTTTACAATGAAAATAAAACTTTATAAATGGCTGTTTTTTGGAGATCAATAACATAAAAAATTCTAATCTAATCTCATACAAAACTGAAAGTAAAAAAAAAAAAAAACTATATTTTAATGGTTGAATTCTGTTTTCCAGTTGCGTAAATTGATTCACTGTTTCTTCACGTAGCGTTTTCTCTAGATAAGAAAAGCTTTTGTATTTGTATTCTTGCAATCCTTGTGGTTTTTTTTGTTGCAACCATGACTTGATGAAAATCAAGATTTGAGCTGTGAGGGAAAACTGATATTTCAATCTAGCTTAAAGTTTTTGCCCATTTGCTCTTTGTTCAAAGATCATGGAAAAACGTTTTTGGTTGTGTAAGTGATGGTACTTTTTACTTCACCAAACTGGTTTTTTTCTCTACCACTTGTTTGTTACAAGCTACATCTTGTACTTTTGATTCTGAATGCAGTTTTCAAACTATCAATTTGGAGAATATTTTAAGGTCACCTTAAGAAAACAATCGCTCTGTGTTATGCAATCAATGAATTCTCTTCTTAGTCCTTCACAAGGAGGGTGTTTCTCGTGAAATTTTTTCTCTTCTTCTTCAACATCAAAATATGACATATCTGAAAAGGATCCAAATGCAATCATTTGGAGAAACAAACATTGTATATTATGGTGCTATTGGGTTTAATCAATAGCCAGTGACTAAGACTAGTTTACCATAGGCCTTTTCATCATATGGAGGCTTTGGCCTTTAAGAGGTGCCAATGCTTTAATGTACCTACCAAAAGCAACATTATAAAACGCTGTAAAATACTGAATACTCAGGGTTTTCCAAAAATTCTGGGGGTAGGTTAGGGTCAGGCTACACCTCTGCATTAGCACCCTTTACATCCCACGCCCCAGTGCCCAATAAAAGGATGTCGTCAAGGATGGATACATTTTTTCTTCGTTGGTTCACATTATTTGTGGAGGTTTTCGTGCATCAATGCTAAGTTTACAAGAATATAGATGGAAATAATAATGCATCAGTAATCGCTGATGAATTGCTATGTTGATCTGCACACAATAAATTTCGAACTTACAGAAAATATTTACCTGGAGATTTGCTTTTAGAATTTGTCACTATTTTGCAAAAGGATATCAACCATCTGGTGGTGCCAAAGTTTACACTGATTCAGGGCGCAAAACAGAGGCCAGCCTCGTTTTAAGCACAGTTTCGATTCCAAGAAATTCTACCAAAAATTCTGAATGGCTTGTGTATACAAGTGCAAAAATTTTCGATGTGACAAACTGTCGGACAAACATTAGTTCGAAAATCAATTTGTCCGACATTTAGGACTGTCCGAAAATTTGGAAACAGAGAGGTCACCATGCATTAAACACTACATCATATCATTCTACACCAGTCTACATCATTCTACTGATATGATACGAAAGGCATTTAAAACGACCGGCATTTATGACGCTTTAGACCAAGGGTGGCGCCAGAGGGGAGGCAGAAAGGCTGTAGCCCCCGTCGGGGAGTGTCAGCCCCCTCCATCGGGGAATTTTTAACGGAAAAATTGTGTTATTTTGCTCAGAAAGATCTATTCTATTTTATAGCCCCCTGTCGGGGAAATTCTTGCGCCACCCCTGCTTCAGATTTGAACTACGGTAGAACCAGAAGACCATTTTGAAGATTTAAATGTTCAAAATTTTATCTGCGTAAATCCAAGAAACAGTAATTGAAAAAAGTGACACGATACTTGTTTATTATTCACAATTAACTTAAAGATTTCACATTAGTCGAACGGGTTTGATCAAAACATTTAAACATAACTATCAATATTAATACATTAATCTATACATGTAACATCGTCTTTAGGAATTAACTTGGTAGTCTAAAAAACACTGCACTCATTCCGCCTTTAGAGCAAAATATTGAGTCAAATTTTGACTAAAATTCGGATCTTGTTTTGTCAAGGTTTGAGCGTGTTATTGGCTAGCTTAAGCCAAAATTCGCAAATAAAAGTTATTCAAGTAATTAACTCTTCATCATTTAAATATTACATTTAAAGTCTTGGTAATAAATCTTGCTAAATAAACTCTTTAACTTTCCAGCCATGTTCAATCAAACCAACTGAAATCGTTTCACGTTGAAAATGGGATAGGTTCATTCCCAGTTTGTTGAGGGGGTACAAAATGCACTTCATTAGGACCTGGTACTTGCGGAAATTCCGCCAGCGGGATTCTCGCTAAAAAGGTAAACATTCAACTTCAAAAATGTAACAATGTCAAACAAACGTATTTGAAATTCGATTTTTTCAAAAAGAAATTCCTTAATCAACCCTTCTTCACTTATCATCTTATCATATCATATTATAATATTTGTAACTATATTGTACATTGCATTCATTAGTGGTTAATAAGTATTAGTACTCACATCTCTTTTTGGCTAAACGATCTGCAACAAATTAATTTAAGAAGTTAAAAGGTTAAAATAGTTAATCATAATATAAATGCTTCATGATTATATAGTTTAATAAGTCAAGAAAATAATAATTTGAAAGTATCCTTTTTGCTTGACACTCCTCAGAGAATGAGATAGTGGATAAAGATCGATAAGCTCAACCAGATTTGATAAAAATATCACTTGATAACAGTAATGCACTTGCAAGTGATTGGCTACCAGTTTGACCAATCATGTGCATTCAAATTTGCCTGGTTAATTGAATTGAAAGAACAAACGAACAAATTGAAGAAAAGGAGTTTGTGAAATTGATTAAAAAATGGATAATTGATTGAGTGAAAATATAACGAATTGATAAAAAAAACAACGGCTGAGCTGAGCGAATAAATCTTGCAAATAATGGAAGAACAGATGGAAGAAAGAAGGTAGAGCAAAATTATGGAAAAATGCAGTGAATCATTGTGTGTCTAAGCAGTAATTTTATAGCGAGAAGTGGTACAAATGTGACAGTAATAATGCAAAGGAAAACATAAAAAAAATCAAAATGATAAAAAGTCACTCGTACATGCTATTAGGGATAATAAACCATTAAGAAATTGTTTTGAGATCAAGTTATATGATAAGTGCAATTATAGATAAGATAAGAAAAGTAATGTAACTTACCAAAATATCCTGGTTTTTCAACACATGTGGGTCTGCTTCTCGCATAAAGATCGGGACAATAAGGCATCCTACAACGTACTCTTTCAATTTTACAAATCATTTCTTCTGGGCATTGAATCATCTGGGTACAATGAGCGATAAATTGAATAATTGTAAAAAATACATGAAACAATTATGAACAGAAGGTTAGAAACACTTTACTTAGTACCGACTTTTTTTAGTATCAAAACAATAATGTAGCAATTGTTTCCTTTTTTTTAATATAAAGTCACAAATTTATCAAAATATATGGATATATGGAGTAATTTTGTTACACAAAAGTAACATGATTACATTTGCAAAAGTAGATATTTCAATTACAAAATTCATGCCAATAAGAAGAAGAAATGAGATAAAAATAAATACTGAGTGTTTTTATGATAATGCATTTTACTTACTTCACATGGGTGTGGAGGACGTTCTGTAATTGAAAATATAAAAAGACGAAATGAATCAGATATATCAATAAAGTTCATATCTTCATGATTTTGATTGCAGATCTGTAAGTTATTTCAACAAAATCTGAAAGACATTTTATTGATTTTGATCCGTAAAGATGTTTTCAAATCCATAATAACATACCAAATCACTGTCATTAGTATTATTTATCATTTTAAGGGCAGCATACCAACCCTAATATGTCTTCGAAATGACAGTGTATGTTTCTATAAACAACACCAGGTTAGATTCTCTCCCTTCAATTAAAAGTATCAAGATTTGCAAATGTGATATTTACCCGCCTCTGTGCAAATCGAGGCTCCACAATGGTTCCTGCAGCATTTCCTATCAGCCTCGCAATCATGGTCATATGTGCATTCAGATTCGTAACAATTTACCGACTCATCGCCTGGCAACACAACAGCCCTTCCAAAAAAGTTTAGCCGATTATCACGTGATGCGACGTTAAGCTCCATCGCAGGGCATACTCCAGTCTTTGACAATATACCTGTAACAAAGAATTTCACCATAAAGATATAGAACTCTAACGAATATGCCACTCGCTCTTCAAAGACACAAACTCAAGCAGCCAAGCAGCAAAAAAGCATACAAATTCCATAACTATTATAAGAGGAAGTAATAACTAAAAAGGGCCACTTCCTAATCTCAAACAAAGAAAACGAAGTTTGAAGGAATTTATTCCAAATCATTGTATGCTGAATTTTTTTAGTGTTGAATAAACTCCGTCTTGAATCTCCAGCCATGGTAAGCAAGACTTGGTAAGCTAGAAACTTAGACACCAATAGTTAAGAATTAACTCTAGGAATTCAGCCCTTTTTAAACATAAGTATGTCTTTGAAAAACCACCCGCTATGGACTTGAATTGTTTTGTTTGAAACATTCCACAATATTTTCAAAAATGGGCTTCGTATTATCATCAAAAATTTCACATCGGCGTGTTTGTTGTGGGGTACAAGGGTCTCAAATCAAGGGGCCTAGTGCCTGTATGGACGTTCAGTTGTAAATTAACAGTACAGAGTTTACCATTATATTTCAAAAACTGAAAAAGCAATGCACAAGGGACAAAAAAAATGTTTGAAGTAAATTTGTAAGTTGTACCTCTTTTGAACCTGTGTGTGTTCTTTTTATGTTTCTCAAAACGTTCTATTGAGGCTGAAAGAAATTGTTAGCGATTTGGTATGTTGGTGAAATAATAAAATGTTAAAAGGGTTCAATGTTAATGAAATGAAGAAGTACATGGAGCTGCAAAATCGGACGCATAAGAAAACTACGAGTGGTTTATTATACAAGACTAAGCATCAGACATTCGTAACTCCCTGTTTTCAAGTAAATACAGGCATAGATTTAGAGAAGCCAACATAATCAAAATTCAGAAAGTTTTCTCGCGATAAAACTTACGTCTTCTAGAGTAAAGTGCCAAAATGTGGGACAGTCCCGGGGCAGTGGTTTCGTTTATGGGCCTTGATCACATAAGCTTCATTTAATTTTCGACTAGTGTTATCAAAATCTAAAGGAAATTTCTCAGCCTACACTTTTTTAGAAGCGGTTTCAGAAAAAAAATAGATTTGAACTTTGAAGTATGATAAGATAAACTAGATTAATTTACCAGCATGTGCATGGTTTTGCAATATAACAGTCACTTGGAAAGTAAAGAGAAGTTTCCAAAATAATTGATACATCCCAAGTGTAACCAAAATCTGCAATTGAAAAGCAAAATATGTTAGAAAACAACTGGGGGCGTGTCTAAAAACAGGTGTTAGGGATCTTGCAACGTCGCTTTTTGGGCTCCTATTGCTGATAAAAACGAGACTTGATTAATACTCCAAGCTTACTGTTTCGAATGGAAGGTTTCGAATGTACAGTTTCAAATCTACTGTTTTGAACACATTTCTTTGAATTTATTGGCGATTCAGTAACTTTCGTGCAGTTACCTTTTCGTCTTTGCAGCGTATCAACGAATTTCAAAGCTATATGATTTTGAATGTATTTTTGGTGATGTTTTCTCACGAAAGAAATCATTCTAGTCTCTAATAAAACGGATAGGAGAAAAAATGTAGTCAATTCATCTCAACTTAAATAACCTTTAACTGATCTTCCCTACCATCTAAATCAATATGAACAATATGCTTCCTCTTCATGAGTGTATTTAACTTTGGTTTTAACTTCAGAAAATTCAAAGAATATTCTACAAAAATGATTTAACTCACCTGCTTTCCTTTGTAACCATCACTTGTTTAAATTATCATCATCGTAAATTAAAGTCAGGCTTCACCAAGTTGATCATTTAAAAACGATTTATCATTTCCATGATTTGAAATAATTTAATTTAACGATCCTATGAAAATTAGATTTTAAAAATCGATTCTATTTAACAATTGACTTAATGATCTGTACGAATCTCGATTTCGTGCTACCGACTGCGACCTGAAGAATCAACAGGTATTCATTGAAAATCAATGAGAGGCAGTGAATAAACTATAAGCAAAGACACTGGTGTATAACTATGTCTATATACACAATTAACCTCGATCAACCAAACCTATTATGCGAACGTATTAATGAATGTAGGTTTATTGAGAGACCTGTTCGTAGTAGTGTGTTTGTGATTTGACATGTGCTTGAATTTACAACGCATAGACATTCAGAACCGGTGATGATGGCGAGGATTAGCACTTGACCGAGTTGGATTCGCAAACAACTGAATACTTCTTTATGAGAAAGTTATTCATGCTAGAAGCTTAGCTTCCTGGCGCATTATAAACCTAACGATTTTGTGTTTAAAATATTTGAAGCCACAACAAAAAAGAAATATGCATGAAATCATATCGAATTATTCAAGAAGAAATGTGGCAAGATGATGTTAAATAGAGAAAACATTGTTATGTTAAATAATTACAAAAGAAATTAAATATAACATCACAAGCACGCATGTTTAATTAAAAAATACGCTGAGAGCAAAATAAATTTACTTACACTCCCTAAAATTAACAATTTCTCCTTAATTGAAGTCCTCACTGAATTATCTACAAGTTGCTTAGGAACCAAATTATCAAAAACAATGAAAATGAAAGCCAAGGAATTACATGTGATTATAATCTTCCAAAAGATATTTTCGTTCATCGTTGAAATGTTAACTAAACGAGTGCCAATATAATTTTAACCATGTTTAAAAGTTGCAGAAAAAGGGGAATCCTTTCAATTTAGAACCATCAAAAGGGGGCTGGTTAATTTTTGATAACAATTTAACAAATTCATGAAATTTTTCATAGTTATTTGATTTAGTACAAAATCAAGCATTTTTTGAATTATCCTCAATTCGGACATGACTGGTTCCAAAAAAGACAACTATTTTCAGGCAAAAAAACTACATCAGTTCACTGTCATAGTTAGCAGCGTTTGTACCCTGTGATCATTTTACTAACTTCAAATCAGGGGAAAATCGCTGTTTACAAGCAATGATAAGTTTTTAAACGACAATATTCGTAAAGAAAACATAAAATAATAAAAAGTTATACAAAAAACAATTCAAAAACATTAAAAAGTGCCATCCTTATTAGGAAATCTAATCTATACGATAGGGATTATTCAAAATATTTTTGCCTGTGAAAATAGATTCAAAAAGTGCCAGTAAGTAAATTAGGATGAAACGCATGACCAGACCCACCTGTAATGCAATGAAACATAGCAGATATGCTTTTCAATGAGCTCACTTTTGTTGCTAATACTACAGCATACATGAAATAACATAACGAGAGGATTGAGTATCTGTATTGCATCATATCGAAACAAAAACCGCTATTCTTAGTGGTGCTGAAAACAGGATTTGGTTCTAGTTGGTTCTGCAAATCAAAGCAATTAATGTTTGCCGTTTGACAAATCATAAATGGAGGTTTCTAGCTTAGAAAAATAGAAATAGCTGATATGATAGACACAGTTCTTGTGAATCTACCAAAATCTCCGTTTAAAACAGGACCATATAAGGTGACGAAATATTTCGTGAATTAAAATCAATTTTACTTACTTGGTATTTACTAGCTTAGATACATGAAAGTTAAAACACAACCAGTTTCCCCATCATAGTTTGAACCATGCACCTATGCACCAATGTCCTATAACCTATGGCCTGGGCCCCATGACCTATGATCCTATGTCCTCACACATAACACTTTCATTGCTCGCTGTAAATGAGTCGAGTCTTTGACGAGCAGCAAGATCCAATTTTGGAACATATTTTCTTGGAATCAAATAATTGGATAGATTGAACAGATCCAGAAATACTTTGTATCGGTCGCTAAAAGGGGAAACGAAAATCATCTAAATGCAAAAAATTATCGTAGCAAATTAATTCATATCTATTAGCCAAACCAGATCAGATTGAGCTCGACCTATTTTTCCAATAATTGCTAATCATATAACATCTATTTCCTATTATGAAGCAGAAGTTATGACATATTAATCCAAGCAATCTTGAGAGCGAATCTTCTACTGGTTCAATCATGATTATCTCATGTTAATAAATGTGGAATTACCTGACAGTTGACCTTAAATACTGATAACCAGATGTGCCACCTGTGCCAATTTTACTTCCAAGTTGTCTTTGTACAAGCATCACGTGATTGTCTACGATGGGCGGAAAAGTAATTGTGTATCACGTAGGGGATGAAATTTAATATACTTTAAAGAGGGGGGGGCATAACGATCGTTGGGGATTGGATGATATGCATTATTACACCACAATGTGAGGGAGATGATTAAGAGAAAGTGGGACAGGTAAAGGTACAGTGGACCATAGAGAGAGTGGACCAGTGGACCACCAAAATAATTTGAAATAATGAGCGAAAGCCTACTAATGGTTGATTACATGGTGGTACAGGGCGATGACAGAAGAAATGAAAGAAGTAAGAAATAAACGGAAATTAAGAAAAAAAATTGACAACACTCACATCTCCATTTGGTCAACAATGAATCAACATCCATGAGTCCATTGAGAAATTGGAAAGGTTGATGAAAAAGAACCTCTTCTCGGTAAAATGAAATTAATAATGCACCTTGTAATGCTTTCCATGTCAATCGACGGTCTCCTTATTGAATGGAAAACAAAACAATGCTAATAAAAATTTTTTAAATGTTAAAATGTTTCATAAGCTTATATCTGAACTTTATACTGGGTGCAGGTAGGATGATGCTGTGTTAGGAGGGTACAGGGCCAATGAGGAGGAATGCAGGGAAGACATTTGGTTTGAGATGTTTGAGGCACGGCCACCTTTTATATGAAACTGAATATAAGAAGCTGATGAAAAGATCAATTTTAAAAACTTCGCAAATTGAAAAAGAAACCTTTTGCTTACAATGAATTGGTACTAAAGAACTGTTAGCTGTAATAAGGGAGCGTCCATTATGATGGCAGGGAGGGGGCGGGGTAATCTTTGGGGCCCTCTAACTTTTTTCAAAACAATTGGGGGCCTTGACTTTGAAGACAAATTGTTTGGGGTCTCTAATTCCTTTTTTTACAAAGTGGGCCTCCAAACCAATCTAACGTGAAAAAAATTGATTGAAGAATGAGATTTGATATAATAACATTAAATATTATAGGTGCGACACACTGACACATTGAAAAGTTTGATATTGAATATAGGGGGCCGGAAAGCCTTGAACTTAAAAAGTTTGTGGACCCCCATCTTTTTTTGTTTGAGGGGGCCAAGAATCACCCAGGCCCCTCCCTCCCATAAATAATGGACGCTTCCTGAAATGCTCTGTTTTTCAACTAAGGAAAAAGAATTAACATTGCATTGTTACTATCTGGTTTAGACATATATGATGAAAAAAAAACGATTTAATTTAGAATGTAAGACTTACCTTTGGCTCTCAAATTACTGTATTGTTTTTCATCAAAAATCGTATCGAAAGTATCCTATGTTAAACAGAAGAAAATATTAATTCGAAAATCCTAAATTCTAAATTGCAATATCGATAAAAATAAATTATTGCCGGTTGATCAAACATGTGGAAAATCACCATCAAATCATCATTGTAGTATCAATATTACTATTTTATTCTTCTCCGTTATACGCTTTTTAACAGCAATGTTGATTTCAATTCAAAATAATGTTCTAAATAAGCACCATTTACTTTACTTTGCATTCTTCCTGGGCGGAGCCTTAATGTATGCCCTAGACTGGATGCCAAATATGCTTAATTATGCTAAAGTTTGCTTCATTATGCTAAATCATGCTAAATTATGCTAACAAGTGTTTTAACGTATTTTATTTCTGTTACCATGTCCCTATCATGATTTCATTTGCTTTTCTATATTTTGAATTTTGAATAAATTTGTGTTTATGTTTATAAATATCCATCTGAGTTTCAGGAGTCAAACAAGCTATGAAATATTCTGGTAAAGAAAGCTAAAAATCTCCAGGCAAATCAATTTTGATAAAAAAAATATCTAAAAAACCTTCAATTTTTTCAAGTCCTGACGCTTTTCATCTTGAATTGTTTGATTTGTTTCCGCCTAAAATAAACATTTTTATTTGAAAAACTTCTCAGCCTTAAATCTGCAAAGTTGTATTTGAACTAATTTTAGGATTTACAAAACGATTTTAGGTTTGACTTTGGTCTTAATGTGGAGCAAAAATTCCCTTGAAAAATCCCTTGAAAATTTTTTATTCCCCCTTCCTAAAAAACCACTTTTTGACATTTTAATACAGCATAAACTTCAACGAAAATGGTATGAAAATATTAAATATTTCTATATTTTCATCAAATAATTGAATACTGCACCCCAATATCCATCTTAAGATCTCGAACCCAAATTGAGAAAGCATTTTTAAATTTCTGCCAAAAATTGAAACCATCTTCTTCTAATCCAGGAGTTCGCTCCAACCATTTCTGAAGGGGAAATTTTCAACGGTGAGTTCAAACACAAAATTAAAGGTAAAAAGGAGAATCATTAATCATAATATAATATTGATCATTATAATCAAATTAATATCACGATCACCAGAATTGTGTAATAATAATAATAATAAAAATACCATTCAATAAAAATAATAACAATAATTAATAACTTGACTAAATCAATAAAGGGCTGACAAACAACACAAAATTCACGAGGTTTAGTGTTTTGCATAAAATGAAGGGTTTAAATACGATTTTCTAACTGCATTGGTAAAAGAAGTCCGCACACGAGGGGAAGTTTGCTAAGCAAAGTGTCTATCGAGGCAATTTGCTGAGCAAAATTCCTCTCTTGTGCGTCTAGCATTACGTAATGTTACCTCAACGACGTCAAAAAGAGAAGGTTCAATTTCAGATTGACAGACCCGGCTTTGAACCATTTCACTTTTTTCAACTTCTTTAAAGATTTCCCTAAATTGCAAATAATACAACGATGAATTGTCAAGGAAAACGCAATGAAAGCATATTTTTTTAAACTGACCGTTAGATGTCAAATTTAACGATATTGAAAAAATATTGTAAACAAATATACAAAATATCATACTTGTAGTCTTCATTGTTATACCGAATTCGATTTTCCTGAAATGTCAAAAGAGTGTTTTATCAGCAGAACATATCATATATATCTTGTTTCAATGAGTTGCATCAACATGGCTGATAATGGGAGAACAATCTTTGAAGCAACATAAAAGAAAACAACACATCAAAGTCATGGTTATAAATGTAAACATGATGATAATGTTTTTGGAACATAAACAATAGCCCATAGGCTAAATTGCAAATCTGTTATAAATCAGAACGAAATCTTGATAACATGACATGGATACAGATCACTTGAACTGAGAATAGAAAAGCTTTCTAGGTGAGCACCATGTAATTGATCATAAGAGTGCCATTCATGGGTCAATTGCTTTCTAAACATTTTCCATTAGGCTTTGACCTTTTTGATTAAAGTTTGATCTTGGTACTTAAATCAAATCTTTCTGGTACTGGTTAACGCAGAGTATGCATTGAAACCAATAACTCTCCATTTCTTAAATGCAAATGTCACCCTGAAATACTTGATAGCTAGGGGCATATAAAAATAACAAAACACATGCCTTCTTGACTCCCAGTTTATTTTCAAGCAGCCGAAACTGCATACTTTGAAATCCAGATGCTGGGGCTAACTTGCCACTGTTGAGAAAGAAATTCAATTTATATCCTCTATTTAATACTCTGCAATTTTCATTGAAAAAATTGAAATAAGATATCTTAAAGGCAGATGGAATTAAAACTAACATAAAACTGTTTTATTTCAAAGTCAATTCAGGGTGACGGAAAATTAGAAAATCATTGTTTACCTTTTTGATAAGTTAGTAAAAATTAAAAAAACTTGTTTTCACTCTAATCGCTTTCATTTAGTTACAATCTACAATTTAACACCAGCATATTTTATTAACGCATAAAAACTTTCGTTGACTAAATGAGACTTCCAATTCCTATCATTTACAAACAGTCATTTAGAATATTATTTAAAAATTAAAGATGAAAAGCAATTGTTATTGGTCTTGCTTTTTGCAATTTATTGATGACCTAATTTTAATAAAGACAAACCGGAATTCCATAAATTCAAGTGGTGTCATGGTTTCCAGTATCATCATTTGATCAACCAAGATCTGCAAAATATACATTTTGTAAGTTTTGAAAAAATTGGATGAAACGAAACAGTTAACTTCTAGAGGAAATAAATTTAAAAAAAAAAGATAAATTTAAGCGAGTCAGATCAATTGAAGATGAAAAATAATTTTATAATGCAGCTAGAATATTAAAATGAAAATGTTAGGCAGACCTACCTTAAAAATTTTGGAAACCCTGTCTAATCTTGAGACAATAATCAACATGCTCCTGTCATCAACTTTCTAAAGAAAAAGATTAATTTATAATTTTCAATGATACAATGGCAATGAAGCAAATGGTGATTGTATGATGGGTATTGCTAAAACGAGGAACGGAACGCCATGTGAGGATGCGCAGATGAGTATGCGCGTGTTTTTTTTTGACAACGGAGACCAAAGTAGCTGTGCAAGTTGTAAGTGCTCTTCAAGAAATCAAAAAATTTCAGTCGGGAATTTTGACCGTCCAGTTGTGTTGTTCATTTTGATTTCATTTGGCCTTTCGATAATAATACATTGGAAATTATTGGGGCCTTTTTTAATACATCTGCCAAGCCTAAAGTACACTCTCTGCCACCGAAAATTTGAGAAACTTTTAGAAACTGTGAGAGTACTGGATTTCCATAAAAATTAAGGTACTCTAAGAAATCAATATTTCTAAGTTTCTTTTTTTTTAAGATAAAAAGGGAGTAGAAAGGAAGGTAAAAAGACAGGAAAAAGATAGGACCAGAGGTCTCTAAAGCAGATGAGCGGCAGGTATCTTTCTGGAATTTTAAAAGAAGAAGAAAGTTGGGTGGGGGGCACTTGCCCCCTAGGCCCCTCCCAGTTCCTACGCCACTGGTTGGTGTTTCGATATATCAAAATTTAAATTAAAGGTTTTATCTCTATATAGAGTAGTATGGCAAGCAAGTTACTTAATTGATTATAAAACTACATAGTCAGAAATAATTAGATAAAAACAATGAAATGAAAAATGAATCGTGCAAATCAACGGTTCTCAACTATTTTTGTGGCATTAATTGTAAGGCCATAAGCAGGGTCCCCCTCCAGGTAAGAAATCAAGAACCCCCTTGAGCTACCTATTTGTGAGAATACCGTTTGTAAAAAATTCCTATCTTTGTGAATTTTCAAATACGTTTATCTCATTGAAAATATTTGCAAAACGATTTTTTTCTTACATTCAAGAATTTATTTTAATTATGGTTTTGGTAATCAGAATAAGGTGCACCCCCTCTTCGGCCAATCATCTGTGTGTTCCGTCGATATTTTGGTCGTTCCTGGGTCGTTCCGCTCGTTCCTCGTCTTAGCAATGACAACTGTATGATATTTGGCTGCATTGTGACAATTGTTGGTCTGAAATACTTTGAAAAGTAAATTTACTGAACAATAAAAATTAATCCATCCATAAAGATATATAACAATTAAGAAAACATTAAAAAATCACACAATAAAAAAGCTTACTACATCTTTAAAAATATTTCGAATAGAATCCACTTCCAGAATAATCTGACGGAACCAAAGTTCATAGGCTAAAATGCAAATCAAAATCATGTAAAAGTAGTTACTGAATTTACACAAAAAAATAAATTACATCAAATCATTACAAAAGAGTCTTATTTCATCAACATCAATGTTCAATCCAACTTCCAAAGATAAAATTGAGAAATTAATTTTCATTTCTTGGATACTCAACTTGCAAGTAGTATTGTTTGTAAAATGTACTTGGATAAATATGCGTAAATTGCTGTAAAGTTCAAATGAAATAAATGAAATGAATGAAATAAAATCAAATTGAATGTACCAAGCAATTTAAATAAACAATTCAAATGAAATTTTCGATGGAAAATTAGGGGCGGCTTTAGGGGGGGGTGGTTCCAGGTTGCAGAACTCAGAAAATGCAGAATCTCAAGGTCTTCACTTCAAAAGCTACAGTCTTTCTCCAAACTCTTTCACACACTAATAAGGAAAATTTGAATTTGGAAGCCCCCCCCTCTAAATTTCTAGATCTGCCACGGAATATCAAATAAAATCTAATTGAATTACACCTTATTAAATTTTGATGTCTCCATTTTGGCTGGAAAAGTTAACATTGACTGGATTTATATCAAACTAAATCAAATTATCCTACATCAAGACAGAATGAGTCATGTTAAATGAACCTAGTTCAAACTAAATCAAATTAAATTTTATCCTTTTTTTTGGTGGAGTCAAGGCCATGGTTCTTCTGCTTTGTAGATAGCGTAAAATACAATAAGGATTTCTCTATTTTTGGTATAAACAGCATTGTTTTGGTATTTTCATGAGAACTTTGAACTGAGAAATGAAATGAAATGATACTACTATTGTTTTATGAAGCTGCCTCTAATACTTATTAAAAAGCTATAAGGGACAAATTACAAACCTTGGTGGACAACAATAAAAAGATGTTCATCATGAATGTCTGAGAGCGGTTTTTGGCACTGCAAAAGCTCTGGGATCTAAAATATCAAATTGTGTACTATTTATAATACAAAATTCATTCAATGCAATTCAGTTGCATATAAGAGAAAATTAAGAAAAAATTAAAATGACATTTCTAAACAAGAAATACAACAATAATCCCATGAAAAGTTGCCATTTACTGTCAAATGTTTACATTGATGCTGCCATATGTTGTAAAAGTTATGCCACATGATAACGTTACACCTTACCTTCAAATAGGATCCATAAGTATTTTTGCTGCCAATAGGTTTGTTTTCATTTGCAGGAGAACTAAAAGTTTGGATAAACAATCTTACCAAATTGTCATGATCAACAAAAATGTATTCAGATAGGGCTAATGGGGTAAAGGCAGGGATTTTTTTAAAAGGAGATTAGTTAAGAGATTAGGGTCTATTAAAATGATACAGAACAGGAAGGTAAGAGGGTGCTGACAAGGCAGTGGGTGAGAGATTTTGAGATTATAATCTGATCATGATTTTATTGCAAAATTCAAGGGACAAAAATCAGTTTGCTCACACCCTCAATTTCCATATCATTCTATGCTACCCTTAAAAGCCTTAACATGCTATCCTGAAAAGTTAAAAATCTCTAATGGGAGGAATGCAACTGGAAGCAGTGTATGGAGAAATTTATGAACTCTATTTCTAAGGTACATCCTTTGTGCTAGGAAATCTGCTAAATCTGCTAGCATGGAGAAAAGGATCATATGCAAGACATGTCCAGTGCACAACCTTGACCAGTTGTGCACAATTTGGCACATACATCTTTTCCTGGCACACACAACCTGAATTTGAAGGATGCTGATCTGGGAGATAAAAATCAAGAATTTCCATGTTTGGGAATTTGAGGGCCTGTGCCCCCTCAAAATATAACCCTGTGTTTCTGCCACTGTGACATGGCACTTGAGGGTGTTGACAGATAAAGTTTGTCCTCATACTTGAGGCAGTCATCAAGACAGTGGATTGTGGGTTGATTGGTCAATAAAATAACCAACCACGTGCACTATTCATCCCGTGGTTTTCGATGCGGAACTGCTTCTAAATATATGTGAACTTCAAGGATTTTATCTGATGCTTTCAGACACTGAAAAAATATGCTTTCATTAAGCTTGTTATTGCAATTTCAGAGTATTGTAAATTTCCTTCTGTATCGATTGGGCAGCGCTCTATGAATTAATGTTTAAGCTCCCGGCCAGTTTGCAGAATATGGCCGATCTTGCCAAGATCTTGGGTGCGCTAAAACCGTACAAAAATCCTGAGGGGCGCCACTACACTAGGGGCACCACTGCACAAACATAAAAACTTCAAAATCTGAGGGGCGCCCAGGTGCGCTTCCTTAGGCTTTTAAGTAAGCGCACCTGGGCATCTTGGGTGTGCCATTGCCACATTCTGCATTGTGGGCTCCCGGCTTTACTGGCAGACGAACTTACTGCTCAAGGTTACAATGTGGCAGGGGTGGTGTGAAATGCTTGGGATTGTGAAACTCACGTGACATCTCCTCGTCTCGTAACAAAATCGAACTTGAAATTCAAGCCGATTCTCAATTTTTCCATTTAAGGAAAAATATTCATGTTATATAAGTCACGTTTTATGAGGTTAAAACGAAGAAACCTGGATTGAACACAATAAATTTCGAAGAGTGGTAAGGCTCATGTTGGCCTAAATTTAAAGTTACGTAAACATTATAAAGTGCCTATAATATAAGATGGTAAACATACTTATCTTGACTGCAAACAGCAAATTCTTGATAAGGGCAGGCCATCATACACTTTTGCAGCACCAAGTTGTATTCACAGCAATCAGCAAAGAATTATATATGTTTTGAAATCTTCGCAAAGAAGGGAATAGCGACAATCGCATGGAAATAATTATTCCTGAATTTCTGTTCTGGTGACAATAAATTTTATTGGTCAAGAACTAGTCATGTGACCAACACACCCCCATTAGAAACTTTATAAGTTTGCAACGGTGGCATTACACTGGGTACGAGAGGCTCAAATTCAATAGGAAAGGATAAAAAGGGAAAGGGAAAAGAAAATAGGGAAAAGGAAGAGGGAAGAAAGGAGAAAGAGGGAAGAAACTTTTCTTTTCCTTTTTTTTTCCTCTTTTTTATTTTAATTTTGGCTCTGGTACCCTGGGCATGGTAGCATTCGTTCTTGTGTCTCTGAAAAACAAATACAGAAGATCAGAAAAACAAAGAAGCACTTCAACCCTAAGAACAACCAAGCGATCTGCAAGATTGATAACAAGGCGAATGATCATAATTAGTGGAACTCAGAAAAAATCATAAAAGTCATAAATCATGAAACGTGGACTGGCAGTCATTATGTCCACATTGGAAAAGAGATGGTTGGTAGAAATAGCAAGAAAAAGTATGCTGGAAGGTGTCACAGCTCTCATGGGCACAGACGTCAGTCAAAGAAATGATTAAAATCACGGGGGTAGATGATGATAATGTTAATGATGATGATGATACAACTAACATTAACATCCACTCCATCTCAAACTTTTTATTTCACAGCAATAATTATCAGTACAATGTATTGAATAAAAAAACTGTCGATGCGTTTTGTTACAATGCAACTTACATAGGATTGTATGCAAATATCTGGCCACAGTTTTGTGAAAATCTCAGGAAAAAGTTTCAATAATGAAATTTTTATGAGGTTAAACGGGTTTACGCAAGCATTTTAGCAAATGTGGTTTCTTTAAAATTTTATATCATGCATAATACACTCGTAATCTAATGTGAAATACATTATCAACATTGATATCAAATGCTGAAAGATGTTACCATAATCACTGTTTTATCCAGTACCCACTGAAATAAACCTTTGCTTAATTTCGGTCAATTAACCAGAGTGTACAAGTTTCATGATTTTCCTTGAATTTGCATGATTTTCTTACATATCAACACAAACTTGAATTTCTCAAGCACTGGAGATAAAATCACTGGTGTTTGGCTGTAGCAAAACGTGGTTTTACTTTTGGGATGATCGAAATGACATTGCCTAGAGAACAAATAAATTGATATCATAACTAAAGCATAGCCTGTTTGATAAAAATGCATGGAAATCACAAATTTTAATTTGAAAATTTGATAAATTTGCATGCTTATAGTTTGCCTTTCTATATCTCAAAATAAATGGGCAAAATTTAGCGAAGCTTTTTAGATTCTTTGAGCATTCCTATTGCCGAGGCTCGTGTCCAAAATCATTTAAATTTCTTTTTGAAAACCTAACAAATATTCGGAACTATACTCTTAGTGCCCCCGTTTAAATCGGAATCCTTAAGTTCCATTAATGTCACATTATATTTTACGACGATTAAAGCGTTTACCTTCACGTACAACAATGCATTACGATTTAATTCATTAGTTACATAGCTAACCCATTCAGGTATTACTAGGTTTTGTTCGTGCATCTTCTGCACTGTTGTATCCACGTGGCTGAACATGTGATTTGGAATCTTGCGGACCCGGACTGCTTTTGACAGAATGATTTCCATCACGTGAATCAATTTTTGGCAAACGACCCGCGGCTGCTGTTCTCTTAACAGGCCCTTTTCTTGGATCGATAATTCTCTGGTTATCTGGTATTCCATAGTATCTACAAAAAGCAAATTGTCAATGCTCCTAATGGATGAACTGTGTCAAATAAGACGAAGAAAGTGGTTAATGTACAAAGTCTGATAAATATATAAATGTATAGTACATCACTTAAAAGTTCGTGTTAACGTGATTATTGGTGTAACCATTAGACTATGGTGTAACCCTAAAACACGGAATAGAATTTCATTGATTTCGCATTGCAATTTTTTTTTATTTAATTGGATTTTTTTTCAAATAAAATGTTGTGTAACATGCATATAAGAAAATTGTTTGTGGACCAAGAAAAAACTTTTCTATACTTCTTGATAAATTGCTTAACTCAACAAAAGTAAAATCAATCAAAATAAGAATCTACCTAACTTTAGTTGACAAAAATGTATGAATTTTTCATTTTATTTAAACAGAAAATAAAAGACATGAATAATTCAGGGAACCATAAAATTAAATTAATATGCTCACCTGTTTTTTGAGGGTATTTTTGATGAAACATTAAACTTTGCCTTTATTTCTTGTAAATCATTTTTCTGCAAAAAAAAGAAATGACACTGTTTAATGAGCATAAATTCCTGATAGAGTGTGCTTGTAACTTGGGCCCTTTCTTCCATTTCTCTGAAAATAAAATAAATTGACAGTCTTTAAGGATGAAAGCCATGACGAGCCACATTTGACAGATAAATAAGAAGAGTCATAAAAAGACATTTCTGTTATTTCATTTCATTTCATTTCGACACATCCATATTCCTAAAACAGGCCAGTGAAAACTTAGTTAACTACGACACATTCAGGCTTACGACGAAAGTGACAGTCCCTCTAAATGATCCTAGTATGGGAGTCCACATGATATTTTTTCCTTCAAGAATAGAAAAATATTTCATTTAACAGAGGATAATATCTTTTAGTAAATAATTAAGAATAGAAAAATAAACATTAAATAATAAAATACCTGTGATTTGGTGATTGGTTTTATTTCTTTGCTTGGCTGTTTTCTATTTTCCACTTTTGTGCTGACCTGCATTGGAACAATAGTATTCAAAATTCACAGCGTTTGGAAGAACACACTCAGAAAACTGCAAACAAACCAGCATTGATGGTTCTATTTTGTAAGATAGTGGTTGGTAAAAACGGTATGCTCAAAGATCCTCAAAAAGTGATCAAATTCCAATTTCAAAGGCCCAAAAAATTTCATGTAGATACGGAGTTTCCCTTGAAGATGAATCTATGCATCCATGCCAGTTATGTGGATTAAATATCTAATTTATGAGAATACAAAGTAACACCACAAAAATAATTACATCTCTATTAAAGTAATTTTCATTGAACGAAGTATGCAATCGAAATAAAGCAAAGTAAATTCTACAACTGACATCTCGCTTAAAGGAGGACTTGGTTCATAAAAAGGCATTACGAGGATAGAGAACACTTAAGGAATTTTCAGCACTGAAAGATCACACGATGTAGATATTGACAAATTAAAACTTATGATTTTAGATTCAATTTAATGTTTGTCATTTGCCCCAATAGTACTATTTATTATTTGATACGTTGACGTCATTCCTACGTCGCAAATGACATTATTCCTACGACGTTTTTTTGATACTTTATTTAAAGTTCGATGCAAATTCTAGCCTAATTATAAACAATTACAATAAGCTAATTAATACCAACTAACATAATAAACACTAGCTAACATGGCATGACAATACCAACTAATATAACAAAACAATATGAAGAAGTATATATGGGTGTATACATGAGATATATGACCTATAAATCTATTTTATGTATCCTAGATTTGGTACATACTGGGTGCATAATTTGCAGGTGCATGGAATTCTATTCATTAGATTTATTTGCCTTTTGAAGATTTCTAAGCTGTTTGCAATTCTTGTTTCAGTCGGTAGACTGTTCCAGATTTGGCTACACCTGTAAGAGACTGTTTCAGTTCCATGTAATCAAAAATTGTGAAATAAAAGAAGCGATGGTATGGTACCTCATTTACTGCTGTTTTATACTCTTGAATTTCTCCGTATATTTTGTATCGAGTCTGTAAAAAGAAATAACAAAACTGTAACAAAAAACGTCTCTTCAGGCTTCCATTTGGCAAAAACATTCTTTTCCATGTTGAAAATGGAAATAATGTTTTCGTGATTCTTCACTAGAATTATCAGACAGTTGCAACTGCCGATTGCGGATTCATTAAATGTTTAGACTTCAGATTTTGATACACACACAACACAAAATAGCCTAACAAAACCCCATTCCCATTTGCACCTAACAAACCATCTTCTTGCCATAATCAAAATATTTTGAGTAATAAAAGTTTATTTGAAGATACAAGAATATTCTTTGATACTGGTTGAACAATTTATGCCATGACAATTTATCAATTAAATAAATATCTCACTTTTGCCTCTTTATCAAGTTGCCATTCCAAATCCCGAAGGAACCCTTCCAATTCATGCTTTTCTTTAGTCAGTTGCTTAATCATCCTTTTCACCTCAATCTAAAAATGACAAACACATCATGACATTAAATTCAAGTTGAATACAACCAATTCAGCATCACCTCAGCATAGTCTCTAAAGCTTTAATCGGCTGAGAGTTGAAAAACAACCATTGATAAATGATTAGGTTGCAGCTCTAGGCGAGTAAATAGAATGTAATTTTATTTTCCCTTCATGGTCTATCTATTTCAACCAGTGGTGAGTACCAAGCATCAATCAAAACAGGAACAACAGAATAATATGTAAAATATTATGGTGTGAAAATGCATCAACTTGTAAATTCTTTAGTTGAAATGATGATAGGGAAATGTACCTTCAAAGTACTACTTTTAAACAAACTGGGGGTATAGAGGCACTGTAAGGCCACAGCAGGTCCAGAACCATCTCCAGGTTGGGGTACACAGGGCAAAGCCCCCAGAGGCTCCTGAGATTTTACATTTTTCTGAGGCCTGAAAATGGCTTAGGATCCTTGATTTTCTTTTTTGTATTGCAATGAAACACAAGAAATAGATGTGTCTGTCTGATTCTTACACTATTTTTCAAAAATGATTTTAAAATGGCAAGGGGGTTCAGGAAACATGGAAACCCCCTTAATCTGCCCCTGCATATGACAATCCTATTTTCATCTCATTGGATTCTTGTTTATTTCACATTTAAATGTTAAAACTAACCTCGTTCAATTGATCAAGGTCGGATCCTTGGTTATTGTTGCCTTTGAATGAAACAACGCAAAAATCATTTCAAAACAAGACATAAAAAAGTTTTTATTAAGTACAAGTTGAAATGAAGCAGGCCACGTAAAATATTTGAAAAAATGTTGAAGGAAAAATTATGTTTGGAAAAACATGAAGCTTGATTCCAGTTTTTGGCTGTTCCAAATTTAACCAATCTTCCAAAATTAAGATATCTGTTGTGTTTAGTGACAGGTACATTCTGGCACTATTGATCACAGATGAAGACATTTCATGTCTTTGAAACATTTTTTTACATTTGAAAAAAGTGGGGGGGGGGGGGGGCTAAAGCCCCCACAGCCCCCCTTGCTCCATGGTGTTTGGTTCTGAAAATCTGGAAAGCGTATCAATACATCTAGGATGAAGACATGAAGTACCTGAATTTTCAATTTCCCGGTTGAGTTCTTTCATTTTTTCACTCAATAAAGCAATTTGTTTTTCAACATTTTTATTCATTTCAACTTGCTCATCGTATCTTTCCTTCCATGCATCTTCTGAAAAACAATGGTAATATTATCAGTCAGAAAAAGTTTCTTATGCAAACTTAGGTTGAACTTGGGATAAAAGTTTCTTATGCAAACTTAGGTTGAACTTGGGATAAAAGTTTCTTATGCAAACTTAGGTTGAACTTGGGATAAAAGTTTCTTATGCAAACTTAGGTTGAACTTGGGATAAAAGTTTCTCTGGGGTGCCACTAACGTAATCTTCATCTATCAAATGAACATTGAATTGCATTGAATGCAGATCAAAATTTCCTCAAAGTATTCTGACCACATGCATACTGAATTCAACACAAAAATGGAAGATGAAGATCAGAATTATTGTCAGGAAAAAGGCAGCAATGAAGTGGTAGAATTTTAAATAGCAATTAATATCATTAAACTCAATGTTTCCATAGGTTCAAATATTGTGAAATATATTCATTTTATATTCAAAGTGAAATAAAACCAAAAATATTTTACCTCCATTATCTTCCTCTAAGCTCTCTAATTCCATGTTTAATTCACTTGTTGTATTTTCAAGATCAGCGATTGATTGAACCAGCATTTCTCTGTCAAATGTCAGAATCGTTTAGTGTCAATTTATTAAATGGAGTGTTTCACATCAAATGCATTTCTTAAGCAAATACTGAAGCCAGGAGCAGAATAATGGGAGATTGTAGGGGTGTCACACAAATCCTTCATGATTGTTGCAGTCCACTTGGCAGAATCAGCACTATGTGCTGTTGACTTAGTCGTTTTCAAAAATGACTAAATCTATGATAATGAGCAGAATTTTAAATCTTAACTGTGCAACCTGGCATCAGACACCCCCCTCCAAGGAATTCCTCCTGTTTGGGGAGAGGGAAGAAAGGGAGGAGGAAGGGAAATAGGAGCTATAATGCAAAGCTCAGTCACATATGCAGACTTGGGTGTGCACAAGTTTGCAGAATATGGCTCATTCCAATGAGATTTTGGGTGTGCCAATTGAGAAAAATTCTGATGTGGGCTCATACATCTCACAAAAAGGAGATTGTTGGAGATATGTTTGTATGTAACCAAAGTTATTCTGGCATCACGTATTGCAGAAAAAGGAAAACACTTAATTGGAGAAAATTATAAAGCAATCTGCACAGCGCAAAGAAGCAACCAATTTAATATAACTAAGATTTCATCTGAGCAGCATTAATAGTCCAAAAACATCTTTGATGATGATAGAGTTGATAAATGTAACGCTTTTACTAAAAGCTTTAAAAGAAGACCATTTTACTGATTACGCAGTCTGCAGAGCGTGGCACCTGCACACACAAGAAAATTTGCTGCAGATTGAAGTGCACCCCAAAAATTAGGCCTTGCACGCGCGCATTGTATGCTTTTAGGCTCAATGAAGATTAACCTGGAGTTTCATAGTACCTTAAGTGCCTTGGTGCACCCGACAGAATCACATATGCACCCCTTCTACCCCCCTTTTTTTACCTTGCACGCGCGAGATCTCGTCGTCGAGTTCTGCCATGCTCTGCAGACTGGTTGATTACGTCATTTTTATCCAAGTTGTGTAATTTTTGAGACAATCCTGAAATTTAATTTGATTACCCAGCTTAAAAGTTGTTATAAATTTCATACCGCAGTACCAACATGCATAACAGTTTCAGACCCTAGTTCAGTTCCCTCAGCCCGGATCTCCCTGTTACTTAGTGTGACTGCTGTTCCCTACGCAAATATGCAGTAGTAGATGACCAAATAATTTATTTTGCGTACTTGGCTTGCTCTTCTTGTTTGATTTCTTCTCTTAATCTTTCAATCTCAGCATCCATCTTTCTTTCGTTTGTTTATAATTCAATTCCTTCCGTCTTTAATTCTTTCCATTGACTGATGCTAATTTTGAATGACGACTTTATGATCTTTCAAATGTTATTGTTGTTGCTGTGTTGTTAGGTTCGTGTTGTCAAGCAAAAGTTACTCTGTGTGAATTTCACGAATATGGTGCGGTCTGTTCCCTTAAATTTTTTATGCATGTTTTTCATTGTCTTAAAAAGCTATATTGGCTCTGCGTAATATGGCCACGTGTTTAGTTCTATTTTCCGAAGTGAAATTGGTACAGGTATTTACAACCATCTAGGGGTGGGGAAGAGAAGCAAGGTGCCTGCCCAAGAAGAGCCGTACTCAATGTTACTTTGATTGCTTCTCTGTCGGCAAATAATTGAACATCTGTGTGAAATAATTTTGCACTTTCAAGTTCAGAAGATGAAAAGTAAATCGGTAAACATTTTTATTCTGATAATCTTAAGTGTTAGTTAGATTTGGACCTGTCGCTGAGATCTGTCTACATTAATAATTCCAGTCTCAAGAGCCCTGGCTACTGGCTACTGGCATTGTGCCATAATATCCTTTAAATCGTGATGATTTGTCTGTTATTCATGTTTGAGGATTCATCTTTTCTTAGCAAATATGTTTTATCCTCAAATACTGAAATATCAAAGATTAATTGGTAACTTTAAAATCCATAGCCCCGATAAAAAATAGCATATTTCTTCTGTGTATCAGACCTTTATGTTCCACTTTTTGCAGCACAAAATTCATTGCAAACTTTAAGCTTATTAACAGAACTATGGCAAGCACAATCAGGTAACAATGCCATATTCAAAGATTCAATCATTTAAATGATCTTTCAAAAATAAAAGACCAGGAAGAACAAATAATGAATATTGTGAAGAAATTTAATAAGTTCACAATCTATTAACCTGTTTTCTACAAAAGAGGTTAATTTAATGGACTCGTATGGCTCCTTAATTTCCAATGCAATCCTACCAATTACATACGTGTTTATTTACAAAAATTAACAAGAATATTCCAACAACATTTTATCATATTTCAAAACAACAAGTTACTTAAGTTTAAATGGCAACAATTCTTCAAAATAAATGCTTTATACATTTTCTTTTCTCTTCAAAACCAAGTTCTTCAGGAAGAATTCCCCTTTGAAATGATGAAATTTGTAATAGATTAGGAAATGAAAATATATTGGAGCAAGATTAAACATTAAAGAGAAATATATTATGCAAGAAACGCGTCCCTTTTACAAAACATCAAGTTTTTATGAAAAAAATACTGTTACAATTACAAAAGGCATCAGCCAAGACAACTAGAAGACCGGTTAAATTGAACGGTGACAGGCAATCATAACAAAACTAAGAGCTTCTTTTCAGCTAATTTAAATGTCTATAAAACTTAAATTTCGACCATCCCCAATTTTGTGGAATGGAAATTCAATGACGTCCGTGCGTTGGAGTAACTGATATGAGAGCATATGAACTCAAAGGTTGTTTTAATCAGCAAAATGTAAATAGGTCGCCAAAATAGACAATAAAATGAGACATCAATTCTGCAATTACAATTTATGGATGAGAATGAAGAGCCTTGATCGGATCATGCAAAAAGGGTGCGGTGGAGCATGTAATAATGCAACTGTGTAATAAAGTAAAGTAATAAACAATACCAATTAAAAAAGGAAAACAACTAATGAACAAGATCCAAGCGCACCCTTTCAACTAAATTAAACGTCTTTTAAAGTCGAAAACATATTCAAAATACAAGTTGGCATACAGCCAGGTTACCTTTTGCAAACAAAACTCTAAAATTAAGATTCTTAATTGTTAATCCTTTACCAATTATCTTAAATATCCAACGGAAATAAGATCTATTAGGCTAACTTGCATTTGACACAACTCACATGGTTTCTACGTTACCTCTAAATATAAGTTTTATTGATGAATGTCTCGTCTATGTTGCATTGAAGATGTGACTATTTCAAAAGATGAGCCAGGCTAAAGGGAACTTTTTTGATTGGTTTAAGAACAGTTTCAGGGGGATTCATCCTTCTTGGCTTTTCTACATTAAAAGTGAGTCTTGTTATTATGACTTACCAGCTTTGTATGAAGAACGAACCAATGGCCCGCTTGCAGTGTATGCAAATCCTAATTCATCTCCAACTTCTTCCCACTCTTTAAACCTTTCAGGTTTTACGTATTCTTTCACCTTAAAAATATCAACAACAAACATACGCCCGATAAATGCAAACGAAACATTGCTTCAAAACTTCGCCAAAGAAGTTTCATGTTATTCTCTCGCAACAATTTGCAAAAATATCATTTGGCAAACAATAAAAGTTCTCAAAACTCAAGTACAAATTTGTATAAAATACGTTCAGTATTATGAAAAACAAATCATTAGATTTTATCGAAATAACGCATTTGGTTTGATTTGATACCTTTAAATGATTAGTTGTTGGCTGCATGTACTGTCCAAGAGTTACACAATCAACACCAACCGATCGCAAGTCTAATTCGAAAATGAAAATAAATTAGGAAATAATAAATTAAATGTTTGTAATATAGCTATATGACAATGGCACATGAAAAGGCTTCAAATAAAGGTCCACTAAATATCTTCTCCTCATGGTTCTTTTTTCGCCTGATAAATAATTTCCTTTTCCCTTGTAATATGGAAATAGCAACACATAGGCTATATAAATCATTTTAAAAAACAACCACCTTCAAAATACGAATGATATATTTCCTAATACCTTTCATTGTCTGGACTATTTCTTCATGTTTCTCCCCAAATCCAACCATAATCGATGATTTGGTAACTAGGTGAGGATGACAACTTTTCACATGTTCTAAAACTTCCATCGATTGCTTGTAATTCGCCCTTGGGTCTCGAACAAGCCTAGGAGATTATAAACAAGATCTAACATATTATTGTATGCTAGATGTAATATGAAATGAACTTGCAACAATTAGATCCAAATTTAAATCAATAAAATCTGATCACGTTTCAAATTTCACCTCTTCAGACATATGAAGTTAAAAGTTCAATAAAAAAACTTTAAAGGCTGTTCCCAGTCAAAAGAAATCCATGTTTAAGGCAAGGTGTGACATTCTCATTTTATGGACAATTTCATGGTTTTCAAATAAGACAAATATGGACAATTTTGAGATCAAAATATTGACAAACCCCTGATTTATGCAGACAGAACAAGTTGTATTCAAAGAATTCTTTAACCAGGAGAGGTGAACTGTTTGGTAAAATCCAAACCTAACATATTGGTGAATGTCGAAGATTTACAAAGCTATTTAAATGAAATGATGAAAATTTATAGAGGAAAACTTTTTTCTCGATTTTGTCATTCTAATTTTCTTCAATCTTAGAAAAAAACTAATGATACAACATTAATATATACTAAGATGTCAAACAACAATGACAGGAAAAGAGAATGATATCAAGATGAACTAGAATTACTTACCATTGTAGACTCTTAACGGTTTCAATATTATGTGCATATACATCTAAACCTGAGTTGGCCACCATTTCAATTTGTTCTTTACTGCCACGAAAATCTGGTGTTAGACACTCAACCAAAATTGAGGCATTTCTTAAAAGAAGTTAAAAAATTAATGCTTCAAAGCGAGTTAACAATGCTGATCAACTACATTGAACATTTCAAATGTGGGTACAGTGAAATTGCAAATATTCAAAGTACAATGAGATATCCAAAGAGACCCCTTCACAGAAAATAAATAAACTTATTTATCTACAAAACTCTAAACCAGTTTTGATTCAACAACATGTTAACCATGTTATCCAAAATAATTAAATAACAAAGATTTCAAAACAAAAATTCAAAACCTACTCGTTTTTAATTTGACGAACAGTTTCGGCAAAATGTGCAGCCCCACCATCATTCAGATCTAAAACAAATGAATGCAAATTATGAGAAAATAAAACAAGAGAATAGGCTGTTTTCCTGTTGTGCATTTAAAAAAATACAAAATAAAAAGAAACTTATGTGAATCTTAACACCAGAATCTAAGAAAAAACAACTTTTGTCAAATGTTTTTGTAAGGGAGGGACTAAAACAGACAAACAATAAATTGAGATTCCATTAGAGTATCAAAAATTGAACTAACCATCTCTATCAACTGAAGTGAGCACAACATAATCAAGATTCCAATCGTTAACTGCCTTTGCTGTGTTCTTTGGCTCATCAGGGTCTAGAGCAGGGGGTTTCCTCGCAGTTTTAACAGAGCAAAATCTACAACCACGTGTGCAGGTATCGCCCATTATCTAACAAAATAAGCATACATTGGTAAAGCTTGTTAATTATAACCAAATGGGAAAGCTTTTTCTGAATTCAATACAGTATCTTGACAGATAATTGAAACTTTTTTCACAGAAAAAAAACTTTAGAGATTTTGGTTTAACAACTATAATGGAAATTAGAATTAAAGGAAAAATATTATGAAAAAATAAGAGCAGGTACCATTATTGTTGCTGTTGCAGTTCCTTCTTTGCCTCCCCAACATTCTCCAATGTTTGGGCATTTTGCTTCTTCGCACACCTAGTAGAGAGAAATCATTACATTAATCAATGTCAATCTATTTCAAACCATTGCACAACCTTGACAGATTTCCATCATTAAGATTACACCCATAGGTTTTGAAAATCTACCTATGGAAATCAATATTACTAAAACTGCATAGCAACTACTGTTTTTGCAGTAAAGGAACTGTTGCTTGTGAATAGCAAATACAGAGGGTACAATCTTTCCAAGGGCAGTAGATTATGTGGCAAATGCAAATTACATGTTTGGAAGGAAGTGGGGAAGGAATCTTTTGCAAAAGTGGAAAAATAAAAACAATGCATCAATACTTGATTGCTATTGCAATCAAAGTTTCTACTTTCAGAGACACGTTGCCAAAATAGATTCAGGCCATTTCCAAACAAATTTGGGTTGTTCATCAATTAGAGGTGACACCAAACACTCCAAATATTTACATCCTTGCAGTTTGTACATATATTTTGATAAGCAGCCTGTTAAAATGCTCTCTACCTTACATTTTGCTTTATTAAGTAATAACTCTGTCAAAAGGCATCATGAAATAAAGTGAAAATTTATGAAGCATACGCATATTTTACCGTTGCAAGTTTCAAACTTCGCAAACTGTCCTTTAGCCGAAAATAATTACGACCAACTGGGATTTCTCTTTTCAGCCAAGGTGGAAGCCTTAGTCTACAAGAGAAAAATAAATTATAAATAAAGTAAATAAATTTGCATTAATCTGATTGATAGCACAAAAAAAATTGTTTATCAAATCTGTGACTTAAAAACTGGTAGTGATTTTTATGGTTGCTATCTGTACCTCCAGGTGCTTTTCAAAGTAGTTTATTCTGTCATATATAGACCAAAGTAATTTTACTCAAGTGTAGCCTGTAGCCTGAAATGCGATTTTATTGAAATTGTAACCATTTTTCATCATTTAAATGATACTTCAATTCTAACCTTTTTCCTTTCTTTCTTCTCAAACTACTTTCTTCGATATTTTCATTTCCTGCAATGAAATCTTCCAATCCTGGTCCATTTGCCAGCTCCTCTCTTTTCTCATCACTCAAAGTTGTCAGAACCTATTTGCGATCAAAACAGGAGTAAAAATAGAATTAAAAGGAAAAAAAAAATAGATAAATAATTTAGCATATACTGTTACCTATCATTTTCCGCTGGTTATATGTTTCTATTCGCTTTTTGGCTGTAGCACGACATTTTATTACCAGCCTCATTACCTATAGTTGATTTGTCTTCTATTAAGACCTTTCATCATCTCTCCCGTCCATGTTTGGCGATATAAACTATATTGTGCTGAAAACTTCTACATGACGAACCTAATTTCCTTTTTTATATTTTGATTTGTACACCAACACCTCTAAGGGGACCATTATGGAAATAAGGTCGGATTGACCTTTTTAATGCTATCTGCCACTGTAATTAGGGGTGCCTTTTAAGCTCTTAACCTTATATCTAATAAGTAGTATTGTAATAGTAATTTAATATATTGTATGATATCAATTTATTTTTCTTTTTCTTTATCATTTTTAAATCAGTAATTTAATGTAATAGCTTGTAAATACGTTTTTATCGTGGCAAATGATACATACATACATACATATTGAAAATTTGATAATATTTCGTTTTTGCTATGAATCAGATTTCATCACATTAAAGCTCTTTGCATAACGTATTACGTTCTAACTGCAATTTCAATTTTTAGCATGGTCAAAACAACATTTACTTGTTGTTATCTTCGGCAGGAGGCCAAATCACCTCTTTTAAGGCCTACCCATCAGTTTAGATTACGTAAGTTGTTACAACACAACGGTGCCAAAAGCTGCAGCAACTGTTATTCCAAAGCAAACATCACTCAAGAAAATTTACCTTTTTATCAGTCAAATAAAGTGCTGGGCATCTTAACAGTTCTTTATCATTTCTAAACAAACGGCAATAAATTTTTCTCCTTAAAACTAACGCCGCCATTTTCTTTTCTCGGTTGTTATCTGTTGTTGTTGTTTTCAATATTCATTTCTTTCAGTGTTCACGCATGTTTTCAAAATGGCGAAGAGTTTACGATCAAAACGAAAAAGAAAGTTTCGTGCAATTAAAAGGATGAGATTGAAACCAAAGCTGGATGCAAAACTAAGGGAGATTGCTATTAAGACAAACGGTGTGAATGCCTTAACAATCTTCAAATTCTGCTTAGACTGCTCACCCATCACGCTTTATTACCGACTTCATCGGCAGCAAACTTTCAAACCTCTTTAGTTCAGTGATACATTTAAAATCAACAACATGCAAGAAAATCTTCAAATGGCAACAGCTGACAGTCATGCATATATGAGGTGCAGCTAAATGGTTAACATAAGATTATAGACCTATTAAGTGATGGTCAAAGGTAACCATAAAAACAGTTTTTCATATTATGTTTTTGTTTCTTTTCATTTTTTTAGATGACAAGATGTCACACGAAGACTGTCCAGTTAACGAAGCAGTAGAAGTTGACAATGAAAAGCTAAGTGGAGAAGATGGAAAGGCGCAAGAAGCAAAAGGCCAAGAGGAAGATGTTGAAATGGACGGGAATGAAGAACCCAAAACATCATCAAAGAAAAATGCAACTGTTCCATTGCATTTGCTTTCTCAAAGAAAACTGAGAAAATTACAAATGAAACAAAAACAAAAAAAGTCAAAAAAGAATAACAAAGTTTTTAAATGGTGATTCTGTGTTTGAATCTTTTTGTAGTCACAACAGTTGATATGTTACATAATGATGTCATCATTGCCTTCTGAAAGAGGAAAATTGATTCTTTTTCCTTTCATTTTATCATTTTGATATTAAGCTAATGGAAAGGCTAACCTGTCAGCACAAATGCTGATTTTCAGCAGATAATTAACGAAATTGTTTTGGTTAGTTAATTATTAAAAATTGAAGAAGGCAATTATAAACCCAGAGAAAAAACAAATTTGATAAGATCATCTGATATGGCAGCTTACTTTGAATGCTTATACTTATATTTGTATAATATTTGCTTGTAAAGGAAAGATGGTTTAACTTATAAATGAGTTTGTTATTGACAGCTGTTATTTTCTTTGAAGTGGTAATTTTTCTGTTCCTATGCATTTCTGCATTTTCATTTTTTATTAAAAGTAGTATTCCTGACAACGGCGTGACCACCATTATCAATTATATATTTGGCACAAAGTGGTGCAAAATAATGAAACTGCAAATTATGTTCATTCACTTCAGACATTCCTGTTCTCAGGAGTATTTATTAAATAAATATTTTTTTCAATTACAAATCTCGAAATACTCTTTAAACATCTTTAAAATCGAGATTAAATTCAAATGGAGGTGTTTAAATGAACAAGGAATAACTTCAGGTTGACTTGGTGGTTTTTTCATTGTTTCATTTTTTCAAGTGTCTTACAATTTGCAACAGTAATCAGTGACATACTTTCATTACATTCAATACTCAGGATATTCAATTTTAAAATTATATCAGGTCGGTATGTATCTTTTGCTATTTTTTTGGAAGGGGACTTTGTATTATCTGGCGTTTACGGAAATATTTTTAATTGTCCAATTACCTCCCAATCAGAGACAGAACATGCTAGCTTGGGCGACATTCATGAAAGCTATCACGTCCAATCCCGTCAGCCTAAGAGTGCCATAAATTATCTGGTTTCACATTTACTTTACTTTTGAGTTAAATTTGTTCTTGAATACTGTTGCGACATGGAAAGATTTGACAACAAAACACAGACAACTGACGTCGAACTAATCGTTTTATAATGCGATTCTAAAGCATGTTCTTAATTCTAAAAGCAGTTCTCTACGCAAATGGTTACATGACTTCAACTTAAGTACAACATTATCGTTGGCAAAGTCTCCTTGAATAGTTACGATCAAACTATAAAGTCTTTTAATTTCTTGTCTTTCCACTGAGGTAATCAGTATATTCCTGCAACACAGTCTGCCTCATTTGTATGAATGTGGCATCACTATTGGGGATGAACGTGTCTTGTTCACATACCTTACCTTCTCGAATGTAATCGAAGCCCGGCCATCTTATTGCGTCATCAACCTGGTACCTGTAGGACTGAATTGTGGCACAGAAATCATTGGTTGTGTTTTTTAATTCATGAGCCTGAAACCAGTTGTCATCCATCCATGTTGCATCGCCTTGCTTTGCATCAAATTTGAAAAGTGGATCCATTTCTGTGGGTGGGTTAGTTGCCTTGTTGTAAATACTGATTTGTATTTGCCCAAACAACACCTTGATGATAGCACAGGCAGAACCATGATTGTGAATCGGACTTCGGCAGCCGGTCGGCCAGATTTCCAGCACAAATGGAATTCCTGGTCCGGTCCGCAAATCTCGGCCCAATGTAACACGGATGTAAACTTCTGATGGATCTCCGAATTCACCTTTTTTGCTTTCGAGTATTTGATTCAAAAACTTGCCTTCGGTATAGAGACTGAAACGCATGGCATCAGACAATTTCATTGCAGGATTTTCTGGGAATTCCAAGTCCAGGCCTTTAATGATGTTATAAAGTTCCCGGCAGGCCAATGGCAAATCATCGGAAAACGTAAATTCTCCTCTGTCCAAATCGAACATGGTGACTTTAGAACTGTCCTTTATGACTGGTGATCTGTTGCCTGTCAACGGATATTTCTTGAACTGAAACATTAGCTCGCTTTCAATCAAAGGATTGTGCGATGACTTCATCCCTATTGAGAACACCATCAGATACAGCGGCTTCTCAGGATTACAAAATGTCGTTTGCACTTTTTCCAACTTATCTTGGTATCGCTTGTCGGTAAAATCAATTGTACCACATGTTGTCTGCAACATGATGTAACCTTTACCATACCTGATCATAAACCCATCACGATCCACGCTGAACCAGTAACTTGCCGTCTTTTGTGTCTCGATTCCTTTCATCGGCTCCGATGAATGTAATAAAACGTCTTCGCTGGAGTCAGAAAACTTGATAGAAATCTTGAACCCATTAGAATCTACCCTCAATTTGATGAATTCATCAGATGGTGGGTTTTCATCAATGATTTTTTTGAGGGTCAAGTACACCTCAAACGAGAAGTTGTCAGATATCTTGTCTGTGTAGATGAAAGTCCCAACACCATTGTTTGGGAATGTTAATGTTTCACCCTTTTGACTCATGCTGCTTCTTGTTATCTTTTTGCTTGCTCTCACTAAGTGATCAGAATGCTATAAAATTCAACTATAAATACTTTTTAATACCATTGCATTCTGGGAAGAAGGGAATTAACCACCATTGGGTAGACAGATGAGAGTTTGCATAAGTGTGCCTTTGTCATGCTTCAATATATTACAAATATGTGTAACAGAAAGCGCGCGTTATTCTTCCTTATAGGTTATATCAAACAGGTTTGAATGGTTTCTATGTAAACTAGTTTTTCAATTTTTCAAAATCACAAAGAAATCCATTAGTAAAAGTCAACTGGTATAAACAACCATATTAGTCAGGGCAAACCATATTTCCTAAACTTACATTAAAGGCAAATTGAATGAATTAAACATTTTGAAAAGATTGTAATCTGCTGTTCTGAGTAAAGTAATTGCAAAAACTCAATAAATCGAACCTTCGGTGAGAAGAAATTAAGACCGTCAACGAATGGTTGGTTTTAGTGGCCATTTTTGGTCCAGGTTTTGCATTCCCACTTTTATAATAAAAAACCCGCTGGAAATCTGGAAAATGTCAATCATTTAAGTGATTCTGATTGGTTCTTGTTGATTCTGATTGATTTTGAGGTGATACAGACCTTTTATGTAAGAGTCACATTGACGTTCTTAGGTTTCGGTCAGTGTAATGGACATAGATCACATCCAGGGTTTGAGCATGATCAGTCATTTGGAAATAATAATCGAAAAGAGGTTAATTGCATACTTAATGCTGATGGCCGCTCGTATTCAGACAGTAACCTAAAAGATAATCCATGAATCTCCTTTAAAAAATATTTTTCATCAATTTTAAGATTCATTCCATTAATCAAAAAAGCATGTTATAAATTTACAAATCTTTTCCACACGAATCAGTTGCCAGTAATCTTTCTTAAATGTCCAATCATGTATTGCTTGAAATGACTTGGGTTGTTTTTGCATAAAATTCTCAATCCATTTGGTTTGAACATGTGACAAATACTGTCAGAATCTAGAAATGATAGTTCGTTATAATAGAGCAAAAATGTAAACAATTAAGATCTACTGATGGGGGGGGGGGATGTTTTCAGAGTATTGCAGCATTTTAATGCAATAACCAACGCATCCAAAGATTTTCGTTATAATTTATCTTCTATTGACTGAAGCTTCAAAAATGTATTCTCTATTTATCTTTATTTTCTTCAAAGCTTTACTGTTTCATTTATCCATTTCAAAACAATTGGAATTCCTGGAAAATTGAGGATAGGATGCCGATTTTCTCGAAAAGATTTAAAAAGCACTAGACACATAGTGACCTTATGACGCTAATGATGCAACAAAAAATCCTTTCAATACCTGGTGAAACAAATAGTGAAATCTGTTTATCGCTGATACCGTCTGTTTTGCAAACGTAAATTCCCATGTCATCCAATGAAGTATTACTTATCAATAGTTTCTGCATTCCAATGTAATCAAATTTTCCAATTTTATAAACAGGAATCTTGTGCAACATTCCAAATCGGCCAAGACGATAAAATGTAACCAGTTTTTCAGAATTTGACATGGAACAATCCAAAACTGCTGTTGCATATTTTTGCACCAAAACTAAACCATCTTCAACATTTCTCATCCAATAAGTCTTTTTCAAATCTAGGCAATAATACGAGTTATTTAACGTAATGAACTAATGGAATCAAGGTATGCCAGGGAGAGGTGAATATTTCATATTGCAGACCCCTGTATTGCTGACTGTTCTGAAAAGGGGGTGGCGGAAGGGAGCCAAAAGATCGTAGGAGTTCAAAAAAAGTAGCTGCTGATAAATATGCTTATAAATTTGGATTTATTCTGATTTGAAATTGTGAATTTCAGTCTTGAAAATGAAGCGCTGTCTGCAAAACATACATACATCATATGAAATTGCATTAAATGTAATCTAAATGTGGGAATCCATTTCTACTTTCACCCTGTGTAATGATGAGCAATACGTAGTGATGCTCAATTCGATACACAATGCTTGGATAAGAGTATTTCAAGGTTTGCAAGTAAAGGGCAGTTTTAGTAAAAAAGGAGCCTAGTCAAAAGACTGCGCATGAGTATGACAACAAAAACATCATATTACATTCAGAGACATCATCATCTGCGGAAAATTGATTAATCAACGATAAAAATTTAATCCATAATATAGACGTTAACCTGGTTAAGAATCAAAACATTAACTGAATCAATAATAACACTTAGCACTATTAATAACCCTTTCGTGATATTGATAGGGGATGGGGGGGGGGGCTGTGAATGTCAACGTATCGTAATATTCCTTTTTAAATTCTTACTTGTCTGTCATTCAAATAAATTCCGTTAAAGTCAATTGGGATAGTTTGTCTCAATTCCAGGGGAGGGGACTTAATCCATGCTATTAAATGCTTTTAACACTTGTATCTACTTAGTGTGATAGAGTTTTGCATTCTTTGATAATTCAATTGTTTCTTAATCGGGAGAGCGCCATTTTCATTCAAATTGAATATTTTTTTGATATTCTAAGGAAATATCCACCGTACCCTTCGGCCGTTCTACAACAAACATCATCTACAATCCACTGCTATAGTATGACATATCAGTGATGAAGGGAATGGACACTTGTTCTGGAGCTAAAAGAGAAGATGATCTGCTTCTGCATACCAAGTTGATAGCAAGAATAATGTTGTTTATTGCAGTGTCGAACTACAGAAAGTCCAACATATTAGAAATAGGTTGTGGATAATTGAAAGGGAATGCCTACTGGGTACTTATGGATCTTCGAGGTTGTCGAAAAAATCCAGCTACGAAATGAACTGTTCACCATGACATGAACAAACCAGTGAAAATATCCGCATCGATCCTCATTGGCCAATGCAAAGACCGTTGCGAGAGTGGGGAGTTAGATGCCCGTCTGAAGCCTTTTGTCAGTTGATACTTTTGTACTCTATTAGGTTTGAGGCTAGTGGCGGTTAATTCCTGAAATTTTGCCAAAAAACACCAACTCTGATTAAACATGCATCAAACTTTATTTGCAATATTATGCTTTACATCCTCCAACTGAAACTTTGAAGAATAGCCCTGGTCAAGGCAATTATTTAATTATATTGGTGTTTATCATAGTGCCTGTGCGAAGGAGCTGTTATTACCCATAGTACATAGTTCCGTTATAGTTAAAGATCAACTTATGAAAATATATAAGCAGCGACAGATGATGATTTATACAAAATGATTCAACATTAAGAAAGATTTCTAACCTTTAATTTCTACTTTTGAATCAATAAATGAAAAATATCCTGGTTGGAGTTTGGAAGTGGCTTGACATCGATAAACACCAGCATCTTTGCGAGTAAGATTCGACACTATCAAAATAGATGTACTCTCTCTGGTTCTTTGGTTGAAATATTTGTGTATATTAATGTTGAAAACACCTGATTTTAAACGTTCACCATCTTTAAACCAGGAAATGACTGAAAGCTGCCCTTTGCATTTGCATTTGATCTCCACTTTCTCTCCAAAATGTACTTTTGAAAGTCCAGGAAATATTTCGGGAGTTGGTGATAGTTCCTGGGCTGAAATTACAAAAACAATCATATCCTAAGGGTTTTAAATAAACACACGATCGGCAGATGATGCCGTATTTTTATACTACAAATAAGAGAGCTAGTAGAACTTTCAATTTCTACAAGAGATCCAATGACTCTCTCATTCAAAGGCTCTTCATTGTTCTTTAAATCGAAATAAAATGATAGTTGTGCATTTGTTAGAACGAGCAGTAATTACAAAATTCCTTTCATCTACCAGAAGTGATCAAGCCCTGGATGTTGAATCACCCTCCAATAATCACATGCAGACCAACTGATCTTAAATTTCAATAAAAAAAGAAATATGCTAATAAGCCAAGCCAAGACAACTAAATCAACTTTTTAGAACACTTATTGAAAGAGACCAAAATAAAAGAAATGCAAAAAATCTGTTTTTGAGACAAAGCTAACGCAACTTCTAAAAAGAAAAGTCAATATTTGGGAAAATGCTAGGACCTCTTTGGTCTACATATTTACAGATGGTGATCTAGATTGAGTTATGTCTGATAGAGTAAGTCAGACATTCCACATTGCTGTGTCCGTCTACCCTGTCGCATAATTAAATCCAGAATTAATCATAAAAAATCAATTTTCATTGTTAATGAGAGCCTTGTGTCCTGTCTTTGTACAAATGAGGCCCAACCCCTGAAATTCCTTGAATGAAGAATAAAAAGAGGGTGCTTTCTGTACAAGCAAAATAAAAAGAAAAATAATGCTTACTTACATGTTGCAATGATGACAAGCTTAACTGCCTTTTCGTATGCAGTTCCATGCAATTCACCATGACAATAGAAATCTGTACTTTCAAAATATGACTTGATAACCAATTCGAATGAGTTGCCCTTTCGCTTTACATTTTCTCCATCAACTTTAACGATTTCTTTTTTTCCATCGCTCGTCTTTTTGTACAATGATATCTTCACATTATCATTACTAACACTGCAGTCAATTGTAAACTGTTTGTCAATTATAACCGGTATTGGATGGAAGTTTCGCTTCAGTTTTGTAAAAATTATTGGCTCAGAATATCCTAAAAAACAAACAATTAATCAATAGTTAGGTATATAGATGTTACCGATGCAATGGATTCTACGGTAACAAATAAAAAGAAAAGTGAAGGGGAAATAGGCAAAACTGATATTTGTAACAAACTTAGGCCTTTCAAATTGATAATACGATATTAGAGAAAAGAATTTCAGTGATGGAATGTTTTGCTATAAACAGTTAAAGGAATGGCGTGGCAAAAATAAATGGTCGGGAAAACCTTTTCGAAAAGGAGCTAGGCTAATTTGGTTCCTTTTGCAATTTGCCAAATTCTTGTTCTGCAATAACGATCACTGTAATTAACTGCAAAAACGAAAGAAGGTAAATTCAAAATTTCTTAGGCCCATATTTGAAGATTTTTTCAGGAAAATTTATCGGTGTTCATAGTCCCAAGCTTACCCTGCACGCTCATGATGGCAGGGTTACATCAAATCTTAAATGTAACATTAAATTTCTATTGCTAGAAACATTCTTTTCCTTTGATAACTGCAGAGTACCGAGAAAAATTTATTACTTTTAATGGTGTTAAAATATGAAATGAAATCCCACGCGAAATCCACTCGATGTCAAATAAAAATCTATTCAAAAAGTATCTTTATAGACGGTTACTGCAACATTCTTAGGAAAAATCTTGAAGACTTTTCATATCTGCCATAAATGTTCAATCATTAAACCACCGTTTCCCCCCTATCCCTACCCCCTTTTTCTTCTTTTTTTAACCTTTCTTTATTTTTTGCTATTTGTTCTGTTTCTTAATAAAAAAAATCATTTTTTAATTCAAATTTTGTAGATTCCATTTATATTAATGTTTATAATGTTCATATCTTTAACACCCAGTGACACTGTCATTTCTGTCTAAATCTGATGCCTCGAAAGCTTTTCAGAGTCATTTTCACATGCACTATCCAACTCAATTGAAATCACTATTCAATCACTGAACCTTAACTAGGTTCTGGGTTTAACTGTATGTAACTTATTCTTTCAAATTTTTTATCAACGTAGCGTCTTCATTTTTACTAAGTACGTCGCAAATGCAGCTATGTACCTGACATGTACAGATGGCAACACAAATTTTTTTAAATAATGGGTTTTTTAAATAATCAATCGTTAAATAATGTGACTATGGTTTTATGCACTAATCCTGACCCTATTCAACCGATGCCAACCCTAACCCTGACCCTTACCTTACCCCAAACCTTTTGGGTAACCCTAGAATATATAGTATTTTACAGCGTTTAATAATGGTGTTGCTGCTAAGAGGTACATTAGTGCATTAGGGCCCTAAATACTATATTGCGTTTAACTGACGATAATTTTAATCAATTTCAAACATATATTATAATTAGGGCTTTAATGGCTGGCTCAGTTCTCGTGTTTGTAAATGGATGGCCCTTTGAACACCACTTCAGGCTGTGGAGGCGTCTTTACTATTGCTTTCAAATATCTAAATTTATTGAATGAAATGAAACAAGATATAGTTACTGAGATAGGCCTCATAGATCTGAAGGATGGAATATTGACAATGATATTTACCTTGAACAGAAAAAACAGTTAAACTGCAAATAGCACACAACAGCAGACTTGAGGCTTTCATATTTCACTTTATGCAAGTTACGACAGTACTCTGGCTGTTCTATCTTAAGCGCTACGCTTTGCGATACTGTTCAACTCCCAAACGCATCAAAATATATACATTGTCTCACTTGGTAATTCCGGTAGGCCCACCACTTCCGGGATTAGTTTTTAAAACCTCAAATGACGCATTATTTTGTGGCGAATCCTGGGTGATGTTGATAGCATCTTTACAAAACACTTGCTGACGTGGATGACAAGGTGTGGCCTATTTGGTTGAAGATTTATTTGAGAATTCTAAGATGCCGTCATTTAAACAATAAAAACTACAGAGATAAAGTTTAAGAATATGTTATGGTCTGTAAGTACTGCAGATAGCAGAAAAAACAAGTTCACCATTAATACTATGGCAGCAATCTTATGACGACAATGAAATGTCAGGTTACCATTTGATCACGAGGTTTGTATATGGATTGTATAGAAATAAAGGCATGTGGGCAATTTCGGCCTACTTGCCTTGATTTCTAAAAAAAGTATATGGAAGGCGACGTTACTAAAACGAGGAACTAGCGGAAGGGAACAAGCGGAATACTAACGGAACTCCATGCGAGGCACTGGTCTGGAGGACGCACAGATGAGTATGCGCAGATGAGTATGCGCGACTAAGCTGTTCAAGTTGTTGGAACTCTACGAGAAATTTTTGAAATATTTGTTGATATGTCTAATGCACTTATCACTGACAGTGGTCTAAGGTGGCAGCAATCTTCATCTCCGCGACTATTAACGAAAAGAAATATGGCCAACTATTTAATTAAAAAGTGTTTTCTTCATTTGTACAATTCTCCTTTTTTAAGAATACCTTAATATTCGCTTCCTAATGATTCAATTTTTGAGCCAAAGTACACTTTTCTGCCATCGAAAATTTAAGAAACTTTTGGGATAACTGGATTCTTAAGATTTGGGATAAGTTAAGATACCCTAAGTAATCAAAATGTCTATGTTTCGTTTAAAACAAGAAGTGCGTAGAAAAGAAGTTAGAAATACAGGAAAGAAGACAGAAACAGAGTTTTCTAAAACAGTTGATGCCTCTGTAAGGGGGCTACCTATTCTTGAGAAGAAATTCCTATCTTTAGTGCTTTTCAAGTGCGTTTATCCTTCGTCATCACTCTTTAAAAAATTTGCAAATCTTAGACTTAGCTTCGCCCCAAACTAAATGACACTTAAAGTAGATTATATGAATTGCTTTTCTTTTTGGCCTGAAGATGGGCTGTTCTTTCTTTAAGTGGCAACTCTTAGTCCTTGCATCCTTACTCCGTCCCCACATTTGCGAGGGTGGAAATTTTTGAGAGATCCAGGAATTAGAAATTGAAAGGGGATGTTTATAATTTCTATGAAAAGGAAAGGTTTCAAATCGGTTCTTTCACATCATAAACTGGCTGTAGCTGGGTACTGCAAGGATGGACAAGTCATAGATATTTCCTAGCTCTGTTAGTCTCATCAGCTTTTGCTCATAGCAGATAAGCCAAAATTTTGGAACAAACGAAAGAACAAACCAAAGTCTTAATACAGTAAACCAGTTTTGAGGATAAACCAAATGCAGAAAACCATTACCAGGTCAAAGCATAGACACCTTTGAATATAAAATCAAATACTTGGAACAAAATAAGGACCTTCAATATATAGACCATTAATCGTATAGACCTTTGAGCTGCAACCCCCAATAATTGCAACTGTTTGTTCTTTATTTTATCGAAAAATGCTGTAAAGAGCAACCTTTAAGCTGATATTTTCTTTATTTCTTTACAAATAGCATTGCTACTCTCTATTTGCTTGTTGTGAAGTCTTTTGAGCCCAATTCAACTGTACAAATTTATTTTGTTTATTTCCTTTAATAATTTTTTATTGCAAATTGCAGCCACTCGTAATATTGTATAAGAGACCAAATTTTTCTCATACGGACCACGCTGCGTATATAACTAAATACCAAATCTTGTACCAAAGATGATTTAAAAATATGAAAGAAACACTTGAGAAACTCTTTGCCGGATGGAAATTCAATTTATCTTGCTATCAAGAAAAACTACTTAATTTGTGATAATTTCACATTTACTTTTAACAAATAATAAACAAATTAAAAATTCAATAAATTCATGTAAGGATTAGCAAGGATTAGAAAGGATTAGCAAGGATTAATAAGGATTAACAAAGATTAATAAGGATAAGCAATCTAATTTTTTATTTTTGCGTCAAATTTTTAATTACTTTATGAATGCATGATCATTTGCAAACAATTTGGGCAAATTATTTCAAGTAAATAAATATTTGAATCATAAATATTGCAAGCTCCAACATAGAAAAGCTCAGCATGAGATCAAACGATTAAACTAAAAAAGATAGAAGCTAAGATAGATAGAAACTATGTAAGAGATAAAGAAATTTGATAATGGAATAATCAAGAAGAATCGAGAAGAATCGAGAAGAATCAATCTGTGTTTAATTGAGTAGCTCGTCATAAGAAGAAACCATGCCAATAGTAAGATCTTTACCATTTCTTCATTTCTTTTAAGGTGGATAAACTTTTAACTCTTACTTTGAATCTTAACTTTTAACGAACTCAAATAAATCTTTAATTTTGAATATGAGAAGACTCTGAGAATTTTTTCTAAAATCAATTCTAAAGCTTTGCATTGTTCAACTTCAGCAAAATATTAAGGTTAATTAATAAAGTTACTTCTTGGGTTAAGCTTCTGGCTTATGCTCTTTGCACCATTTTCTTGATTTCAGATCCATTCATAATTGCTAAAACGAGACGAAAACTCTCAATAAAAGATTAAATAAAACAAGTTTACTGCAGAATCTGTCTCAAATAAAACGAGTTTCTTTTGTTACATTGCAATATCATAAACATCAATCATGTTTGTATATGGTCGACATTTCCCTGCAGCCTCTTTCCGCCTGCCAAGACGTAGCCTCGCAAATATTCATGATACGATTAATACTTGAAAACAGAAGGGAACCATGTAAAGAGACACAGTTTTATGAGTTTGGTTATCTGGGAGTTGATGCTTATCGAAACAACTCCTTATTAAATTACAGGAATTTCAATATTAGGAAATACCCATAACAGCAATTTCAAATTGAGATTATTGCTGATTTGTTGACAAGGAAAATATCATCTATATATTTATATGAAATTAATAAGATAACACTAATTAATTTCAAAGAAGGGCTAAAATACCAGTTTTGACAGCTTTGAATATTTTTATTTCTTGCACATCCTTGGAGAGCAAACCAACAAAAACATTGTCTTTTATTTTCCACGTTCTCAAAACTCTTAAATTGGTCATTCCTTTGCTTTGAATGTAACCAACTTTTTTGAATTTCCCACTTCCAATAAACTATAAGAAATTAAATATCAAATGTTATTAAAGAAGTAAGTTCACACGTTAAGGCAAATTCTGATTCAAATAGTTTATTAATGGGAAAGGAATGATAAATAGAGGGTTGTTGGGTTAAAGTCTCTTTATTTAAAGCAAAATATTAAATATTTTTGAATGTAAGATAGTTATGATGATCAAGTTGAAATATTTACCTGAAATATTTTTATCTCTTGCAATTTACTCGAAATAATGAGATAGACATAATCATTAATGGTGAAGGATGACACAAGATGAGCTCCTTTGGTTTCTAAATCTTGATACCAAATAAATTTGCCTGCTTTTTCTGAATATCTAAAAAACAAAATTTGAATTATGGCGTTTGAAGCAAAGTTTGTCATCTGCTGAAGAGCCAAAATATCTGCAACAGTGAACATATTGTCTACAGGTTAAGTAAAAACATTAGAAAACCGATTGGTAGGAAGATTTTCCTTTTAGACATTCTCTTGTTGTTGTTATCTACTTTGCAACGTCGTCATCTCATACATTGTCTGTCGTTTCTTGTTTTTCAAAAATGGTATTGTGGTTTTTTCAAATTCTACGGTCATTTTGTGGCCCTAATTAGATAGTTAACATTTGTCTGCTGTTTTAAAAAGCAATTCTAAACTGGGATTGGTTCAAAAGGGTAATCATAAACCAGGCCATTTATACAAGTACCCTTTATCAGAAAGCCTTAAATTTCTTAGAAATGTTCCTTAGAATATCATCTGACTATTATTTATTAGTTTTTAACCAAAAGATTATTCAAGCAATTGACAAATGCATAAAATTTTGCGGAAAACGTTCGCACCAATACCAAGAGAATGCATTTAAAACTCTGTGAACTGCAAAAATTCGCAAAATACGAGTATTATAAAATTAAAGGCTTTAGGAAACATACTTATATATTTGAGCTGGAACATTGTACTCAACTACAATTGCATAATCACTTTTTTGGTGTTCGTTTGGAATCACTAAAAACAGATAATTTCTTGCTTCCAAAAACATGATATCATTGGAGTGATAAATTGGAATTTTCTGCAACACTGAGGAAGTACCATCGGGTTTTACTTTGTACACAACAGCTTCTGTTCCACCATACAATCCAGAATTCAGTGAGACCACAATAATTTCATTATCATTTATCTGTTTACTTATTATTTTCACAACATTACAACCAGTGATTGATACTAAAGGCACCACGTGACCTTTCGAATTGAACAATAACGGCGTTGTTGTTACGCACTCAGGTTTTGCGTCACTAGCATTACGCGTGTTTGTAAACGTAATTATGACGTCATTGCGATAGCGTGATACATCCACACTGACTGCCATCTTGGATGAATGTGAAAAGATTTTTGAAAAGTTGAAAATCTCATTAGTTTCTAATCGGAAAATATCACTGTCATCATTTGGTGCGGAAATTGGTTCCAAATTTGACACTGCTGCATAAATACTGCCATTTGATTCAAACATTTTGACGTCAGATGCTGTCAGCATCGGTATCTGACAAAAAATGGAATTTAAAGATTTAGAAAAGAAGAGAAAGAATAAAAGATGTCCAGGAATTATGCGCGAAAATTGGAACAAAATCTCAATAGGTACGCGACTTATTATAATGAATTTAAGCAAAAATTGATTAAAAATAGATGAAATCAAACGTAATGCATACCTGACCAAATGCATTGAATTTAAGAGTTGATGAATGTGTTTTGTAAACAGATGATTTGACAACTGCGCGCTTATCAGATGCTATAAGAATGGCCCTGTCATTAAATCCATATGTATCAAAGGAGATTACGTTGGAATCGACTGCAATAATTTGGTCTTCAATAAAATAGTCAAGTCGTGGCTTCAATGCTAAAAATACAAAAGTAATTTATCAATTTAACATTTTTGATAAAAGACTCAACAATGACTGGTCTTTATTAAGACCAAAGACCAAAGAAGGGGTCATGAAGGCGCAAAGATTTAGAACCAAGGCATTGGTCACACCCTCCTTAGGAGTACCTCATCACCAAAATGTGTTTGAAGACTATCTTCTTTGCAAAACAACTTTCTATTTTCTCTCAAATATCTTCTTAAAACAAGAAAAAACAAGTATTATTCCATGAATTTTAAATTGAATAATAATTAGTTCAATATTTGCTTTAGCTTCGAGTTTACACCCGATAACTATTACGATTAATTAGAAAATTTCTCTTACTTTGCGTAGCACCCGTGTAGAACTCGATTGCTTTTTCCTGCTTTTGTATTGCATTAGTCAGCTCGTTGATTTTTCCATCAACAAATGTTTTGGCTGAAATGTATCTTTCTTTAAAATCTCTCACGCCATCGATTTTCCCAGCGACTGAAATGTTTTCTGAAATTTAAAAGAAAATTATTGATAGATGAGAAATTATGTAAAATGTGCATTATACATTATAGTAAAATTATTAGATATCTGACATTGGACTTACTTTTGATAATTAAATTTCCAATTATTGCTTTTTCGGCTGTAAAAACATTATGACGATCAATAAAGGCTGATGTTTTATTCAACTCAAGTAAATCAATTCCATTTATTTTCCCATTTATTTCCATGTTTCCATTAATTGAAACATTCTTGAACTTTTTCTGGCCACTTGCAATTTGTTCTCCATTTCTAAGCATCAAATTGTTTTTTGTTATATTCACATCATTTATAAGACCATCGATCACCATTCCAGCAGACATTTTTATATGGTTCTTGAAATCAATAGGACCGAAAATAATTTGCGTTTTATTCAAATATACTGCATTGCCTGCTAATAATGATAAATCAATCCCATCAACTTTTACATTCTCCGTCGCATCTAGATCTCCGTTAATCAAAATGTCACCTTGGAACATCTTCACTCCTTTAATTGATTGGTTTTGTGATAATAAAACAATATCTTGTGGAATACGAATTCCGTTTACTTTTCCAATAACTGTTAAATTCTTTTCAAATGTGACGTTATCTGCAAATCTTTTAGTGCCATTGATATTATAAGTCCCAAATACTTTAACAATTCTGCTGTTCAGTTTTGCTAGGTCCTCGCCATTGATTTTGCCAGTAACATTTAAATTATTCACATTTAGTGCATCATCAATCGTTATATTCTCAAATATTTTCTCTCCATCAACTTTTTGTTCTGTACTAAGTGTGATAACATTGTTGTCAAATTCAGTTATGTTAATATGATTTAGAAAACCATTCATTATAGATGGTTTTTGAAACTTAACATCGCTTTCAAATTTGTATGAACTGTTTATCATTTGATCTTTGTTTCTATCCAATATGGACCTGCTCAAGTCAACAACATTAACCCCATCTACCAATCCATTAACAATCAAATCATCCAAGATCGACAAATCATCTATAAAAATCTTTTTTGCATTGATCATCTGCAATCCGTTTAATCGAACCGCATCTTCATTTAAATTTGTCAGATTAACACCATCAACCAATCCTGTCAGAAACAGATTCCCACCGATTTTCAAATCCTCTATAAACAGTTTTTCTTTCATGTACTCGTCACCAGACAGTGTTACAACTTCTTCTGACAAATCAATATCATTTATCTTGCCATCTACTTTTACCTCACCCAATACTGTCATATAAGACAACCTAACCTTCCCACTAATTGTTTGCCTTCCGTTTTTGTAAAATGCTTCTTCCGCTAATTTGCTGATGTTTACTTTGCTGACCAAACCATCAACCTTTAAATTTCCCGCCATGATCACATCCGATACAAAGCTTATTCTCCCGTTGATAGTTTGATTGTCTGTTAGTGTTACAACATTTTGAGAGAATTCTGTTAGATTCACACCATCAACAAGTCCTTTTACTTCAAGAGATTTTTTAACAGAAATAGGAGCAGCAAACATCTGCAAAAAAAGTAATAAATTTTTACAGCAATCTGAAATTAAGTTGATGGCAATGAGCAATTTTCAATATCATGAAAACAGTCATGAAACTTTAATCAATTTGATTATGATTGTTAAGATTGACTCAGATATATTTCATATTAATAATTGTGATGATTATATCAATAACACTGATGTCACGGTATGATAACAAAGGCGATTGAGATGGCGGTGAACAATGAATCGGGAAAGAAAAATTTACCTTTTTACCAGATATGAATTGAACACCATTTACTTTCATTGCAGTTGCATCAACATCAGTTAAATTTACGCTGTTAATTTTGCCACCAGTATTCAAATTACCAGTTATGTCTAAACCATGTTCAAATTTAACATTTCCCGAGAATACTTGCTTTCCTTCAGTTCTCACCAGTGTTTTATTTAAATCAACAATATCTGTGTTATCGACCAATCCAGATGCGGTCATTTTATTCACTGTTAATATGCCTATTTCTGTTTTCTCATTAAATGTTTTGTGACCTGAGATGACTTCATCCCCTTGAACTTTTACTAAATCATCAGGCAGCGTCAGTCCATTAATTCGACTGTTCACAATCAAATTGCTTTTCAATTTTATTTCATCCGTGAACATCAATTTTCCTGTTATATCCTGATTTCCTGTAAGTCGAAATGCTTTTTTGTACCACTTTGACACGTTGAAATTATTCAGTTTACCATCCAGTACTACTTTTCCATTCATATTAACTGATTTTTTAAAAGTTTTCTTTCCATAAATATTTAAAGGATTTCCTTTACGAACCAAATCTGATGGAATTTTTATTCCATTTGCAAATCCATTCACAGTTAACTTATCCGCCATCAGTAGATCTTTTTTGAATACTTTTGTCCCTGGGATGTTTGCTGCGTGGTTAGTTTTCACTGTTTTTTCAGTCAAATTTGCCAGTAAATCTTTTAAATAACACGATGAATTGCACTTAATTACAATGTTATCAACAGTGACGTCATCAAAATGCGTTTCACCACTTATAGTCTGAGCCTTGTCTTTGAAAACGGCCTCATTCTGAAGCTGAGACAAATCCACGCCATCTATTGTTTTATCTTTTGCAATGTCAATATTACCTTGAATTGTCAAGTTATTTGTGAAGTTTTTGTATCCCGAGATGAGTTGTGGGCCAGAAATAGTCATCAGATCACCTTAAAAGGAAGGTTTTATTTTTGTTAGATTTAAAAACATATTTTCAGCTTGAACAAATTAAATTCAAACAAATACTGAATACAATCTATTTTCAATTTAAAGTGTTTGTCAAAAGACCACAAGATATTGCAAGGCTACAATTCCACAATAATGCCACAAAGTTACAATTTGTTTTCCTCAACTTCGATAAAGTAACTTTGAAATTCTTTTCCAACATTTTATAAACCTGGTTTGTGTTTACAATAGATGTTAACATTAGATATAGAGGAGTTTAGATATTCACATAGCCCATGTTTGTGCCATCTTTTTAATGCTGTCAACTTAAGAATTAAACATGCGGAGAATTAAAACAAAAAAGTTGGATACCTGAGATGTTAACACCGTTGACCAATCCGTTAATTTTTATGCTTTTTTTCGCTGTTAAGTCTTGATGAAATGTCTTCTCTCCCAATATGGTCTGTTCACGTGAAAGATAAATAATATCACGTGATATACTGATGTCATTTAACATTCCATCGATTCTCAAATCACCATTAAAGCTAACATTGGCCTTGAAATCAAGTGATGTTGTTATATTTTGATCTTTTGTTTTGCTCAAAATATTTTTGCTTAACTCTGAGAGATCCACCCCATTTGCTGTGGTTCCATCTGCCATTTCTAAATCTCCCTTTATTTCAAAATTCCTTTCAAACTGTTTGTAGCCTTTAATGTTTTGTGTTGCATCCATCATAACAGCTTCTTTATACAACCTTGATAAATCTATTCCATTGATTAAATTTGCGTTTACATTTTTGACAGCCTTTAAGTCCTCTTTAAAGTCGTATTCTCCAGTGACAATTTGGTCATCTTTCATAGTCAATAACTGATCTCTTGAAATGTTGACACTGTTGATTAGTCCTCTTATTTCCAAATTCTTCATTTCGCTTGTTGTTGCATCAAACAACAGGTTTCCTTGAAATGTTTTTCTTCCATAAATCACTTGGTCGGAGTCCAAAATAACAATTTCTGAAGTGTTAATGCCATCAATTAAGCCATTTAATTTCAAACTATTTTGCATCTTAACATTGCTTGCAAATGTTTTATTTCCAAAAATCTTATTGTCTTGATCTATATAAAGGGCATTTGTGGCTAAATAATTCAAATCAACTCCATTTACTTTTGTCTCTGTTACATCTATATCATCAGCTACAAGTTTTTTGATTCCAACTTTACCTTCAAATTTATAATCAACACCAATTGTCTGCTTCTTTGTCTTACTCAAAAGCGTTTCTGATTTTCTGAGCATCTCTTTAATTTCTGCTGTACTTTCATTCAATTTCTTTTCATATTCTTTTTGCTTTTCTATCATGCTGTTATCCTCTGTTGAAAGTATTGCTTGTCCAACATCGACATTTTCTGTTCGAACATCGCCGATAACTGTCACTTTTTCAAACGTTTTGTGACCTACAACGAAAATTAATCATTAGGTTTAGTTCCTTACCATTCTTCTCCATTGTCTGCTGGACTGATGAAAACATCGACGTCGGCACTCTTTTTATTTACTTAAACGTCATTGGGCAAAGAGAATTAAGATCTTGAAGTTGCACAAAACAATGGAAATACAATGTAGCAAAACTAAAAGTAACTCTCTTAGTGCTAATTAATTTGTTTGGGGTTGATAACTTTTGCAATTGCAAGCAGTTTGTCAAAGATTCTCAATTACTTGCGTCAAAGTATTGTATATTACAATGGGGAACAAGGAATCTTGCCAGCCACACCCGTTCGTATATGCTTTCGCATAAAAAGTGAAATAAAAAATCCTATCTTAATAACATACCCGTAATCTTGTTTGTACCGTTGAGCAAAACCATTGTTTTTGATAATGAATTAAGGGCACTACTCAGATTTCTTAAGGATTCATTTACGTTGTTTATTGCTGCTGATGTCATATTTATTATCATAAATCTTGGAAATTCCTTTTCAAACTCAACTTGAAACACGTTTTTGGAATAAGTTATTGAAGAAATGTTCCTGCTTGCTATGGCGAATAATGTCTTGTTTCCAACATCAAAACTGTAAGTATTCACATCAGTCTCAAGGAATGATGGATCTGTTGGCTGTTTTTCATAGCGATAGAATCGCCATCCATCATATCCAAAAATTGTTATGTTTGAACCACCGCTGGAGAGAGATAGCAAAAATCGGCCGTTTTTACCTGAAAACCAAATGAATCAAATTATAATTCCTAAAATCCTAAACTGCATCAGGAGATTTTTGGAAAATTTTCTTTGAGACCAGAGTGGCTCTTTAAATGATAGTCTTTAATTGGGACATATGTTAACACTAATTCTTGAATAAGTGCATATTTAACTTATTACAAACTTCTTATTGGATGTTGCTTTATCTTGAAAAATGTCATGAAAAATGAGTTGCAAACCTGAAATGGCAGTCCACTTTAATGCTGCTATGGTCCTGATACACTGGAATGGCACAAACATATTCCAATTCCATTTATAGATTATTGAATCAACTTCAGAATTTTTTTTCCCACTTTTGTCATGCTTAAAATTATTAGCCACGGCAAGGAAATACTCTGTTGCTAATCCTTCTCCTATTGAGAAAAACTCCCAATCAAGGGCAGCATCAGTTCTCAATTTTTGGAATGACTTAAAAGTTCTTAGCTCGGGAACATAAATGAATATTTCTGAATCCAAATGAAATGAATCTGCATCGTTTCTGTGATTGGCAACTGCGACGAATTGTTTATGATGGATGTTAAATGCAATGATGTCTTTTGCACCATGAGTTTCTAAATGTTCACTTGGCAGCCACTGAAAATGATTGTTCTCTCCAACATAAAACTGTGGCGATGTCTTGTATAAATGCGCTGTTTAAAACAGAATAAGAGCTGTTCAGTGCATTTGACAGTAGTAATGTACTACTTTATCATGTTTAATGGCCGACGAGGGTCCATCCAGATACTTGAGAGTACCGAATTGCTGTATCGACCATCATTTAAGATTGAAATTTGACAGGACCCAATATGTAGGGTCTAAAGTTAGATGTAATCCAATGATAAGTTGAGTTTATGTTGACTGCATCTGATATTGCTGTGAACGAGCAAGCTTATTAGCTAAATAAAGGTTTTATAGCATAGCAGAACACGAATTTTAAAAGTTTTAAGCATTGAAGTTGGCTTTGATGGAAAAAATCGAAGTTTGTACTTTAAAAGAAACAAAAATCCGGTTTTTATAATCAGATGGTAATCAGGTAAAGACTGGCTAATGCAAAACTTACTGTCACAAGTGTGAACAATTGTTAAATATTTGGTGAAAACAGGACAAGGATCATCGATGTCATCAGGAGGTGATTTGAGGGAACATTCGGTTTTATTGTCGCACAGTGCTACCATTTTCTGTAAAATGCTATTGGCTGAACATGGTCGTATGTTGAAATACCAACCATGTGAACACACAGACCAACTTGTTCGTCCATAGAATGCTGATTTTATTTTAATCCTGCCAGCTGGTCCACATTTTATTGTTTTGGTGCTCTTATCACAGACAGTAGTCGTCACACTCTGGCCAGTTGCTATGGAAATATGGCATGAAATAAAATCATTAAATCGAATAACAGTCTTCGCTTACTTTGGTATTCATTTCTAAACTCTTCAAATTGCTGCTAATTTACAGTGTAAAAATTATGTTTAAAAAAAATACTATAGTATATTTATCAAAATCATATCACATAAAGAGTTCATGTTAAATTATAAATGAATATGATTGTTAGATAAGCCAACTTCTCAAAATTTTGGGACTTTAAATAAAAATGATAGCTATGTAAACAAGATATATTTACCGCCACTTTGAAAAAATATGAAAGCTGTGTGAATTTTGCCAAATATTTTGAATGAAATAACCTTGCTTGCTGCTGCTATAGGAACAAGGAAATTGTCCTTGTATTCAAAAGTGTCTGAAATTGGATTGTAAGTAAGCACTCTTGAGGCAGCTAAATTGTCATAAAGAAGTTTGAAATTTTCACTGAGTACAATGAATGTATCCGCCTTTTTGTGGAACACATCGAAGGAGTGAGCATCATGGACAGCAATGTCACTTCCATGTGACGAAAATGATTCCATTGTTTCATTCCATTTAAACATCTTTATGTGTGTAATAAACAATGCAGCAATATAATGAGAGGTACCAATTCTGAAATACTTCACATCAATTGAACCATCAATTTGAGCAGTTGACAATGGCTTGAATCTTTTCAAAATGTAACTTTCTGTGAAAGTAAGCAAGAATACAAATTGCAAACGACAAATTAAATTTAATGTATAAAAGGATGATTATTATCTATTCGCATTTGCTTTGCATTTTTTTAACACCTATCATTTATATACATCCTATATACATCCGAAAGTTTTCTTTGAAAATCCGGTAGGCAGCCTGCTATGTTGCATTTTACTATACTTGTAACAAATATTAAACATCGGCTAAATGCTTACAGATCAATGGTGTCTATTTCTGCAACTGGTGCTAACAACTAAAACACTTCCTTCAAGTAAGATGGGATATGATAAAGGTTTGGCAATTCCTATGGTTAAATGGCAATATTTTCTCAATTTCAAGCAGGGCCTCTGACGAGACCAAAGAAGTGGGGGGGGGGGGCTGGGGACCACGCTTCGATGCCAAACATCACCACGGCAACAGGAACCCTAAGTAAAACACATACCAGCCAAGCACGGAAAAATGTTGCACAATCTACTTTCTACTGTTGTTCCGAGTTCAGAGCAATTTTTGCCACCATTTTGTGGGAGTGGATTTGTGCATTGTCTTGTTCTTAGTTGCGTTCCACCGCCACATGATTTACTGCATGCACCAAAGTTGGACCAGATTGAATAACCACCATCCACGGTAACTGAAGAGCTATTTGTTTGATCTGTTAATAAATTTAAAATTTATAATGTAATAAATGAAAAACTATTCATTTAGTAATTTAGGAATGGAAATCACTAAGCCGAAACAGAAAGCAAAATCAATTGTCAAAGAAAGGAGCATTCTGAATTCGATACAGAAGAGAAAAAGAATTTGTACAGTACCGTAGACTTTTCTCACAATTCACGAAAGGGAACACGAAGCCCTTTAGATGCACTATAGATGCAAAGAAATTACGTTATAGAATCCATTATTACCCAAGGCAGCTTCCTCAGTAAAAAGTCCTTCATGGTGCTTCTTTTCGTTATTTTCTTCTTTAAATTATCAGCATTCGAATTGAAAAAATAAATGTCACGTTCTATCCCAATCTCTTCAAAACATGTTCTCATTAGTCGTAAACATCTCAGTCAATCGAGCACCATCGGGGAGGAATCAAAATGGTATAACCGATTAGAATTTTTGGAAATCGACAAATATCTTTTTGTTACTCTGACAAAAACTCTCGTGATCAATAGTTATGTCTGAACCAAATCACAAGACAATAAAAAATACGCATGTCTTAGATGTGTCCCAGAAGTTTCTATTGTTTTTCTTGGAGCTTCCTCAAACTATAGACTGTGTGACCAAAATGTTTTTCGAACCCTGGTCAGAACGTTGCATTTCACTGGTTTATTAAACGTAAATTGAGTTGACAAACAAATTTTGAAGGGCATACGACAACAATTGCTATGAGCCAGAAATGCTGGCTTACTAAAATTGAGAAAAGCGGAACACATTGTTTCCCAAAGCAATAACTGCAAACTCTGCAGATATATTTTTCTTTTGTGATAAAAACTGTGTCAAGTCGTTTCATGTTAAGGAAGCAACGGTTCACAATTCCTAAATCTAAAACTATGGCCGGTAAAAAAAAATTGTTTTGTCAAGTAAACCAGGATTAATCAATGGGTCAACCTCCTTGTCTGATCAGGGCCTATTTTAGTGTGAAGTATTACACATTTTGTGCAGTTTTAATTTATAAACGTGCAGTATTGATTTCGAAAATATGCAGTATTGAATTTTGGGATTTGTGAAAATGTCTATTTTGCGCATAGGCGCCGACTACGTGGGGGCTTGGGGGCTCGAGCCACCCATGGAAACTGCTACGGGGGGGGGGGGGCTGAGCCCCCTCTGAGAAATGTTCAAAAATTTGCTCTTTATCGCTTTTTAGCTTAATTTCCCGAATAGGCATTGTATCTTCATCTATTTTTAATGAATAGGATTCAATACATTGTTAATCAAAGAACCAAACTGCGCCTTTATAACTGATAATTTAAAGAAATTGGTATGTAATTGTTTTTCATTTCTAGTTTCAGGCCCCCCTGCTAAAATCAAAAGTCGGCGCCTATGATTTTGCGGCTATCCCAGGTTCCTGCTTTGTTCACAAAATGTGAATTTTCCTCGTCAGTTCGATTTTAAGGTCAAGTAGTCAATACACGTGTTCAAAATACGGGGCATTTCCTCGCTACGCTTGCAGGGCTAAGACACCTAGGGTTCGAAGGGGCTTGCACTGATTGCAACAAAACAATTTGCAATCAAAAATATAATTATAAATGAGCAGTATCAAAAATTTCTTAAAATAGGCCCTGTGCCTAATAATCTTCAGTAAGAAAACAACTTAAATTTGTAACAAGAGAGTAGTCTAAAGCACAAAAAGGTATCTCTGCTATTGCATGTGAATAAGAATAAAAGGACAATTAAAAAATAACTCGACATAATATAAATAAATGTTCATACTTGCGTTACTTAAATCCCTCCGGATTCTTTCGGATCGTGAGAATTCACTACCACCGACTTGCTCGCTTTCTACTAAAATATTCAAATTCATCAAATCCAGATCTTCGTTGAAAAATGTATGTACATATAATTTTAGTTTGTCTTCTAATAATGCGTCAATTTTTTCCTTCATTTCTTGAGTCAAATTTCCATTTACTGATCTCACTTTTTCCAAAGAGCTTCCTGAGACAGTGCATCGTAACATGGTGAAATACAGGTGTCCAATCAAAAGCAATTTCATTGCCAAAAGTAACATCCTGCAAAATCAAATGAGCTTTATTACAAATAATCTGCAATATCTATTAAAATGTGAGAATAAGCATGGATCAAAACACACTTGAGTGCGAGGGGGCAGAATCCGCTACGCATGTGCACAATAATAGAAAAATAAGGATAATCAGCACACGACAGAAGCAACGAATTAGAACTAATATAATATAATTGTGCCCTCGGAATGTTATAAATCCCTAATTTAACATTAAATCAAGGTGGATATACTGCCTGGATACGAAAACATTCTACTATTAAGATCGTAATCACCTGAAAAATTTTTAATATAAAGCAAATCTTATTTAAAAACTGCTCATTCTTACCTTAATAATCTAATGCATCCACTCATTACAAAAGTTGTTTGGCCAAGTTAACTGTATTGATGAAACAGAAGAGTTTGAATTGCACCCTAAACAGAACCAAACTGAGAGTGAAAAATTGTTGTCGCATTTAAATGACCATTTTTGAACATTGGGGAATGTAAATGCAGGGACCTGTTTGCATGCAGATTGTACAGATTTGTTAAACTCTGATTTGTTGATTGATTCCTGATGGATTTGAGACACAAAAGTATACAACCTAATTCTTTCACGTTTATCGGTAATGTTTTGGCAATTCAGTGCATGTTTATCAACGTGAAAACCTGCCCATGCAATTAAATCACGAATGCAACTATTCTCAGGGGATTCATGATCGTAAAGAAAACTTATGCAAACAAGCAATATAGGAATCCAATGAGATTGACCATTTGGGGATATTTACAACTTACAACTGAATACTAGTACGAAAACTTACACTTCCTGTCAACATTTAATTCAGCAAATAATTCCTTCATGATAAACACCGATATCATCGGTTGAATAAAATACTGATATTCTTCATAATAATATATTCATAATAATAATAATAATCTACCATATTCATACATAAACATATATTCATTTTGAGACCTCTGAAAACGTCCTTATTTCTTGAAAGTAAATACTCGATGGCATATCTCGTTTTAAACCTGGTCTTCGGGGGATCCTCTCCAAGAACTTTTACTAAAATATTTAACACTGTGTTGATTTATAAACGCGTATGCCAACCTAAAATTTTTTCATGAAAGGAATGTACTTATTATCGGCAACCCCCTCGCTTTGATGAAGGGTTCTCGATAGGAATCAATATTTTGTCTACTTAGATAAACAAATACCATTGCACAGTAAATCAAAAAAGGTTGTCATTGTATACTTTGTTGCTATTTGCATTTTCTACAAGTAATCACATGATCAAATCAAACAAAAAGCTATTGATTGAGATTCTTGATTAGATTCGCATAATTGCAGACAAGGAGAGAATGGGTGTGGGGGATGGTGCGAGAACATACAATCATTATTACCGTATAAAAGAGAGGGCAATCTTACAAATATTTGCATTTACAAAACAGAAATGAAATAAAGATGAGCAAAATGATTAAAATGTACAGAAGTGTTGAACAAATCGAAACTTCATGAAATATTGCAGTTAAATACTATCCCAATTCAAAGCTCTACAATTAACTATATCTATTATACATAACTGACATTGCAACAATATGCAGTAAATATATATTTTTATATATATGTAAGTAAAACATAACATAGCAGGAAAGTGAAAGTTACTTAGAATCTATAAATATCGATAATATACAATTGAATGGCATAAACGATTTCATAATTTAATAAACTTACACACCACTATAGTTTATACCTAAACTTGTTGAAACAAAGGCAGCATCATTAATAATCTTTGTTTTGATATTCAAACCATGCTTTTAATTAGTAGTTTCTTATGCAGTGGCGTAAGGGAGCAGTGTGGGGCCCTTAGTCAAAGTGGTGGTCTGGGGCCCATTTTTTTTTTAAAATCAAGTTTACCTGCTGAGCCCGAAATTACCCTTAACTGCATAAATTTTTATGCAACTTTTAAAGAACATTAACTAACATCAATATAGCAATTATTAAGAAACGCTCATATCCAGAAAAATTTTGTGGGGCCCCCTTAGGAGCCCAATTGTTTGGGGGCCCTTAAATTTGCGCTTAAAGGCGCACACCGTGCTTTACGTCACTGTTCTTACGTTACCCGCAAAAAAATCCAGCACAATATCACATTATTATGAATTATTTGGTTAAGAAGAGGGAAAGAGATGCAACATTAACTTAGATGCAAATATCTTAATCATAGGAAAAAACAACAATAGCCAAGGTAACACTTCTCAGCATTTAGATTGGTTCTAAGGCATAAAAACCTGAATTGTCTAATTTCAAAATTAATATCAATTTACTTTTTTGAAACAAGAGTTGAATAGTCTCCTTCTTATGCTTTCCACTAACAATGCATTGCAGTGGCGGAAATTGAGGTTTTTTAATGGGGGGAGGGGGGGGGGCAAGCGCAGTGAATTATCCATAAGTTAAGAGCATAAGGGGCATGGCCCTTCCAAAAAATTTTTATGGCCACGCCCTTTACAGAGACTCCCTTGAACGACCACGCCCATTTGGTGACCAGGCCCTTTTTATAATACAGAAAAGGTAGCCCTCGGTGAAAAATTCCAATGCTTCAACCCTTAGAAGGAACTATTTACAATTATCCTACATTCAAAACTTAGGCTAAGGAAATCCTGAGAAATTAATGGGCCTACACTGATAGGTAACCAATTGTTTAATGTCTATTGTAGAAGAATGCATGTCCTTTGCTTGAGGTCTTTTGACCCAAAATTTTACAGTATCAGAGCCGAATCAGATATCTTTCTCCATTTCCCAGATCAAAATATCTGACTTTTTTGAGAATTTCCAAGGCATATCAAAATTGCCCCTCCCAGCCCCCTACATTTTCCACCTCATGCATTGCGAACAACTCACATGTACCCAAAATCAAGCCCTAGACCTAGCACAACTGGGGGCATGGTAAATGAGCTACCCATAAAACTATAATTTTTTCTAGCTGTGGAATTGAATCTTACCTTATTTCTCTGCAAAAATTGATAAGAATATTAGAATGTCTAAAAAACTGATTGAAGAAGATACATTTTTGTATGTATTTGAATATCCTCCATGAAGTTATTTGTGAAATTTAGCAGAAGAAGTTTTGATTCTTATTCGAAACGATTGTAACTGGGCCATTCTAAGAAAATTGTTTTGGATGCACTCTTTGAATATCATATATAAGTTATGATTGGAAGGTAAGTGATTGGGAATGGACATCAAATGGGTTTTGGTGAATACAATATAGCAACAACTTAAAAATACAATTGTACATATTTTTACATGAAACATTAAACTATGAGATGGATTTCAAGTCAACATTTATACAAAAATTAAACTTATCAGTAACATCCAGCTTATTTTCATGGTATGTATGTTAATAAGAGGTATATAATGGATACCCTACACTACATGCAACCTAATTAACAATGGTTGGCTGTGCTATGTATCAATTGACAGAATTAAATTGCTTCTGTAGCTTGCCCTAGTTTATGTGCTTGCTTTGCATCATCTGGAGCATCCTTTACATAAATAACTCTGTTATGAGCTTTGAGTCTTCTAAACAAGTGGAAGTATACCTTGCATTGGACATACATGAACACAAGGCCTCCAGCAAAACCAATGGCAACCACAACAAGCTTTGTCCAAAATGGCCATTTTAGTTGTTCATCTTTTATTTCTTCTGCTGTTCTCTCAATAAGTACCCAAAGTGACCAAACAATGCATGTGATAGCAATAACATGAAATGACACAGAACAAAGAACTTTTCGCCGTTCACCTTGCGTCATTTCTAGTGCCCGCCACTACAAAAAGAGTCATGTGTTATACATTATACTAACCCAGATCTGTGGACTTTATATCTTAAGTTTTATATTTAAAAACAATGGTATCCTTCCTTAAAAGTTAATATTCTCATTTGGAAAATACTAAACTACAACAGACCTGAAAATGGCTTCATCAACCTCCCTTTGCTTTGGACATAATGTTCATAAGGCTGGACCAAACATAATTTCTTAATAGATAGTTGTCTAGCACCAAATTGGGTGCTAGGCAGGGGATGGGAGGAAGGATGCAGATTGTAGGCATAAAATGGAAAGCAAAGATGAAAGTGAAAGTAGAATGCAGGGCATTTAATGGGGTGTGTTCCAACCAAAGCAACAGAGCAATGAGACGCTTACGCAAACCCTTGTTGAAAGCTGTTTACAATTATGGCATAAGACGATACAGATGCATTCGCTTTCGCTCCTTTTGCTCAATGTATCTTTAACAAACCCTTGACTTATATACTGCAACTAACAAAAAAGACAGGTAGGAAGGGAACTGGTACTGAAGAGTCATGGGAGTACTGAATATCATTTAATGGTCATGTAAGGGTCATGATTTCCGTTGCATTTCCAATGTAGACACTTCGTTAATATGATTCATCTAACAAATCAGCCATGTATATCACAAAGACTAAAGGTTAAATTAAAATATCGACAAAAACAAAGTAGTCTTCAAAGGTTTTTTAACTTGAATCTACAAACGAGATTTCTTCCGTGTGACTTGAATTGAAAGCATTTGATGCACATTTTGATTTGGCATCATCAAAAGAAATGGAAATGGCCTTTTTTCTCATAATAGAAAAGGGCTGTAGTCAACAGAATTCTTCACCAATTTTCACTTACTGTGCTTAAATGCATTGTTTGATCTGCTTCCATGCTTTCCTTGCATGCTTTGCTTAAGTGGTTGGTTTGCTTGAAATATTGAAGAAGACAGAACTTGGAGTTCACTGACAAAATCTTAATTGCCTGCATAGACATTTTTGGGCTGGCAAACAGTTACTCATGTAAATTTTTGAATTTGAAAGGCCTGTAGAATACAAAGAATATATACCTTATTAATTGGTTTCATCTCTGAATCAATATGAAACTCAAATTTGCAAAGTTCACATGATTTTGTGTCTGTTGCTTTAATCCATTTTTGCAGACATGTTTGATGTATAAACATCAATGAACCAGAGCAAACACATGGTGATATTAAAGGGTCATCTTTTTCAGCTTCACAATGGCAAATTCGACAGATTTCATTTGTTGATGATGTTGATGAGACTGATGATGCACAGCGTACAACTTTATCTTGCTTTTTGACATCTGCTTCCTAAAAAGATGGTAAAAAACTCTGACAAGTGAAACACATCAAAATACTGGCTATTACACTTCAGTTCATTTAAATTTAAAAAATAATCTGAAAAGGTGGGCATGGAAAGATGATATAGCAATGGTAAAAATGATGAGTGGATATATGATAAAGAATATTGTTAGATGGAGCTCTTCAGAGCTTAGATTCACTACAGTGATGGAAGCCTTTCTTATAAGAGCAGTTTCATGTTCTTTTTTCCCTTTAAACATAAATAATTTTCACAATTCTTATCATCATACAGAAACATATATTCTTTTGAACACCCTTTCCCTAATTTGTATCTACTATGTACATCTACTAACCATCTAATAAACATCTAGTTATTTCAAGCCAATCAAATATTTAACCTCTACAACTCTTTTTGAACTTATTTTTCACTTTGTTTGAAGATGTGTCTCATACATGGTTAATTTTCCTGGGCACTCCTTTGTAAGGGAACATGTAATTTACAGCATCACTTTAGTGAAAACATCCAGATTATATTTCTCAAAATACCCGATTGACACAGTGTCCACAATTGGAAACTCATGAACACACACTGATATATGCAGATATATCATTCACCTTGGCTGTGAGAATCCATGTAAAATGTGAGATACATTGGCACATCTTCTGGAGTAAAAGTTATGTTAAATGTGCGGAAGACAAAAAAAAATTGTATATTACTTTTAGCATTGTTGCTGATGAATATTTTAGTCAATGAAGGCATTACTGAATAAAACGTTTATAACCTTGGGTATCCAAATAACATATCCTGCTTGAACTTAATCTGAACTTTTTACCCATCGCTGATCTCCCTCGTCATCACTCGACCATTTTTGTTAACACCTTGACACATTCAGTTTCAAACGCAGTACGAGAGACCACCTTGTTACAACAAATCATTTATTCAAATAATTTTGACAATGAATTCACTGGTTGGCAAAAGAATATAACAACATCAATTACTTACTTGATTTTCATCTTTGATAGTGACAGTATGAGTTTCAAGGAGGCCTGTTATTGGGGAAACAATAATATGATGAACAGGCATTGCCACCGTTGTACCTTCACTCGATTTCTTTTCTGGTTGTGACATCAACACGCAGTTTCTTTTCAATCTATCACTTTTACTTTCTCTTCCAGAAACTTCCTTCAAATGTAACCAAAATCTCCAACCATTTTGCTGCACAATGTAAATAGATAGTAGAAAAGATGAAGCTTTCCCAGGCCTTCCAGAAGTCGTTCAAAATACCCACAGATACAAGAAGCTATGAATGGCAATGAATCAAATAAGCACTTGCATTGCTTTGAATCATTATTTGCGACTTAACACAAAAAGGAATAATGGCGGAACGTGACAATTTTCCGCTCTTTTCCTGTTTTTTTATGACAAGCATCCGCAACAAAGTTTGACTAACTTACAGAAGAATTTACGACCACAATGCATCATGGATTGTCAATATGTCTACTAAATAACATCTTTTGCTTCGACTTCTGCATCCAAATCTCTAGCCTGTGTTCCAACACCCTCTTCCTCAATCCCTGAAAAGTCAAAGCAATTTTCTTCCTGCAAAATGACAGATACATCGAATCAGATATTGAATCTGGTTTCATGGTTCCTGCATAACGTCACGGTGATACAACATCAAATAGAATAGTCCCTGAGATCAGTGGTGTAGAGCTGGATTAACAACAAGGGGAGGGGACTCGTATAGAGAGTTGCTGCACATGGGCGAATCCTACAAAAAATGCTGGGATACGTTGGAATGACCCACTAGAAACCATTGAGATTGCTTAGGTCCTCGTAAAATACTCTGAGGTGCCTAATAAACGGCCCCCACTTATTAATTTTTCGATATTTTTTCCAACCCCTCGCTCTTCTAAGGAACTCTTGCTTATAAAATCCCCGATTTTAAGGATTTTAGAGAAAAATGTATGGAGCCAACCACTTTGAATGCAATTTTGTTCCCATTTCTAATCCATTTTTGCATTTTAGGTTTGCAAGGCATGTCTTCAATGGCAACGTGGTATGCTGTTCTTATGCATCCCTTTTTGGTGATTCATGTTAGAAATTGTGGAGTTTCAATTGTTTTTTTCTCTCTTTCAATGAAAAGTTTGTCAGCAGTCAAATGAACTTTGCTATTTGCATGTTTCACTATCTTTTTCTAAGATTCTTCCGTGCCACATTCTTTCCTGCATCTAAGATATTTGGCAGTTGATTCATCTCTTGCTCAAATGCATACATGACCATGTGACATATCAATGTTGTTGATCTTTTTGCAAACGCTGCAACCAATCTTCTCATCAAGCAACACAATCCATGAATATGTTGATGAAAAGTAATCTGCCTGTTTGCGTTACTAACAGCATGGGTGATATAACTGGGCATGTGCAGAATTTGGTTCAGTGGGTGTACGTGGGTCTTCTTCTGTTTCTTTACCGTTCTCACCTCCTTCAACTTGATCTTGTTCCACTGGCCGTAGTGCTTGTTTTTCATCCCTCTCCTCCTCCTAGGGTTCTGGGTCATTATTATTACCTGTGACCTGAGGCTTGCAAACTTTCTTTCATGAACAGTTTGAATTTATGTAATCTTTTGCCATAATCAAATCAAGGTTTAAAATAATTATCTATTCTGAGGAAATAAAAGGTCTAATTACAATATTTACAGGTGTACATAAATCAATAGGCAAAAAGCTAAACATCTATTTGAAACACCCCTAGTTTAAATTGGCAAGGATAGCATCAAAAGGTCAGTACGACTTTGTTTCCATAATGGTCCCTCCAGAGGCGTCCTTACAAGAAAAATGCTCCAGGAAATTTAAAACAAATGTATTTCAAATGTTGCATTTTCAAGATCATAGATACACCGTTTTGTTTGAGCTTTAAGGATCTTAAAAAAGTATATAGGGACTAATTTTCTGATTACTGAGGTCTTGCCTTGATGTTATGCTTGAAGCTGTTGACATTCTTAGCGGATTTTAGTTCTGAGTTAATTTTATCATCGAAACAATACTCTGCACATTTTTTTAATGCACATTTTGAAGGCTTGTCTTGTTTGGAAGGACCTTCCAGAGATTTTAGGCTTTTCATGGTTCTTTTGGCTCACCAATATTTTCGTTTAGTTTTCCAACAAAACAAGCTTTCTTCTTCTTTTTTATTAGAGACAAGATGTTGCTTCGAGCCTTTTTTGAAATTTGCATGCTCCTTGAGACTCCTTGTCTTCTTAAATTTAGTGAGCAGCTTGTCTCGCACCCTAATCCCTTCAAGAACGTCCTCGTCCATCCATTCTTGGGTGTTGTTTCTAATGCGAATCTCTTTTAATTAAGCTACTTCATTGATAATGGAAGTAATCACTTGCATAAAGTGAGAACAATCAGCATTGATATCTATAAACTTAAATTTTATGGGAATTTGGTCAATTTTAGCTTTTTCAGAAAACGTTTTCTACAGTAATTGTTCATCGAGCGGATCTTGACGTATTTATGACCAAAGTTATTAGGACTTTCTCTTGTACAGTAGATCATTTGATGGTCAGATACGCCTAAGTTGAGGACACCGTGTTGAGAGACTTTTTGGGCCGAATTGGAGATTATATGATCTAACAAAGTTTGAAATTGTTCTGCAATACGCGTTGTCTCTTGGATTATCTATACAAGTCCGTGGAGGGAGCAGGATTCTTTATAGCGCTTAAGAAAACGAATGAAGAAAATCAAAAGAACTTCAGAAGAACTTGGGGCTAGGGGCTAAAGCCCCCCAAAATCACGCAAAAAAGGGGGATAGCCCCTCAGCTCTACACCACTGCCTGAGATTGATGTATGCATCGTGGAGTGCCAATTTGCCATACTCATGGCTCCCGAGACAAAGTTTCGTTAGGGGATTACAAAATTTCACCACAGGATATACGCAGTCTTCTAGCAACATAGATGTCAACAGAGTTAATTTTAATCCTTTAGTTTGAATCACGGTAAACGATTTTTGAGAATATAGATACAGACAGGAGCAAAGCTTCACTGCAAAAAAAGGCCTGTTAAATACATGCCCTTCGAACCGGATACAGGAAACGACTTGGAATTAATAAAAAATTATTCTTTTTACCAGCAGCGGCAAAGACAGAGGGCCCAGGGAACTTTTTTTGGAAAGATCCAAATCTTATCCGACCTCCTTTAATAGAATACGATTAACTAACTGCTTGTTCTACAACAACGATCATTGCAACTTATTGCGAACAACGAAAGGAAGGAAGTAAAAAATTTCTTAGGCCCACATTCCCTAGTTTTATTTGAAAGTTTTTCACGGCAAATACGGTAGCACGTACTCGTACATCTGACATTACGTAATGCAACCATGGCGGTTTCTCCTTTTATGCACTCGCAAAAACACAATCTCTACCTCTTACCATATTAAACATCGTCTTTGAAACATATTTATCGCATATGCTGTTTTTGAATCTTTCTCAAATAGCAGAAAATCCTACGTTTGTGGTCAATCATATCAAGTTACCATATCAGCTTTTCTCAATTTCATTTGTCCACAGAGCGATAAACGCGACGTACGCCGAGTGTTTAAACCGAAGACAAAGACCGATTGAAAGAAAAACCAGTTTTTTGGTAAGTAATTGTTATACTTTGCAATGCTTGTTGGCTTCAGTAATGTCTCAACTCTTTTCTACGATAAGATGAAATTCAAATATATACGCAACCAACTAAATATCCCTGACAGCTTCGTTATTTGAATATCAATTTTCATTCTTACATTTTTGATTTGGTTGAACACTAACAATCTGTAAACTTAGTGCTTACTATTTTGCAGTGCTTTCCGTTAAATACTTTGAATGCATTTTGATAATATAACACTAACTTAGACAATCTATTCTAAAGGAAATGTTTTTAATGCAGTTCACGGTTCTTTGCCAGGAAGTGGAATGTTTGACCTCCACATGCAAGTGAAAAGCTTTTCCAAATGTATTTAAGAGCACTTCGGGCAAAGAAATATTCCCCCCCCCCCTCTGCAGACCGACGTATTTGCAATAAAAAGGTTTTTTCCCAAGGAAATTTCAGTAAAAGCCTGTTAGTTTTCCTTCGTATATTTGTACCATTCCCGACTATTCTAAGCGAGCCATAAATAAAAATATGTGAACACGAAGCTTGGCCTATAGAATTATTGCAGGCTATGTTGAACGGTGCTTGGATACATCATTCTTCAAATGCAATAGCAGAACAATAGGTCCCAAGGCAGCATTGGAAAACTTTACGCGAAATTATTCCACTTTTCTGGGCACATTTCCCCATGAATCTTGTGTACCATTACCATTTCGCCATTCCCATATGTAAAACTTTTCTCAACTAAAAGGCGTGCGTTTTGGGGAAGGGGCAGTATCTTGCATACAAAGAATCCAAGAATCTCAACATTGAAAAATCTAACGTACAAATTACTTTGAAGAAAAATCGTTAATTTCAAAGCCCATGGAGGCACTCTATGAACTTGAGGGGGATGCTCGTTGACAAGCCCAATATTTCAAACCGAAAGAATGACAGAATTATTTTTAAGCCCCCATAACTATCCTTTTTGTTCAACAAGTTAAGATGAGACTTCTGCACAAGGTAGTAAAAACTGATAATGAATTTAGAGACCATCACAGGAACCTCTATCATTTGTCTACATAACCATATTTCAAAAGCCAACTTTTCTTTCCAAATTTGTTTTTATCACATGCTTGTCACGTGATATACTACGTCACGTCAGAGAGCCTCACTTTTGCTTTTGCGAATTCAATGCGTTTGAATAATAAAAGCATTTAAATTATTTAAATGAAACTAATTTTTGCGGTTACCAGTCAAATCATTCGAAGCATGTTGAGAGTGGTCGGATATAATGGTCGATTCATATCACATGCAATCGTTGCTATGTTGTCGTAAAGATATGAAAATTCAAGTTAAAAAACATTTGAAATAACGAAGATAATTTTAAATAAATTCTTCAACTGTAAAAGACAATTGTTTACCAAAGGAAAACAGTCAAGGTAAAAGTTTGTTTAGAATTTTAAATACTTTAAATCTGGTCTACATGCTTAACATATGGCGGTGATCGAAAAAAAAGGTATAAGTGCAACAACTTACATTCACAAAAGTTTATAAAAGCAAAACATTGGGCGAAAGAATTTGGGTGCCCACTCCCTTTGTTTGAAGAACAGCTACTAAAACTCAATGTTATAGCTACACATACAGTATTTCCTAATTTCCTGTTTGTAGACGAAACTGCTTATTGGATATGTAATATTAAATTCGAAGGAAATAACACGGAAGAAAATAACAGCATAAAATTTTTGTTAAATGATCTCAAACGTATATGCTTGTGATTTATGGGAAAGCAGGCGGCCAACACCGGAGAAGGAAGACATGACAACCTATTTTGATGATTGTACGCCTGATTTGGGTGAAATTCAAAGCGGAAATTGTTTAAAAACCAAGGCCAATTTTTCGTTTTATCAAAATCTGATAGATTTTTACGAAATTATCCTATCTCACTACTAAATCATGTGCTAGACCCATAGAACAAGTACAAAATTTTATTGAATAAATATTTGACAATGACTTGTTAGCTCCTTTTGCGATAGGCTTGGATTTGTTATTAATATTTCTAAGTTAATTTTATGGTCGTAAGTATGTTTTTATAAAGTTAACTACAGTTTCATTGGCTATACTTTAACGCCAATACTGAGCATCGCATAAAGCATTTTGCTTAACATTGTAGTTTTGGATTGAGAGTCGATTTACTATTTACAAAACAGTTGGGATTCTTTTTCCATTACTCTTTCTTACTCCGGTCCCAAATGCCCCACGTGTAGCACTCAATAGTGTGCCTAAAATCTTTCTATTTTACAATTACAAAGCCACCAACTTCTTATTATACTGCTATCAACACTGAAACCAATGGGTACCATCTTAACTTTTCGATCTTTATTTAAAATTAACAGCACGACATATTGCTTTATAGATAATGGATGGTCTTTGTGAACTTACAGCACGAATGCAGCACAAAAAGCCAAGTGAGTCACTATGTGAAATAAACACCAGAGGTCTCTTAATATCAGTTCAAGATATTATATGCAGTGAAGTCATAACAAGGACGCAGCCCATAATTCATTGTCGAAATACACTCTTCAAACTGTACTTCTGCAAAGCTTTCCTCGACAATTTTTTTAGTGTTTGAATCAACCAAAAAATTACAAACTGAGCACCAAGTCCGAGCTTTAAAAAATGCGTGTATAATAACTAGACAAAACTAATGTCTTTTCAAAATTTGGCAAGTACTAGCTAACTCTTATTCAAATACCCATGTTGACACACAAAAAACAATTTTGTAAAGCCATTGCGAATTTTAAAATAAGTCCACACTAAAAATTAAAAAGACCTTTAACGGTATAAATCTTAATATGCTTAGTATTTATCACATACCCCACTCCACCCTCCCCCAAGCCAAGACTTAAAACTTTTGTTCCAAAAATATGGCCTTGAAGGGACATTTCGTTGGCAAACAAAGTCCTCTTAATTTATTTAATCATAACAATCATCACCCTTGTCTTATAGTGTACAACATCCCAGCCCCAGACTACGAAACAGATAGTACAGTTACTGAGGTATCAACGAAGTCGAATGTGGTTATGGAAAAGAACGGAGATATTTACGAAGCAGAGGAGAGTCATGGTTCATTATCACCTGAACAGATCCGATCGATGATGTCCAAAGAACAAAAAGATCTGCAGAGAGATTTGAAGATAATGCAGAAAAGGTTGGGCGCTTTGCTACAATTAGGTTACTTTATAACTTAGGCCCTTTTTTGTAATGAAACCTAATGGACTGCCTTGCCGTTATACTTTGACTGACTGGCATTTGTTTGGATGCGATTTTTCCTGAAACATTGGTTGAATTTAAAATATGAACATTTTCATTGAATAAAAAGAAGGGAGGAAGCTTACATTTGTGTTTCGTGATGCGGAAGTAATGCAACGCTGTGATCGCGCCGCGCACAGTTCAAAAATCCAAAATGCAAAGCAAAAGCATATTTTACCTGGAGCACTTGTTTTCAGTTTGTAACCATAGTAGATGCAGTTCGTTTTGAATTTAATCGCCCCAATGTTCCGAGGAACAACATTCATTTTGCAAGATTTATCACTCAAGTCAAGGTCAAAATTGAAGTACTACAAGATCAATTTCTATTTAAAATAGACTATATAAAAAATTCCTAAAGTCAAAAGATTCCTTTTGGTATCAGCGGTTTAAATATTAGCAACCAAGTTTTCAGAAAAAAGGTATAAATGATCTTACAAACAAGTCAAGTAAAACTTGTAAAACTTAGGATACACCAATTAGAGTAAATAGAAATAAAATTAAAGGTCATAAACAGGTTGCACATAAATATAATGATTATTTCACAAACTTGGCTAAAAAACCTTGTAGATAACCTTTGGGCATCAAACTCTAATATTGAAGTCCATCTTAAAGACCCCATAGCTGAAAGTATTATGATATCAAAAGTCACTGAATTAGAAGTCCTTGATCAGTGAAATTACCTTGATACATCAAAAGCTGTTTTGCATAAGATATACCAATTTCTTTAGTGAAATTAGTACAAAATGGAATAAAAATTGTCATTACAAGATTAGAGAACAACTGCTTCTCTTAATCTTTTGGAGCTAAATTTCCCCTCTGTATTTTCTGCATTGTTTCTGTCTTCTTCTTTTTTTTCCATTTCTTTACATCGACTTTATAAAGAATCAAATCAAGAAGGATAAATGTCTATAACGTTCTTTGGAGTTCTATTTATGTAATCATCTGCAATTTTCTCGTCTAGATGTTGAGTGTAATAAGTTCTTAATAATTTTTAAAGCTAATATTTTAGAAATTTATATCTTATTTTGATTTAAAATGTTTGTAAAATTTGGTGAGAATATGGGATGAAAAACCAAAACATTTGTTTCCATTACTCTGTTTGTGATTTCAAAGGAACATAATTAGAATTCTAATATAAAAAATATTTTTATAGAGGTGTTGATTTAAAATCAAAAAGACCAGAGTTTAAAGTAAAGCATCATGAAATAATGTCTAAAGGATCACAACGCAAGGAATCTAAAGAAGCAGAAGAGAGTGAACTTAACACCAAATTAAGGACAAGATCTGAACAAATACAGCAGGTAATTAAAGATAAAGCATCATCAAAATCATCATTGATTCAGTGTGATCATGATTTAACATTCAATCAGTACAATCACTTCAGCTTTGCAGAAAATATCACAAGATCTGATTTGGCATAATGGAGTTTTAGTTTGGTTAAGAGGAATGAGAAAAACATATAAAATTTTAGATTGCAAGAGTAACCATGTTACCATCTATCAAGTTTCATTAGTCATAATTACATCATCATTGTCAATTTTGAAAAAGCAAACTATTTGTGTAAAATATGTCCCACAATTAAAATAACTAACTAGAGTAAGAATATTAGTATCAACAGAAGAGCACAATACTGGCAACAATTATTAAGTTTTTGCAAATCTTCTACATTTTCTTTTATTTTTCAGGCTGAAAATGCCCAAAAGGTTGAGGAAGAAAAGCCAGAATTCATGAAAGTACGCTTAAAGAAAGGAAAAACAGCTCCACCTATGTAGAGATGTTTATAAGGAAAGTCATCAATGTGTTGATTTACCCTTTGGGAGGCAATAAGTTGCATGTATATTTTTCCAATTCTAAAGCAGCAATCTACCCACCTGGATGACTAATGTAATGGGAATTTAATTTGCTACATATAACTAACTTTTTTATATTTTGCAATGTAATATTTGGGTTAGAAATTAAGTGCAGATGTTTCATAGCAAATAACTTTTCTTTTAAAATCATTTTTACTAGGTTTCTTTATGAGAAACCAGTCGATAGCGATCAGTTGTTTACTGATCAATGGGGGGTGGGCCTCTCAAAATTTCTTCCAAAGGGGCCTCATTTTGACTTAAACAAGCCCCTTGGGAATTGCTTCAAAATTTGGAGAAAATGAATAAAATATGCTTGCAAGGAAAAGAAATTGGAAAGGTTAAGGAGGAAAAGGCTTACACAAAATAGTTATATCTTATATGCAGACAAAGTAAAATTAAAATTAGTTTGCCTTAATGTTAACTGTTAAGGTATATTGGAAAGAAATCAAGCATCTCAGTGATTCGTGCAACCACATCCTTATTTCAAGCCACGCCCAAAAGAGCCCAACTAAGTTCTCCATGGCCATGAGCAAGTCTAAGCCAATTCACCACTGGTGGTGACATATTAAGAAATTTGTAATTCTAGGTGAAGCTTCAATTCTTATTATAAGTTGAAAAACACAGAAAAAACACAGATTCATTAAATAAATGTATGGGAAGTGTTAGGGGGTGCATTAATGTGAGCTATACTTGATCAATTAGAAACGTTAATGAAAGTCATTGTTTTGAGTATCATTAAGTTTTTAATTAATGGTTTTAGTGTGTATTTCAGCTCATCAATACATTCATGACTTAAGTTGTTTTATACTGTTGTGTCAAAAAGTCTTTGTTTATTAAAATGTTGATTGATTTATGAAAAATTGAATTTTGTTACCTTAAGTCTGGTGATAAATTAAACTTCAAAAATGTTGAATTCCAAATATTCATTACAGCATTTTACTGCACTATCACCATCAATATAATTGCAAGAGGTGGATAAGTAAGCCATCTGACCTCAGATTACCTCTATGCTTATTAAATGATGGGATACTAAGGCATTTTGTATGACACCTTTGTAATATAGTCCATTTGCAGTATCAATTAATTACAATCATTATTGAGATTTGGTTCCTTTGACCTACTCATTTTACAAGCTAGAATAATTTTCCTTGAATTCTTTTAAAAATTTACTCTTTACTCCCCCTCAAAAATAATGGGTGAACATATGCTATCGCAACACTGGTTAGGTCTCTGTAATAATGAAATTAAGTATTCTCATATATGCAAACTGACCTGTCGAGACATTTTTTTCTCTTTTCACAATCACAACTTTTAAGGCAAAAATTAGCTTATGTGATGAAATATAAATTGATGCTTTTTGATCTGTAGCACACATATATACAGTGGCGCCCGTGGGAGCACAATTTTTTTTTGGGGGGGAGGCAAGAGTTCAAATTTTCCGACGACGAGACAATTTTTCCGACAAAACCAACAGGAGTGAACCCCCTTATAATGTCTTGTTTCTCAAGGTATCTTAACAGTAAATGGATAATCTTGTGATGTACTGAAAGAAGGAGAAAATGAGGAAGCCAGAATACTTAATTACAAATTTAAAGATTGTGGACTCGATAGAGAATTCAAGTCTTGTAACATTTGAATTCAGAGTACTAACTTCTTTCTTAGCAATGGTGTTTTTGCAAAAACATCATATATCTCATCAAAATTTAATGATTTCGACATACTATGCTTAACGCTTAACAGAATAAGGGAATTTAAATAATCCAGTCCCATGGTTGACCGGAAACAATTCATAACAATTTTCAATTTTGAGAGTCATTTGGTCATTTGGTTGAGCCTATAGGAAGAGTGACAAGAATCCTATATAAAGTTTTCAAGATTTTCTTCAATTAATCTTAATGCTGTGATGAATTTATCCCTCGCAAAGCCCTTATCTTTTCTTTCCATTTCTGCTAAAAGGGGTCTCTCCTTTAATCTTCTGTTTCAGCCAATACTTTCGTATAATCACTACGCATTCGATGTAACGGCCTTTCCGCCGTCTCGACTAATCTTTCCGCAATCAACAGATCGATTTGCTTTGACTGAAGAATATTTGAAGCAGGGTCGGTGATGGCGAAAATCTTCCGGAAAACATGTGCTGTAATTATGGTTTCAAAATATGTAAACTTGTTTTCAAGATTACAGCGGCAGTGACCGTTTCCCCGCTCTTGTTTGACTACAGGCAATGCTGTAACATACATAACAAGCAGTTAAACAAGTCCTCTGAGCTTGCAAAACACATATTCTCAAGTGCTTTTTGGAAACGATGAAAAAAATTGAATCAATTAATTTAGGGGTTTTCCGACAAAAGGAAGAGAATGACGAAATTTTCCGATGGGCCTTCCCCCGGCCACGACATCGCTGACTTTGATGTTGCAAACTGTTACTTGTAGTTTTACACTTAAAACAAGAGATGAACTACCTACAGCACTGAATATTTGTGGAAAGAAAATTTTTTAAATGTCACGAATACAAACTTAAAAATTTCCGACAAGCAATGAAATTATACGACAAATTTTTTTCAGGGGGAGCCATGACCCCCCTGGACCCCTGGCCACGGCGCCACTGCATATAAGCACTTAAAAAAATGCATAATAAAAGGGTGCTTTTAACAAGGTGAGATTGCTCATTTTTGTATTAGGGGGTGTTTCTCTGAAATGGTTAGTGATTGATCCACTCTTGGCCAAAATTCCTCAATCTCAGTCATTTCCTAGCTTCGGTGTCACATAATTGTGCACAATGAATTTATTCTATCACCTCTAAACAACATTCAAATACATTTATCCAGTGGTTTAGTTTGGAAAAACTATTTCCTCTTTATTAAAAATTAACATAAAATTCAAATTAGAATAATAAATACTAAAAGATTACATTCTTGTTAACAACCTTACCAACATTCAGGTCACAGCTTTCAACTGAACACAAACTTTCCAAATTTTGTCTTTCAAGTTTTGGAAAAATAACGTAGCCTAATTTTTCTTCAACAAATGACAGAGGATAGGAAAATTGATCTAGTTGCTTTTCAGTGGATAATTGTTTGTTTGGGACAACAAATGTACCAATTGCTAGTGGAACTTCATCTTTTTCAACTACTATTATCTTGTAAAAATGTGTTGGTACAGCCACTTCACTGGGACCAATAACCTAGAAATACAAAGTACTGCCAAAATTTGTGACAGTTTCTAAACAACAGAAATGATTTCCTTTTTGGCAAGGAAGCATTGTAATTAGGAATGCCCAAAAAATTCTACTTTGCCATAAGAAGAAAGTGCCAACACAATCTTGATTGAAAATAGTTCAATGTCAACAAAGCCAGCATAACAGTATGCAAAAATAAAAGTTTGAATTTCACTGAGTCTGTGATGCAGGCTAATGTTAATTCCAAGTTTCATTGTGATAAAAAATGTCACCAAATCTTTAAAAAGCATGGTATAAAGCAAACAACCATTTTGAATATTTTAATAATAACAAAAAAAAACTATTACCTGATATTTCATAAATTTTTTCCCATTTTTCAAATCTTTCTCTGGGATAAACAATGGACCAGATAGAACAAAAACATTTGAATACTTCTCTGCTAGTTTTCTGCAATAACATTCAATTTTGTACCAGATACCTTTGTTATTATCAGTATTTTGTGGGGCAATGTTTGTATAATAAAATGTCTCATTCATCATTTGTTGATTGGCTTTGTTATCACCTGCAAGACAGTTACAATTCATGTTTAATTTCTGTGTTTATAATGATTGGTTTTTAACATAGCCATCAATGCTTTTGAGTTATTTAGTCATAGGTTATTAATGATAGAGGACTCTAATAGTCAGTAGGACAGAGGTATAAAATTACTCTAGAGGTATGGGGTTGTAAATAGAGGGTGTTGTGTTAATGGCAAATAATCAAAGATCAAGGGGTTATTTCTAAACTTTAAAGGGCAAGATACAGTTGACTCTGGTTACAGTCACTTCGTTTTGTGTCACACTCCGCTTATTATCGCTACTTTTTCACTGCTCAAACAGAAAAATTCCCTTTTTACAGTCACCTTTGAGGAAAAAATTGCTGAATCTTCATAATAAACATTTCTGCAAACATTTTTTTCACTCATCTCATTCATTTTGGTGTGCAAAGTAGATATCAGTTGATGACAAAAGTCAGGGTGAAGAAGAAAGTTAAGATGTTGATTGTTTGGGGAAAAAAAATCAAATGCACTGAAGGAATTGAGGCAATTAAGGAAATTATTGAGCGAGATCAATAACGCAGGACAATAAACCGAGTCGGTAGCAAACCCACGCATTCTTTTTTAAAACACTTTAGCACAGTAGCAAATGGAGAAACTCATGGTTGTACAGTAAACTATTTTCAGAGCAGAATGGTATGCAAGACGTTGCATGCTTGTACAAATGGTGCACATTTTAAAAATTGGAGAGTCTTTTTCTATAAATGAAGACGAAAGGGCAATAAGCTCAAATAAGTTACTTATTCACCAGCAGACGCCATGTGCCCCCTTGAAAAGCCACTTTTATGATAATCAACTTCAGACGATGAGAACATCTTTGGAACACGAGGATCCTCCTTGAATATGCATCTCTCCCTTTTTGCTTGCCCGTTCAATCGGCCATAGCTTAAATTTTGATATACCCAGTCTGGAATTTTTCGTGCACTATTGTAGCCAACAATAAAATTCTCATTTTTCAAAACAGCCGTTTTCCTTGGAATGCCATATTTCACTCCAAATTCTTCGCAACCTATAGTGAGTTCATTTCCATCAATAGAACCGTGAAACCGGTCAAATATTGTCTTTCCAATTGCTCCAAAAAGAAATCCAATTCCTAGATGTTTAAAACTTTTGGTGCTTCCAAATCTCAGCGCCATATTCTATTCTCGTTTTCAAAATATCCTCGATTTCGCACAGCATATGTACTACTGTGGGACCTAATTTCATACTCATAGTAATGGATTTTTTGCAGACCTTGAGATATCAGAAACGCCCTTATTTACAGGAAAAAACAGGCAAATATATTGACCAAAACTGCTTGATACTTGCTTTTAAAAGCTTACAAATTATTCATAGGCTGAGCTTGAGACGATACTGAATACTGTTGATATGGAGATGGAAATAGCGAATTTCAGTATTTTGACTGACGCTTGCAGCAAAGTTCATGACAAGCAGTGAAGCTTCAGAATAATTAGAAATATCTTGGCTGTAAATTTTATTGGAAGTACTGCAAATATAAAAAGACTGGAAAAATGATGAGAATTGTTGCCTCTTGAATAATCCTCCCAGGCACAATTCCTTAAAAATATAGAATAACTATTACCAAGGAGGCCCGAGGAATGTCTTCTTCACCAGACAGGCAATGTTTTTACATCTTTAAATAGAAAAAGCATATTGTCAATTTGCCACCAAAAAACATAAATCAATTACATTTCTGGAAAGATTCTTTTTCGGTTTAAAATCCAAAATTACCAGTTTGACAATCAAAATTGATGCTTACCAAAAATTATCATATATCGTGAAGATACTTATGACGAATGTTCCCATATATTTACTTGAATGAATAACAATATATAAAATCATTCATAAAAGGCACGTTACACTAACACCACAGATTTTAATGTATGTGCTATCGTCTCATTCGCTTTCTACTTTATTATCTATTTTTTCCAAAGCTTTGCTCAGCAATTGATTCAATCTCCCGACCATTTCCCTTGGATCATCCAACAGCCCAGCAACAATTAATGCATTGTCAAAAATCTGAAAGAAAAGAGTAACAAATGAAAATCAATAGGAAAAGAAAACAGGAACATTTGTGACAGTTATTGCCTTTTTCAAATCAAGACTAAAAACAAAAACTGGAGAACGTCACAAGCACCAAATTCTGTTCATTAAACAATAGTTGCTCAATAAACACCCTGGAAATGAGAAAATGACCGCCTGTGAATAATTGAGAATTTTATTGTTCTAATATGTGATTATTACAGAAAATACAAGTATCTATCTGATCGATTAATTTCATTGTCATGATATCAGTTTAGTCGAAAGGGTTATTTGGATTGCCGCTTTATGTAGTCATTCCAATTACTTTTCATTAACAAGTAGCAGAAATGTATGCTTGTCATATGTGAAAAAAGAAAAGCCTTTTGTCCGCAAGCATCTTTAAATAGAGTAGCCAACTGTGTAAAATATTTAATTTGTTTTCAGAACTTTTACATCTGACCACATAAGCCGAAAAAACAGCAGAAGATACGGTTGCGTGCAGAATTTCAACGAATAGTCTGAAAATATGATGTCATGAGACCATTTGATAACAAATGTCTATCATTTAACTGCGCGGTTGGCCTGGTTTTTACGTTATTAGAACCAGACTAGAAAGACTCGAACCAGGCTGGTTGCAAGAATATTGGCATTTGTTTCAGATGTTGCTCTATTTGGTAACTGATGGCTACTTGATTATGCCGCACTATGTAGCCTATGTGACATCACCCTCTGACAATTTGCATTCAATTGACTGGATATGGATTGCTAGATATGATGTATAAAGGATCAATTTATGTTTACATAAAATCACATGCATCCCTCAAAATATCAACTAACTGTATTGATCAAATTCCATGTAGGCTATGCATAGCAAAAAGTTTGAATTATATCTCAAACAAATTGTAGTTTAATGTGCATTTTTAGATATAAAAGTTAAACAAAGTGTGGATATCTTAAATATTTTTTTATTTCATTATGCTCTTTATTGCAATTATTTACAATGCAAAAATAGATTATATAAAATTGAAAAATAAAACATTCACTGACCTGATTAGCTAAAAGTTTAGCAATAGTTGCGTCTTTATGCCTCAATTGATCGAGTGATCTTATAATTTCATGCCTGCAGAAAATAAGAATTAAGACCAACTATCAATTATGAATAGCTTGAAATAATTTGGGGTAAAATCCTTTCAGTTCTTACAATTTATAAGTAAACTTCGCGAAAAATTACAAGATTTTGCAAATTTTATTCAAGCACTTTCGTTCTTGATTAAAGACTACATCAAGATCATAGATAATACGATAAACAATAAGGTAACGGGGAGAACACTTTTTCTTCAGCAAGAAATCCTTCTTGAAACAAAATTGAATAATTTTGTTCGGGAGAACTAGAATATTAAAAAAAAGAACAATGTTAAAATGGAAACCATAGTCTTAAAATGTACCTTCAACTATTGACTGAAATTGACAAATACTTCACACAGGAAAAAATAAGGCGAGAGAAAAGTGCTTGACATAATCGAATAAAGGACATTTCTATACTTGTTACACAATAATCTACTCGATGGACATAAATACACATGACAATAAAATCAAACTTATAGCCCACCCAGGATTTATTTCAAGAGTTGCTTGAAGAATGTCGTATCTGATCTTTTGTAAATCTGCATTTGGTCCAGTCTTTATGAACTTTAACCATCTCCTAGCTGCTGCCATATCAGGAACTGTTATCATTGCAGGGTGCGAGGCAAGACGACCAGATATCTATAAAACACAGAAGATTATTGCAAACAGTGCGAGTACAGAAGTGATATTGACATGTTCATGCCTCAAAAAATATACTTATAGCGGAAGATATTAAATTATTGAAAAAGTTAATTGATAAAGAAACATAAAAGCACATCTTTCCATTACATGATACTGGGCTCCTATGAAATATGCTATGAAAACAATATAGACAATTTAAAAACGATTAATTAGTAAAGACATAACAACTACTACAAAAAACTTGGAAAATATCATAGTAAGATTATTATCATTGGTATCCCTGTTCACACTTGGGTTTTTAATTAGTACTGATTCTTGTTTCTCGATGCAGCTCTCGATTGATTCTTGTCAATGAAAACTCACAATAAGCATCAACATCGCTTTTAAATACACTAAGTAACTCTCTTAATTCCTCAAACATATTGGAGGAATTTTGTTACTTAAATGAGGAAACGTAGGTAAATTCTTTACTTTGACGTTGAATGATACTGTGATGTATAGATGTTAATGGTATAGGAAACTATTTACTTTGACGTTAAATACTTTCTCTTTTCCTAAAGTACTTTCTAACCATTTTTGCAATTCAGAGCAATCTTTTTCGGACAGTTTGGGTTCATCTACAAAACAATGATGATTGAACAGTAAGGGAAAACTGAGGTAGCATATGATATGATATGACGAACGGAAGCATTAAAGATAGAAGGCTGAGGACTCTTTTTCTCTTTACTATAACATCCATATCAAAAAGTTGTTCATGACAAAAGATAAAGTAACTATCATGATAATGCTTAATGGGAAATTATCTAGGATCTATGGAGTTTGAGGTCTTTATTATCAAATCGTTATTACCAGGTTGCAGTTGCTCTTTTTTGTCAGATTTCGACTCAGCTTTTGTTAAATAATTTTCCGCCGATGTCAAAAGCTTTTTGTCAAATTCTTTCAGCTGGTGTAGTACAACATCATCGTGCTCATTGTAAGTGAATAAAACCTAAAATTCGAAAAGTATTTGAAACAAATTTAAACAAATATTTCAGGTTAAAACATGTAATTGAATGAAACAAGTGTATGCAAATTTGAACTAAAATTGATTTAAAAAACAAAACGAACCTCAACATCATCTTGTTTCAAGGCTTCAAAATATGGTGAAGATTCTGCAAGTTCTCGACTAAAATTACAACATTGAATTCATTGAAAACCATTTGCAATCTAAATTTAAGAATTTCAGACTCAGAAAGTTTAGCTGCTGGAGGTAAAGTAGTGGTTGGTCTGCATGCTGCAAAATATAGGTCTAGATCCCATTTTTTGTTCAAGTAAAAAGGGTTTCAATAACTTTTCTTAAAATGCTATTAATAAAAAGTAAAATCATAAAAATATATATATAAAAAGGAAAGGGAGTAACTGACAACCGATAAGAAAGCATGCTCTTTACGGCAAAAAATATCAAGACTTAAAAACCACTGTTTTTAAAGCAGGTCATCAAATTAGCCTTTAGCTCACGTTGTCATTATCAAACATTGCTAAATGTAAAAGGTAATTACGATTTCCGGTTGACACCAAAAATGAAAAGTGGAAGCAGCTCAGTTCAATACAAAAATGTAGCTATACACACTTGCAAATCTTGCTTATAAATCCATCCTAAAGCAAACACATCCTTTCACTATCTACATGGCTTTTCAAAACATTGTAATTTCTTATAATTCCTTCGTGAAATCATAAAAACGAGCAATTTGGCAATTGCTGTTTACTTTTGTTTCAAATTCTATATAACTTCTACTGACTGATAAAATAAACTTGATAAACAAATAGACAGTAAAAATTTGCACCAACCTTGGAATACAAAGATAAAATATTTCTTTTTGGCCGGGTTTCATATCTTTCACATATTGTGTTATTGTCTTATGAATACCTGGTTTCTCTTTTGACGATTCAAATCTAAGTAACTTCGCTATCTCTTCGCGTTCATTCTGTTCTTCTGCTGTAACAATTCCTTCTCGAATAAAAATTCCATAATCTTTGTAAAACTTTTCGTATTTGACGTAATCTTTTTTCATTTGATCTTGAAAGAACCTTACTAATTTTGCAGTTAAGACGGCATTGATCTTTTTTATAAGAGCACTGTCTTGCAATAATTCACGACTCAAATTCAAAGGAATATCTTCACTATCAACAACACCTTTGACAAATCGTAACCATGCTGGTAAGATGTTCTGTGCTTTGGCTTGAATAAGAACCTTTCTAGAATACAAACTTATACCTTCTTCCATCTTTCCGAACCCATAAAGTTCTGGCGAAGTTGTGGGAACATAAAACACTGAACGAATGTTGATTGGAGCATCAGTTTTGTATGCCATGTGGTAACGAGGCTTGTCTGAAGTATTCGTTATGAGCTGATAGAATTTCTAAAAAAATTGATGGATGAAAATTACAGCAATCGTACTAAAGAGGAAATATCTATATTTCTGAGATCCGATAAGATAAATATAAAAAACGGGTCATTGCTAAATTAACAAAAACATTATAAATATACGTACTTCATGGTCATCAGGAGTTACGTCTCTATCTTGCGACATCCAAAGGGCCTAAAATGAAAATCAAATCGAAATGCCCGATGAAAATCTAGTTTAAAATTGCCAAGTGCAAGTGGGAGGAGCAAACTAAAATCGAATAAAGAACTCTTCAAAGGCCTTTCAAACGTCGATTTCCATTACTTATCATGGTATTTATCAGGGTATTTATCAGCACAGTCTTTATGGTACCAAATTTATATTGTTTGAACGCTTTTGATATTATCATTCAAGCATATAAGATAATCAAAGGTTCCATACATTGCCTAAGAAATTACTGCTCTATTGGACTCCCGTGATAAAAATCGAGTAACATACCTCAACACTATTCATTCTTGTACCATTTAGAAATATTGGAAATCCAACAAAATTGCTGTACTTCTTCACCACATCTGTAATTATGAAAGTGAACAGATTGAATCAACCCAAATACATACAAATAAAGAATAAAATTGATAGATTATAGATTCTGTCAACCAAACTTGAAATTATCCAGGTATTTTAGATTGGATCATGCTTCGTCTTATAAAACAGAGTTTATTTGTTTATACCACCAACGTAAGCGATTGAAATTCTAACCTCCAATCTCAGGTTTAAAAGAAAACACCTAACCTTCAACAACAGATTTGATAGAAAATCTTCTATCCTCATCTTTTAAGTGTATGATTATTTTTGTCCCCCTTGAAACGTCATCTGCTTCTGCTATTTCATAACTCCCACTTCTGGAATTAGATGCAAAATGATTGCAAGTTAATCAGATTCAATTTATTCGAAATCTAGCTAAAACTTCGAAGAATATTGCGTTTCGGTTTTCTTTGCACCAGATTGGAAAAACCTTGATACTATCCACGACATCTTCTTATAAAGAATAGTTGGATTAGGTTGCATCATACCACGTCACTCAAATTTACGAAGGATATCAATAATAAAAGTATTACACATAATTTTAAGGAAACCACAGCAAAGATAAAGAATTCAATCAGCAGAACAAGATCTGCATTTGGATGAATGTGTGAAAATAACATAAAAATGTCATCAACATGCAGCAGAACTGAAGAGTGGAAAACATAATAAGGGGAAAAAGATACCCATCGGAGGTCCAAAAATATCCTTCACTGCCACTTCGATATGATTTACTGTAAACGTCTATTTTAGATCCAACCATAAATGAAGAATAGAATCCAACACCAAACTGACCAATAATACTTTCAGTAGCAGTCGTACCAGCTTGTTGTAAATTTTTAACAAATTCTTTTGAACCTGACCGTGCAATTGTACCCAAATTAGAAATGAGTTCATCTTTGCTCATACCAAGGCCATAATCCTGAATAGTAAAGGTATGCTTGTCTTCGTCTGTAGTCAGGTGAATTTCAAATGGTAATTCTGCATCACAAATTTCATCACCAATTAACTGCTGATGTCGTAGTTTTTCTAATGCATCCGAAGCATTTGAAATTATCTCTCGTATGAATACCTATATGATTTTTTCAAAGAAAAAATATTAAAACTAGTACGTGGGTATCAACAATTAACCCAAAAATAAAGCTTTTCTTTTATTTGAAAACAAAAAAAATATCAAGCGATGAATTTGCTCATGGTAATTGGTTTGACTACATTTTTCTAATCTTAATGACACCAAGCAATCTACAATGGTTGAATTTCAAGAGGAAGATTCAAAGTTGAAATGATTAGAGATCTACTCTTCAAAGATATTTTAAATCTTACAAAATTACATCGAGGTCATGAAAGAGTAATAACAAAGTTTTAAAATTTAATATAAAAATCAAGGTGGAATTAATATTACTTGCCTGGAAACAAAAAGTTTGAAATGCCGAGAGTTATGATATCATAAATTAATAATCATTAACTTACCTCTTTTTCTGAGTACAAAGACCTTGCAACAATATCGAGTAACTGTCTCGTTTCTGCTTGAAATTCATGTTTATGGAAAGGACCTTTTAAAACATTAAAAAGAAAATTCAGTTCTGCGAAGAGACTTCAAAAGACGTGCACATGGGTGTTAGGAAAAACAAGAACAGAAAAATTCAAAGTATGTGTGCTGTTATACAAGAAATGAATAATACTTAATGCCAATGGACGCATTCACTTCCCACAATTTATTTTTTGAAAAACAAAATGGGAGTCATTTATTACCTAAGTCGTTATTAAATCGTTATTTGGAGTATAAGGACTTGAAATACATACAAAATACAACCACGATAACAAGTATTCTTAAACATGTTTAAACAAAATTAAAAGTATTGCTTAAAGTAATTTGCTGATTTACCATGGATTTTTTCTTTATCAGTAATAACATGGACACTTCCAGCCTCATCATCTAGTATCTAAATGAAAGAAAATTAATTATTGTTTTAATTCAAGGAACAAGGTTATCTACGTTGGAGATGCTCTAAGCTAATTTTTCCATTTTCAGCATTAAACCAAAGAATGAAAAGCCTTTGTGATACGCAGAAATGAATAATTATAATTTCCTGATATTATGCACATTAAAATCAATGGATCTAGCATTGAGTAAAAACAGACTAGAAATAGATTTAATTGCAGTTAAATAAATAAACTGCCTTGACACAGACACAATGATCAAGAAAAAAGCAGGTAGATTTATGCAGATTGATGCAACAGTGAGAATATCACAGCAATTAGGAGGAGAAACTGAGTGTAACCAAAGTAACTATCCAAATGCAACTGAACAAAATATGGGGTACCAAGAGAAATAATGCACTTAAAGATGGCAGAAGGGGATACACTTTGCCAAGGAGAAAAACTTGTTTCCACAAATGGAATCTTTTTTGCTGAAAAATGCAACAGTCTAGTTGAGTTATGTCTTGTTTAAATTCAATAGTGCACCAAGATTGATTTAGCAAACAATCAATTGAAAATCATCCAGCATTCATATTCAAATAAACTAATGAAACTTTTAAAAAGATGTGATCAGAAGGTATAAATGAGAAAATGTTGTAGTAAATACAGAATGAACACAATCTAAGCTTTTTCTCTAAGAATTTAATGATTTGTTAAAAAATTAATACATCTGATTGAAATCCTCTTGATAACAGTTTACTTAAGATCAGTAAAACAACCAATCTATAAACAAACAAAACTTTCCAGTTAAACCATGAAATTTCCATACAAAATAATGTGAAAAATAACATATAAAACTCTGTTCTGCAACAATATATTATTATGCTTGAAAGGCTAATAAGCAGGCCTTACCCAGAATGTGGTTCGATCAATTATGACTTATCAAAAATTTGGTTCACTTTTTGAGAGGTCATTACCAAGAGCATCATTGTTTTTTCAGTCTTTAGTACTGCATCATGATTTAATATCCGAGCAAAATTATCTGAAGGTGCTTGGTTTTTTCATGAAATATAACTTTAATGATATTCATGGTTAAATAATGTATCATTCTTACAGGAAATGGTTTTCCATAAGAAATGTTGGTGTATTGGATTTATGCAAATATTGACACTTAAAAGTGCTGAAAGTAGCCAAAAAGGTAAATAACCAATTTTTTAAAAGCATGGTTTTAAACAACGAGGACAGTATTGTTCTAGCTTGTCAGTTGTCATCAAAATGAGATCTACTCTTTGCTCAGTCTAGTTTTATTCGTATCTTGGAATTTCATATGATTAGTGGATATCGGCATCAAAGATGATATGTACAAAGGTGGGTTAATTTTAATAAATAAAGAACAGATCACCTGGCTTTGGGCCTAAAGTTGGAAAATTTGTCATTTCTGCAACAATTTGAAAGTACATATTTATGGGCTGTTGGGAGTTACAGAGCTTTGGAGCATGTCTTATGAATTGATGGCTGAATGCTTGCAGATATACTTAGATAAGTCATCAGCTACTAAATGCAGGTTTGCAGGTGAAATAATCTGCAGCTTTGATTAAAAGCGAATATAATTATCGCTGGAGACAAACAAATACATTAAGTTTTGAATTTTACAACATTCAATTGCTTCATAACTTTTTGCTTAAAGTACTCAAGCTTCTTAAATTTTTGTGCATGTCTAGTGGTCGATATTGTTGCGAGTTTCTTATTTAAAGAGAATTAATGTGGTAGCAAGTAAACAAACTGCGAGAGGATATGAAGTTTAGAAATATGAGAGAATTTTATCAGTTCGAGAATCGTATTATAACTGAAATATGGTATTTTGCAGTGGAGATCCCAAAAATTTGCTTCAGCAAAATCAGGGGAGCATGCATATGGCCATCAAAGAAAGGCCTTTGTCCCACAATGTGACAGAGATAGAACTTGTGGATAGGTCACACACATTTCAAGGGTTAATGTCCTAACAAACATTTTGAGATGATGAAGCTTATTCTCTTGCTTAGTTGTTCTATGTTTGATATGTCAGCCATGCAGCTCAATAAGATATGCTTGACTCTGAAAGGCCAAATTAGTTACTGAAGAGAAGCTAACCTCGATAATATAATAGCATCTATTTTGTTATGAATAAGTGATTGTGATTAATATATCTTTTCTCATAATTCAATCACCAGATGGCCAATCATCAAAAAATGAATCTTGATTCTTAAAATGTTTATGATGAAAAGCGTCTGGTTGAATAGTATTGTCATTTGGATCCTGATTTGAGCACATCTTCATCCAATATTCTTGCTCTTCTTGTTGAGCCTTTTCTAATTC